>CM034311.1:35308191-35908191 GCA_019925795.1 Dendrobium chrysotoxum | reverse complement strand
AGGCAGATAAAGGGTTACAAGTTCTTCAACTTTATGCACATCTCGTTGAATTATTTCTTTAAAATACTGTAGGGGAATACGAGTGACTACGAGCACGCTATCTGAGATTGACAGGCTACCTATTCTTCTAGAGAATACCTCTTGCACCGTGTTCATGTAGATAGAGTCGTAGTCATAATCATCATTTGAATATGCGACCTCCCTACTCCATTCGTCCATCGAACGACATACTCTCTGGGATTTTGCGGGGGTGACATTATCTTCATCTGTGTCGCTCCCAAGGTGAGGTACACGTTTCCTTTCTTTAGAAGTGGCAGTGGTAGCTTCTTTGGGAAGAGTCGGCGTTGCCTTCTTTCTCCCCACCTGCTTCCTCTCACCTTTCTGTTCAGGTTGCTTTGCACTCTTTGGGTTAGATGCTTGAGCCTTTAGAGAGCTTGATAACTTTTGCTTCTTTGGCATGAAGTACTGCGCATCTTCATAGACTGTCGCTTCATGGACTGCAAAGGGCTGAATATCACCAGAGATCCTGAATTCTTCCCCATCCCTAAGGTACTTCATGCACTGGTGTAGTGTTGATGGGACGATGCCATACTCATGCAACCAGGGGCGACCCAGGAGCGCCTTGAATGAAGTGTCCGCATCAATCACATGAAATTTAGCTTCTGTATGGAATTCTCCAAATACAAGAGGGAGCATAAACGATCCAAGGGTTTTCTGCCCTTTTTCGTTAAAGCCATGTACCATAAGCTTATCTGGCCCGAGGTGCTCTACGTTGAGGCACAACGAACTTAGCGCTTTTAAGCTCATGAGGTTGATGGAGGATCCAGGGTCGATCAGAATTCGACTGATTACCAAATCGTCACTCTCTGCAGTAACATACAGAGGTCGATTGTGGTCTGCCGTCCCAAGCATCATGTCGTCCTCAGTAAAAGTGATGAACGGTTCATTTCGAGCTTGCAGGACCTCAGTCAGGTTGCGCTCAGCGAAGTACGCCTCATATCTTTCGGGGTCTTTGAGAGCCTGAATCAAAGTCTCCCGAAGATCCTTGGACATCACCAGAGCGTCGTATATGCTGAGCTGGGCAGGGATCTTCCTCAGATGTGATAAGATATTATAATCTATTCCCTTGACTGGAGTATGTTTCTTCTTGGGATCCTCGGAGATAATGTCTTCGTTGATAACTATTTCTTTTCCCTTATCCTTATTGGATATTCCTTTCTTTGGCGGAGGTGGTAGTATCTTGCCACTTCTCAACTGCACTTGAGCGATCTCTTCTGGATCAGATTCATTTGACGGTGCATTTTCTTCAGAGTCTGCCATCGTCACGTCTAGGGATTCATTCGTTGACTCAGAATCACCTCCCAGATTTACATGTCCTATCTGCGACGCTATATCGGGATCAGATTCATCTGTCTTTGGAAAATGCAGATCCTCCTCTGAGCTGTAGTCCATTGACGATGTTGCCAGACAGGTTTCAACGATCATCTCTCTGACATATTTTTCTTTTGTCAGAGTTATTGGCGTTGCTGAAATGACCCGACAGACTTCTGTGGGAAGAGGATCCTCATCAGCCTCTTCTGCTTCGTCAATCTTGAGCTCTGACATAAAGTCAGCAAGCTTAATAGGACGCCTCGCGGTCTGGTAGTATTCATCCAGACTATCTATAACCCTTTGGGTTGCTGTTTTCTTTTCCTTGGGCTTCTTTAGTTTTGTCTTCTTCTTGGAGGACTTTTTCTTTCCAGACTTTGAAGTTCCAACTTGGTTGGGAAACTGTTTAGAAGCAGACGCTCGCACCACGGGCAGAGCCTTGGGGTCTATCACCGGCTCAGTGGGAGATTTCCATTTTACACATGGAACTTCTTGAAGCTGTTTCAACATTTTCACAGTTTTCTTAGAGACCACAGTCTCCCACTGTTCTTCTGGAATCGGCTTCTTCCCTTTTCTCCTTTCTTCAATCGGGGGTACGGAAGAAGTCGTAACTACCCGAGTTGACTCTTTTCTGGGGTGAGTCAGCACATTATCGGACAATGTGAGCTCTCCTCTTCGATATTTTCTTTCAAGCCAATCTTTAAAGACATAGCAATCTTCGATTGGATGACTCATCACCCGATGATATGGGCAGTAGTTTGGGTCGCCACTATGTTTTGACTCCTCGGGTCTCTTGCACTCTGGCAGTTCTAAACCCGCTTTCAATGCTTGTCGAAATAACTTGGCGACACTTTCCCTCTTGAATGAATATTCCTTATTCATTTTGTCTTTGAGGGAGGGGAACGTTCGATCACCAGTCCCCGTTGTTTGCCTCGGGCGTTCTCCACCGCCCTGATAAGTTCGTGGTTTATCATTACCCCCGAGTATCAGCTTCGGCTGGGGGTTAGGATTGTAGACTTGCTTAGGCTTTTCTTGATATTGCATCGGCTGCTTGCCTTTGTCTACGTTGTACGTCATCTGCTTCTCCTTATCAGCTCTGGAGAAAAATATGGAGTCAGCCTCACCTCTTCTAACACCTGAGGCTTTAGTCTTCTTAGGCCTATCAGAATAGTTTTCTGATTTTGATAGGTTTAATTTCTCAAACTTCGCCACCCTATCCAGTAGGTCGTGAAATATGGTGATTGTAGCCATGCACAGGAATGGTTGCATCTTGTCATCAATGTTTCCCATTAACAACTGTACGGCATGCTCCTCCTCAAGCTGTTGTTCACATTTCATACTCAAGTTGCGCCAGCGAGTGATGTATTTAGTCACTGATTCTTCCTTCTTTCCCTTATTCAGAGCAAGGTCAGCGAACGTTACCTTCTCGGTTGCACTGGCAAATCTCTTCACGAACATATTCTCTAACTCTGCAAATGTCTTTACAGAGTCATTTGGTAGTTCGGCGTACCATTCGAAAGCAGCTGCTGTCAAACTGCTAACGAATTGTCGGAAGAGTAGAGCATCATTCCCTCCAGTATTCCCGCAGGTGGCTTTGAACTGCGCCAGGTGCTGTCTGGGATTTTTGTTGCCATCAAAAGTATTGAATTTTGGCACAGAATATCCCTTCGGGTATGGCACCTGATCATACTCTGCCGGGTACGGGCGACCTTTACCCACTAGCTTCTCTGCCTGATCAATAGCTATAATAGCCCTGATCCTCTCTGTAATGATCCCTTCGAGCTGTGCAGCAGTCACAGGCTCGGAGGTACTTGCGATATTCTGCGGAGTAGGCTGACGAGTGGTATTCTGAGCCTCGTGGCCACCTTCAGGAGTGTCCCGTACTCCTGAGACTTGCGGCACTTGGAAGTTTGGAGGATCAGGGGGAGGATTGGGCATAGAACCAACTGCAGCATTTCTCTGCATGATCTGCATCATTGCCGTCATTTGGGTCATCATCTCTGTCATTTTCTCATGCAACTGAGAGATTTCCCTATCCTTGGCCCTCATTTGACGTTTCATTTGTCTCTGCATTTCTGCGAGCGTGACGTTCTCGTCAGCAAAGGGATTATCCTCAGCCTCTTCTCGCTCTTCTTGGGAATGGACACCTCTGCCAGTGGTGGACCCGGCTTCATGGCGTCGCCGATATACTTGTCTAGGCGGTGGTTGCCAACGATCGTCATCTTCATCATCGTCGTAGTAGGCCTCCTCTTCGACATTGATGTGTCTCACCATGTAGACCACCTCCATGTCCAAGGTGTTATTTACCTCTTCCAAGTCTTCTTCTATGTATTCTTCCATATTTTCTTCTAGATTTCCTTCCATGTACTCTTCAATATTTTCTTCTCCCATATCTTCTTCTCCTTCTTCTAGTACTCGAATCTCCGAGCGGCGGCGCCACTGGATCTCCGGTTCTTGGTTAGGCAGGAAGATCTCTTCGACCCGTGGGCTGCGGTCGAAGTTAGACTCTTCCTTGGGAGGAGTTGGTGAGCGACGGGATCCCCTGGAGGATTCTCCAAGGTGTCTACCGTTGGGAAGAGCGTCATCGTGGGCCTTCTTTTGGACCCACTTTTGACGTTGTTTGTAACTGGGGGCGGATCTCCGGGAAGCAGTACCAGATGTCACGCCCAGATCAGTCTTCCTTTCGTTCTTTTCTTCTCTGCGAGGCTTTGGCCTCCAGATTTCCTTTCCTTTCCGCCGGGACCTTTCGACGACGGATCCCTGAACTCGAGGTTCAGGTGTCACGCCCCGATGTTCACCGTGCGGGACTTGTTTTCTTCTCCTTTCGGCTATCAAATCATAAGACAACCTTTTCCTCGGAGGGGTCCTTCTGGTCTCAATAAACAATGGCCTTTGGAACTTCTTTTTCTTCAGACCCTTTTCCTTTACAGTCTTTAGTACCCTGTAGACCCGAGCTGACAGGGTTTCAGGTTCTTTCTTTTTTTGAGGAACTGGGACCTCAGGCCGTTGCTCCCAGAATGATTTCTTTAGCTCTCCAGAGGAGCTATCTCTTTTTACCCACTTCAGGTTCGCAAACCCATTCCGGGTAGGAATTGCAGCTTCTGGCTCTTGAGCCGGCAAGTTGGATGGGTGGACAGAGAGTTGTGGTTGAGCTCGGAGCTCAGCATTCATCTTCCTTCTCTGCCTCCTGGTGGGTCTTCCTCCAGATGAGGAAGTTTCAGCAGTGTTGCTCCTGGATGCGGATAAACCCGCTGGCAGAGGTGTGGTGTTTGCAGTCACCACGGAGATTCTTCCTCCGGCTACAACCCTCTTGGTGGCCGGGGCTTCTGGCTGTGACAGCCGTTCAAAAACAGAAATCCTTCCACGAGGATTTTCAGCAGCAGCAAGTCGTCGTGCCGGCAGGTGCACACGACGAGTGGTAATTCCAACATAGTGTGGCCTCCTAGCAGGCCCTTCAGTATTTCTGCCATTCGTAGGAATGGCGATGGCCCTTTCAACAACAGCAGGGAAGTCAATGCTACCAAACTGGATGGTAGCTCCAGCATTCCCTGTCTCAATAATAGCGTTCGCCAGTTGGATCCTGGCTCCTTGTCCCAGCTGGACAGTCATTGGTGTGTTCTGTAGATCCATCTGCATAAATGAAAGGTAAGGGTTAGTGATCAAAATTTGATACATCACCCCACACTTCCAAAAATGCAGAGACTTGCACAGAATAGAAAACTAAACAGATAACATTAGCGAGCAAATTCAAATAATACAAATTTAAAATACTGCTAAATACGTTATCTTAATAGATTTGTTTGAATGATCATTCTTGAAAATTCAAAATTTTGATTCACTAAATGATCATTTTGAGAGATTCAAAATTTTGAATCTGCGTTGATTTGACTGCTACGATAGTACTGAGATGACTAGCCAGAGATGGAAAGAGAAACCATTCCCCAGCGGAGTCGCCAGAAATCTGTGGGCTCCGAAAATTCTGCCCCGGCCTCCGCCCGCATTTTGCTTTCTTGAGGGGTGGAGTTTTAACGAACTAAGTTCCGGGGTAAATTTTGGAAGGCAGATGAGATAGTAGATTAGACACTACCCAGAGATTTCGCCCTCATTTTGCGAGGACTTTATGATCTGAGTTCTGGTTTCCTATAGGCGCAAGCCCCTATAGTTAATTACCCCTCCCGGTAACGAGAGAGAACTTTCGATTAAGGCTAGTCGTCAATCAGATACGTAGAGATACGTGAGTCTGACATATAGTAGCAGCATAGATGTTTGAAATTTAGAGGATTTGGGAATTTGAAAGATTGGAAGATTTAATATTTAAAGTTGAAAATTACACCATCTTGCACTTAAAGCGGATGGTGGGGGAATGGATGATAGACCCGATCAAGATCCCATGGTTCCGTCGTCCCGGGCCATCGTGGTCCCTGGTCTACTTAGTCAGAGGAGGTAGTCGACCCAACCTGACAGAAGGATCCTTGTCGGCAGCCATGGGTTGCTTCGTCCAAGGGTACCTTGTAGACCTGGGATGAATATTTGTCTAAGGGGACAAATTTGAATCCACCTTAGCTAACAGAGGGCTTTATGCCCTATCGATCATATCCTATTGATTCATATCTCAAGGATTTGATGCCATTGGGGAGCATACGGGCTCTGGCCATAACCATAATATAATGGTGCCATTTAGCGGCGACCACCTGGTTCAGAGGGCCCCGAGTCATAACCGTTTATCCTGCAGTGCCATTTGGCGGCGAAACTGCCGGTTAGAGGACTCGTACCACGTCCTTGCTGGCAGGAGGTTGTTTGAGAATGGATCCTAGTGATATTTTCGACCAGGCACTAGCTCTATGTGAGCTGAAGTATTTTCAGATTTGTCCGCCTCGACAAACTATTGCGGAGGGTGGATGGAATTTTGCTTTAAGCTTTTGATGGATTTATTTCAATTTTAAATATTTTTAAACATTTTTGGAGTATGGGATTTTTGGAATTTTTGGAGATTTTGGATTTTACAGGAAATTTGGGAAGTTGGGAGGCATTTTGAAATATTTAGAATGGACCCCTCCGGTTGATATTTTCATTCAACACGGCCATCATCGGGGTAGAATGGGGTTATTTATGTTTTATTGATTGGACCCTGTCGACTCTATCTACTGGTCGATAGAGGATCGGGTTTTGTAGGCTTTGTGCCCTTTGTAAGTGAATTCACTTGATTATAGGCCTTGAAGGCCTAATATGAACGTATGAAACAAATATCTCGGTCGATCTCGCGACCGTATATTTATTTAATAGTTTGAGCCGCGTCGACTCCTATCTACTCGTATAGGAGGATCGGGCTCGAACTAGAATTCACTTATCGACCCGCGCAGCATCCCTAGACGTCACGTGTATACCAATAACACGCTCGTCGGGGCCCGTGCGGTATTTGGGGGCATTTTATAATATTTGAAATGGACCCCTCCGGTTGATATTTTCATTCAACACGGCCATCATCGGGGTGACCTTGAAGTCATTTAAAAATATTTGAGGTTTGAGGGCATTTTGAAAGTGTTTGTGAACCCCTCCGGTTGAGATCTTCTGTCAACGCGGCCATCATCGGGGTGCTTGGGATTATTGATATTTGTGGATTGAACCTTGTCAACTCTGTTTACCTGCTAACAGAGGATCGGGTTTTCGTAGGCTTCATGCCCTTTGTTAGTGAATTCTCTTGATTATAGGCTTTGAAGGCCTAATATGAATGTATAGAACAAATATCTCGGTCGACCTCGCGACCGTATATTTATTTAATAGTTCGAGCCGTGTCGACTCCTATCTACCCGTATAGGAGGGTCGGGCTCGAACTGGAATTCACTTATTAACCCGCGCAGCATCCCTAGACGTCACGTGTGTACCAATAACACGCTCGCCGGGGCCCATGCGGGTTCATGATTATATTTTCCCCTTTTTAGTGTACCTATGTGTATACAAATTAAAGTGCACACGTGCGGGGGTATTCTTGGAATATTTGTACACGCCTTCTGTCCGCTTGCATGAAAGTTGCGGATCCGGTGGCGAAGCACTACAGGTTACTCGCTGCTTTGTACAGGTTGACTGTCGTGCAATACTTGTTGCTCGCCACTCGTCTCTGTTTACTACTGTGCCTCTTCCATCGTTGCCAACAAGCGCTTGCATCTGATACAATCTTCTATATTGGCGATGTATTCAATAGCATTGTTTGCATAGAGGATTATCTCGCTTATGTGCAATATGCGCATTTGCACTTGTTATATGCCCTTTATGCTTCACTCACAAATGTCCCTATCAGTCCCATTGCTTGTGAGTATTTCTACTTTAACATACAAGCAGGTGGTCGTATGCATGAGCAGTCTTTTATCATTGCTTGTAAGCACTATGCGTGTCCTTTGTAGTGGAGCGATGTTTCTTGCAAATTGATCTCACAAGGAGATTGATGCATTTACTTTCCATTACCTCATTGTATGCTGTATGAGTATCTTAACACTTGTAGCAGACTCCTTGCATCCTTCTCATAAAAGACATATCGTATACACAGCGAGTCTTCTACAAACGTTTGTAAAATTCATCATTTCAACTTGCAAGTTGATAGTCGATTATATTTTGCATTAAAGCTTTCGTTGATACAGATAGGAGATGCTCGTGCATTTTACAGTTGGATGCTGTCACTTATAAGTACAGTGTACTTAATAATATGGGAACTGTTGTAGGAGTTTGTTGCATTTACATCATGTTCACCTTCACCATTCACATGTTTCGATGATTGATGTTTACTTGTGATTGAAGTGTTATGCGACCATGAATCTTCTCACACTAGTTGTGTTTGCATTCACTACAATTCTTTCGCATGGCCTCTTAGTAAGTGGTCATGTTTATTGAGAGTTTGCATCGTAGTGAACACATCAAGTCATTGAGGCTTTACCATAGGTCCCTTATTCACTTGAGTTTGAGCCCAAATGGTTTAGGTCATATTCTCTTAATATTCAATCAAGTTCAAGTATGAACTTATTTCACTTGGATTCAAATATTTTATTAATTGTTTGAATCCCTTGTGTCACTTTCAAGTAGAGTTCAAGCCTGAACTCAGTTCGAGTTTGATTCGAGTCCACTGTTGTCCAAATCTTTGACATTTTGTTCAAGTTCTGTTGACATCCGCTATGCTTGAGTCAAATCAAATCCAAGCTCACAAGACCTTGCAAGTTCTTTTTCTTGTGTTCAAATAGTTTGACTTGAATTTACATATTCAAGTTCAGCTCAACTTGGGTCCAATTCAAGTCCACAACACATTTCTTGTTATCCCTTTTATTAGAGTTTGAATGTTCAACATCATTTGATCACATCTCATATTTCAAATTATTTGATTTAGTTCACTTGATGTTCAAAGTTCTTGCATGTCCTTCTGAGTTTGAGTCCAAGAGTTCCTTGTAGTTTGACGTTCACTACACTTGATCATTTTGAGTTTGAACTTCTTTATTCAATCAAGTCAGGTTTGAGTTTAGGTTCTTTGAGTTCATGTCCACTGCGGTCCCAAAATTTGTTCTAATCAGGTCCAAATTTAGTTTTATTTTCACCCGAAATTTCGGCAGCATTCCGGCATCTCCCCCGTTTAGGGGAAATAACGGAAAACTGGGCCTTTCCCACCACGCTTAAGAAAGCGTGTATGGTAGATGCCCTCTTTCGAGGACACCGCGGCCGTGTAAAGTCTTTAATCCCCCACCACGCTTAAGAAAGCGTGTATGGGTCTTCGACGTACCTGAAAAAGCAAAGCATTTGTTTCCCCGCAGGTACAGAGCCGCATACGGGTACTTAAAATTGTCCCCACCACGCTAAAAAAAGCGTGTATAGGGCCTACCCGCCTCGCCGTAGGTGTCGCACCGGGTTCCCTTCCCACCACGCTTAAGAAAGCGTGTATAGGCGGTTTGCCGGCTCGACACGAACGTCGAGGATAGGATTTTGAGGTGATTACCCGCCTCGTTGTAGGTGCCGCACCGGGGTCCCATCCCACCACGCTTATGAAAGCGTGTATAGGCGGTTTTTCGGTCCGCCGCGAACTTCGAGAGCGAGAATCTGAGTTAGAAAATTATAACTTTGCAAGCGTCGAGGTTGGCACGTGGATCGAGGCGAGAGAAGAGATATCTTCTCTCTTTTTTTGTGACTAATTATAATTTTTTTTAAAAAATAATTAAATATAATTATAATAATTAATTATTTTTAATTATATTTGATAATAATTAAATATAATTAAAATATTTAATTATAATAATTATAATTAATTAATAATTAAGTATAATTATTTAGTAATTAATTATAACTAATATTAATTAGCTATAATCAATTAGTAATTAATTATAATCAATATTAATTAGTTATAATAGTTGCATTAGGTAACTAAAACAAAATCTAAACCTAATTACCTATAGAAGCTGGGTATAGGAGGCGTCGGGTAGGAGTCCAAGTCGGGCTAAGGCAGCGGAATCGGAGGAGGGGAGCCGGATCTCCTTGCGGCTACAGGGGGTCGGCTTGAGGAGGGGATGAGGTAGGCAAAGCTCTTCTCTCCTTCCCTCTATTTCTTTCTTTCTCTCCCTGGACTGACGGGATAGGGGCGACGGGAGGAGGCGGCTTAGTGAGGTTCGGCTGGGGGCGTCGGCACTGGAAAAGGGAGATGGAGTCGGAGGATTCGTACGGGTTTTGCGAATGGAAGGAGTCGGAAGAGATCGACACAGTGGAGAGGAGTCGGGAGCTAGGCGTCGGGTGGCTTCAGGAGTTGGGAGTTTGGATTCGGGAATGTGGGAATGCTCGTGAGAGGGAAGATCGGGAGGTGTTCGTGGGTTGGAGAGCTTCGGTCGGAGAAGAAGGTGGAGTTCGGAAGGTTTGGTGGTTTCGACGGGATGAGTAGGGACAGGGAAGACTTCGTGTGCCTGGAGCCGAGCGTAGAAGAGTTCGGATAGGTGAGATCCGGAGTTGGAGATCAGAAGTGGGAAGAAATTTGTGCGTGGAGCTGGAGGCTGAAGGGATGTGGGATTTTCGGGTTGGAGGTCGGGAGCAGCGACGGGAGAGGATTCCGGAAATGAGAGCTTCACTTCTCATTTTAAAGCCGTGAGAGGAAGCTTTGTCGAGGCAGATCGCGCGTGGGATCGAGACAGACGCGATAGTTCGGCGCCGCTCGCAGACTGCGGCACTGTAGTGACGGGATTTCAGCAGCGATTTGGGGATGGGGCGTTACAGGTAATGATTTAGTCTAGTCTCTTTTTTTTTATTTCATTTCTTTTTTGTCTTGGATATCTGAGCAGAAGTCAACACTCTTATACCATCCTGAGGGTATCAATAAGATGATGTTAATTTAAATCCTCTACAATAGGTGGAGGATTATGGGTTGGCCGAGCAATATGGAAAGGATGTGTTGAACCAATTGTATTGAAGAGATTTTGATAAGCTTGTGGGGATGGTGGTGCTCTTTGATTGATGTTGTCTCTAAACTATTGCTGGAATTGTGAAAAGAGAACTCCATCATGTTGTGATGGTACCCTCTATTGTTCAGCCTTCTCCAATAATTGAAGCATTTGACTTTGAAATTCCTCCATCCTACACATACAATATTCTAAAGTGAGGCCTTGGGAGACTTGATCACCCATATTTTGTTGTTCTTGATTGGGGGATTAATTGTTGGCCATTGAAGATGTATGTTGGGAATGTTTCCCAGAGACGGCGCATAACTGTTGCATACAAAAAAAACTGAATCGGTAGAATTTATATTTTTACGTATCAACATTGTACAAAGATTCACCACGTACAGATGTGTGTTGACCGAAGACCTATAACTATCGCTCATCCACCCACTACCCACGTTCACTCATAACTTCCCCCATGATCCTACAAATGCTCCCTCGTTCGCACTCTGATAGGCACAAAGAAACGGAAGAGGAAGGGATTTCGAGACATACCTCACGCACGAACAGAAGCTGCAGCCCTGCTCCTCCCTCGATCTCCTGCTCATGATCCCCTTTGTTGTGCTTTACTCCCAGCCTCTGACTCCTACCCGTGATCAAGAAGAAGACGACTCAGGCCACGACATCCAACCCCCTGCTCCCAAACCCGCCGTGCCCTAGCCATGACCGTCCACACCATCCAACCTCAAGCCGCTTGCCGACTACCGACTACCGAGCCCGACCTCACATCGCCGAGTCCAACTTGACGCCCGACTCTGCATCTGGCCTAGCCGCCCGACTCCGTCTGTCCCGATCCTCTTCCTCTCTCTCTCTCTATTAATATATATATATATATATATATATATATATATATATATATATATATATATATATATATATATATATATATAATAATAATAATAATAATAATAATAATAATAAGATGAAATAAAAAAGGGAGAAGAGATTTTCAAGCAGATACCACAGCAGGAGAAATTTGAAGAAAGTCCCGAGGTTGATTCAGTCCCCCGAAGCCCTTGGCCGTCGATCTGATCCGGCCGAGTGGATTGAAGACTTGAATATATTTCTGGGGTCGATTCGCTCCCCCAAACTCCTTGCCGTTGATTTGATTAGGTTGAGTTGAGCCAAAAGGGCAAGTGCCCTCCCCAACGTGTAGAGAAGCTTGAAAGCACCAACGAAGGGAGCTCCTAATGAATATAACAACTCATTGGAAAGTTCTTGATGAATGCACTAACTCACTAAAAGAATGATTAGAGCAATGAATTTGTAATGTGGCAGTTCACCTACAGGCGAGAATCAAGAACCCATTATACATAGAACACCTCACCTACAAGTAGAAGAAGAAGATTTGCAGTGCAAACGTCCTAGCTTGTCAAAGGACAAGGCAATAGGCTTTGATAAAGCTTTGATAAAAATATCAATATCACTATACAACAACAAACAACAATCACCTATGGGCCATAAGGGACCCTTAACATATGTTCGACAGTCTCTTATGAACACAAAACTAGTATGTAAATGAGTGTAGCAACTTGCCAACCAACATGCATGGAGAGATTTGTGATGAATGTAGCTCGACCGGCAGTCAACATCCACTTACAAATGGACACTGATTTTCCCTGCGAGCAATGATAGAAGATATGCTGCAAATATGATGAGTTCTCTATAAATATAGGAGTGCACACAACATGCTATAGGCAAGGTTAAGAAATCTGCGACGAGTGCAAGCACCTACAAACAACATTGGAGAACTTGCAATGCATAACAACTTGCCTGCAAGAAGAAACAAGCAACCTGTAATGCAGCGCTATAATTCACCTGCAAGCAGAAGCAAGAAATTTGTAGTAAAAACTACATATCACTGGTAGAAAGCTCTTGATGCATCGTATAACGTATTTGCAGGCTGAAGTACACTCCTGCATACTGAATATTTGAAGAAAATAACAGCTTGCAGAAAATGAAATAAGACCCAACGTGCTGCTAAACGACGCCACCGGATCCGCAACATTCGTACAAGCGGACATAAGGCATTTATAGATCCCTATATGGAAACTTGCGCATTTTCCAACGACAATTACTTGTGCAATTGATCATATTTAAATGCCCCTCATGCATTAAAATATGATTACCCGCATGGGCCCCGACGAGCGTGATGTATGTACACATATGACGTCTGAGGCTGTTGCGCGGGCCAAAAGTGAACCTAAATTCAAGTTTGATCCTCCTTTTTGAATGGATTGAAGTTGACACGACTTAAACTATTGAACAAATATGCGGGCATCGTGCCGATCGGAGTATTTGATTTTATACGTTTATATTAGGCCTTCAAGATCTATTAAAAGAAAGGTTCACTACTTAAAGCATAAAACCGACATCGAACTTGGTCTTCTGTTAGCAGGCGAATAGAATTGACAAGGTTTAGATGACAAATATACAAGCTATTTAAATCCCCGATGATAACCGTATTGACAGAAAATCTCAACCAAAGGGGACCCCAAACTTTTAAAATGCCTACCATACTCATAAAATATAAACATTTAAAGTGACAATAAAGTCACTACGATGATGGCCGTGTTGAATGTAAATCTCAACCGAAGAGGTTAACTTTCAAAGACTTATTAAAGATTCAAAACTCTACATTTATCAATGATATTAATATATTTAAAATTGAAATTAATCATCAAACACTTAAAGCAAAATATCCATTCACTCTCCGCAACAGTTTGCCGAGGTGAATAAATTTGAAAATCACTTCAGCTCACAAAGAACAAATGACTAGTTGAGAATATCACTGGGATTCATTCTCAAATCATCTCTTGCCAGTAAGGATGTGGCATGTGTCATTGAACAGGTGATTTCGCCGCCAAATGGCACCATAAGTAAACGGTTATAACCGGAACCCTCTAACTGGGTAGCTTCGCTGCTAAATGGCACTACTAAATTACGGTCATGGTCAGAGCCTGTATGTTCCCCTACGACTCTAAATCATTGAGCAATGAATCAATAGGATATGACTAATAGGGCATAAAGCTCCCTATTAGCTAAGGCGGGCTCAAATCTACCCCCTTAGGTAAATATCCACCCCAAATCTACATGATATCCTTGGACAACACAATTCATGGCTGCCAACAAGGATCTTTCGATCAGGTTAGGTCGACTACCTCCTCTGACTAAGTTGGCTACGGACCATAATGGCCCGGGACGACAGAACCATGAAATCTTGATCGTGTCTATCATCATTCCCCTCACCATTCGCTTTAAGTGCAAAATTTCTAATTTTAAATGTTAAATTTTAAATACCTAAATATGCTGCTACTATACGCCAGATACTCCATATCTCTTTGACGACTAGCCTTAATCGAACTTCTCTCTCGCTATCGGGAGGGATAATTAACTATAGGGGCTTGCGCCTATAGGAAACCTAAACTCAGATCACAAAGTTCTCGCAAAATGAGGGTGAAATCTCTGAGTAATATCTTATCTAAAACTCAATCCGCATTCTGAAAATTTACCTCAGAACCTACTTGTTAAAACTCTCCTCAATGACCCGAAAATAAGAGAAAGGGGTTGCAGAGAGGCCAGGGCGCATATTTTCGAAGCCTACAAGATAAAAGTAGTAAGACCAGAGAATTTTTTATATGGAAAACCGAAAAGGGAAAAAAATCATGGGATCTGACCTAGTTGCAATATTCATTAGATAGTAAATAATATAAAGATCTTCCTTTCTTCACTGTTGAAGAAGAATGAAAGTATAGAAAATCAAATATGATAGTTAATACCCAACAATAGGGTCTTATTTCCCTAATAGGGATTACAGATGTCTACAAACGAACTTTTACCCAACAATAGGGTTTGATTTTCCAAATAGGAATTATAGATGTCCACAGATGAAATTTTATACCCAATAGTACGGTTAAATATTGTTAATAATATAGATATGGTAGAGATATCTGATGTCGGTTCTCGATGATGATCGTGATTGTCGGTGACAATTGCTGGTGGTGGTCGTTAGCAACGATGGTTGAAAAATACAATAGAGTTCTTTCTAGTTCTCTCTTTCTTTTCTCCCCACTCACTCATGTGAGGAATGAGGGCCTATTTATAGATTTTTTGAGTGGCATGCTCCATAAATAAAGAGAAAATCGAGGAGAAAGTTGGAGTGCTTCATCAAACGATTCATATTGATTCCTTTGAAGCTTTTGTCAAGCATTTAAATGCCTTAATGATGTCGAAATTAAGTGATCTTGGGCTTATTGGATTTGTCTTGTCGAGCCGCTCGATTCGATTATAAGCATGCCATATTTGGAGATTATTTGGTTACCCAATTAATGGTTTGAAGCTTCCAAATATGCTTCAGTCCCGTGGTTCGAGTCCATTTGGACTCAGATTAGGCCAATTTTGATGTCATTGGGTTCATCTTACCGAGGCATTCAGTTTGACTGCAAGGTTGCTAAGATTGGTGTCCCAAATTTAATTTTGAAAGTTTCCAGTTCAAATATGCCTTGAGATTAGTGCTTGATCAAGGCAATTTTTGGTGACCAATCAATTATAATATTTAATAATGATATTAATGAATAATAAATAAACTTTATAATTAAATAATTAAAATAAAAATATCACTAATTGACCTGTACTTCACCTGAGCCTACAGGTAAATTTCTTTTTCTTCCCAAACATAAATTTAAAGCTTAAGATTGTTGCTGAAATTTTTTTAGGTTTCTTTAAGTAGAATATGAAGGAGAAGAAGAAAAGGAAGAGGAACGTAAAATTTATATTGATATCAAGGTTTAAAAACTTGAATGAGAATAAAGTATTTTGAAGTAGAAATAATATTTTGAGGCTATTTGATAAAGAAGTGTGTTTTCAAGTTATAAATTGATTTTTATTTAAGGAATTTTTATTAGATTGTATATAGAAGATCAAAGTTTTGGGGTGTCAAGTGCTATGTGATCTATTCCAAAGAGAAACCAATAATTTTGGTGAGATTCTTACCTTCTAATATAAGGGATAAATTATTCATAGATCTTTATTGTAAATTCTTGCAATTACATTTAATTATTTGGTTGAATCTATTTTTCATATCGAGCACGCTAATTGTACCAGGTATGATAAAGAAGTCTACTACATTTTATATTAACGTAAATTATTACTTTACTTTAGGTGCATGTCATTATAAATTGATTGCATATTAATGCTAAATAAATTTTAAATGTTTATTAAAATGATATTTAAAACATAAAAAAATAATAATAAAAGATCATGTCATGGAGAATATATTGACATATTATGCGACCTATGCATGGAAAAAAAAGTTCTTACGAGATAAGCCTCAATAGAAAAATGCAAAGGATTCCCAACTCTTATTTTTAAAAAATGGAATAAGCCAAGTTTGACTGAGGGGTAGTTGATAAATGAAATGTTGGGCTGATCAAATTTTATTAATAGTTATTATAGCTGTGGGCTAGGTGGCGACTAAATGATATGAGTCAAAGCCTATGCAAACATCACATGAAATTTTTAATAAATTGGTGATTATAATGTGGGCTCTGAAAATTCGGCCCCGGCCTCCGCCCGACTTTTGCTTTCTTCGGGGGAGTTTTAACGGATTAAGTTCCGGGGTAAATTTTGGAAGGCAGATGGGTTTGTAGATAAGACACTACCCTGAGATTTCGCCCTCATTTTGCGAGGACTTTATGATCTGAGTTCTGGTTTCCTATAGGCGCAAGCCCCTATAGTTAATTACCCCTCCCGATAACGAGAGAGAACTTTTGATTAAGGCTAGTCGTCGATCAGATACGTATAGATACGTGCATCTGGCATATAGTAGCAGCATGAGTTTGGGGTTTAAGAATTTGAAGGTTTGATATTTAAAATTAGAAATTTCACCATCTTGTGCTTAAAGCGGATGGTGGGGGAATGGATGATGGACCCGATCAAGATCCCATGGTTCCGTCGTCCCAGGCCATCGTGGTCCCTGGTCTACTTAGTCAGAGGAGGTAGTCGACCCAACCTGATAGAAGGATCCTTGTCGGCAGCCATGGGTTGCTTCGTCCAAGGGTACCTTGTAAACCTGGGGGGAGTATTTGTCTAAGGGGACAAATTTGAATCCACCTTAGCTAACAGAGGGCTTTGTGCCCTATCGATCATATCCTATTGATTCATATCTCAAGGATTTGATGCCATTGGGGAGCATACGGGCTCTGGCCATAACCATAATATAATGGTACCATTTGGCGGCGACCACCTGGTTCAGAGGGCCCCGAGTCATAACTGTTTATCCTGCAGTGCCATTTGGCGGCGAAACTGCCGGTTAGAGGACTTGTACCACGTCCTTGCTGGCAGGAGATTATTTGAGAATGGATCCTAGTGATCTTTTCGACCAGGCATTAGCTCTTTGTGAGCTACAGTTATTTTTAGATTTGTCCACCTCGGCAAACTATTGCGGAAAGTAGATGGATTTTGCTTTAAGTGTTTGATGGATTTATTTCAATTTTAAATATTTTGGAATTTGGGACTTTGGGATTGTTTAGAGTTTGGAGTTTTGGATTTTGTGGGAGTTTGGGTGGTATTTTGAAATATTTGAAATGGACCCCTCCGGTTGATATTTTCATTCAACACGGCCATCATCGGGGTGCATGAGATCATTTATATTTTATTGATTAGACCCTGTCGACTCTATCTACTGGTCGATAGAGGATCGGGTTTCGTAGGCTTTTGATTTTTGTTAGTGAATTCTCTTGATTATAGGCCTTGAAGACCTAATATGAACTATAAAATAAATACCCCGGTCGATCTGGCGACCGCATATTTATGTAATGGTTCGAGCCGTGTCGACTCCTATCTACCCGTATAGAAGGATCGGGCTCGAACTGGAATTCACTGATTGACCCGCGCAGCATCCCTAGACGTCACGTGTGTATCAATAACACGCTCGCCAGGGCCCATGCGGGTGTTTGGTTGTAGATTTCCCATTTTTGTGTTCTTATGTGTATACAAATTAAGGTGCACGTGCGGGGGGATTTTAAAATATTTATAAACGCCTTCTGTCTGCTCGTACGGGTGTTGCATATCCAGTGGCGTTGTGCAGCAGCTTGTGGACTGAGTTGTTTGCTACTTTGTACAGGTAGACTGTCGTGTACTACTTGCATAATTTATGCAGGTAGATTGTAGTACACTAATGAGTCTCCTGCTTTCTTTCGCAAGAGCTTGGATTTGTTGTGGAGTTTCTGTATTTTCCTGTAGATAGCGCTTTACATACATGAGAGACTTCTTAGGATGGCTCGTAGGCATTTGAATGTGCTGTAGTCTTATATCTTTGATTGCGAAGAACATATGTACTTGTGCCCACAGAAGATTTATCGTACCTACTTCATGTCTACTGTTGTTATCCACAAGTAATTTCATTGATCATTGTAGCTCACACGGGAATGGTTGTATTCGTCCACAAGTGAACTGACCTCAGCCATAGGAATATCATAACCTTAGCTGCATACCACTTGAGTGTGTTTGTCTTCTATTATATGATTGTCAGTTGTAGAGATGCTACGATATCCTTACTACAACAGCTCGTAGGTATCTGTATTTACTGCATATCATCTTTTGTTCTTGCTTGCAATGGAGCAACGTGTTTATTCAACATTGAATAGTGATGGATCGTAAGAAGTTCCATAGCATTCATTTCCTTCTGCTACGACCGCTTGTAAGCGTGTAGGTGTCTTGTATGTATAGCAAATATACGGTCACTACCACTGTTGCACATACAACAAATCTTTCATTATTGCTAGTAGACATTCATATTCATCTATAGTTCCTCTTGTATTCGAGTATGGATAGTGTATGATTATCCTTCTACAGTCATTTGTGGGCTAATTATAATATATTCTATTACACATCACTCTTTGTCGGTGTTTTCTGACGGATGTATTAGAGGCTACTGCATTTTCTTGCAAGACTACTGTGTCGGTTATTATCGACTTCAATTTCATTGCTGGGCTGCATTTAATTGTCATCCACGAGCTACTACTATGTTCACTGCACATCATTGTAGTCTTTGCAATCATTCTAAGTTATTTGATCACATGCTTGGAATAAATATCGTGGACCAATTGTCATCATTCACATGCAAGTTATGCAATCTTTTTCACTATATGCATTCATAAGAGTATTTGTTTGTTGTTGGTCCTCAACTGGTTCACTTGAGTTCAAAACACAAGTCTTTTACTTGAGTTTATGTTCACTACACTTAGTCATTTAAGTTTGAGTTTTCTTTTTTGTTCAAGTTTTGTTCAAGTTCAAATTCAAATTGTTCAAAATTATTCGAAGTCAGGTCCAAGTGGTCTTCTGTTCACCCGAAATTTTGGCAGCCTCCCGGCGTCTCCCTCGTTTAGGGGAAACTACGGAAAACTGGGCATTTCCCACCACGCTAGAGAAAAGCGTGCATGGTAGGTGCCCTCTTTCGAGGACAACGCGGCCGTGTAAAATCTTCAACCCCACCACGCCAGAGAAAGACGTGCATGGGTCTTCAAATGTACCTGTTTTAAAATAGCACAGTTTGCTTTCCCCGCAGGTACAGAGCCGCGTACGGGTACTTATATCTTTGCCCCGCCGTGCTAAGAAAAGCACGCACAAGGCTCGCCTGCCTCGCTGTAAGCGCCGCACCGAGTTCCCTCCCACCACGCTAGAGAAAAGCGTGCATAGGAGGTCCCTCGACGCGCCGCAAACACCAAAAACAGGACTTTAGGAGATCGCCCTCCTCGCTGCTAGCACCGCGGCGAATTTCCTCCCACCACGTTAGAGAAAAGCGTGCATGAGTGGTTGTTCGTCGCGTTGCGAGCGTCGAGAGCGGGTTTTCTCAAATTTAGGAGGTTATACCTGCGCAGGGTTGGCACGGAGATCGAGGCAAGAAGAGCCCTTCTTGTGGACATTTTATAATTAATTACAAAATTAATTATAATTAGTTATTAATACATAACTAATTATATTTAATTTAAAATTAATTAGATTTAATTTATAATTAATTAGAAAATAATTATAATTAATTATGTCGAATATATAATTAATTATATTTACTTTAAAATTAATTCTAAATTAATTAGATCTAATTTATAATTAATTATAATTTGATTTAAAATTAATTATGAATTAGTTATATTTAATTTATAATTAATCAAAAACTAATCATAGTTAATTATATCTAATGTATAATTAATTATGTTTAGTTTAAAATTAATTTAAAATTAATTAAATTTAATTTATGATTAATTAAAAATAAATCGTAATTAATTATATTTAATATATAATTAATTATATTTCTTTTAAAATTAATTATAAATTAAAAATAATTAACTAATTATAACTGATTTAAATTAATCATAATTAGATATAATTAACTAAATTAATTATAATTAAGTTAATTAAACAAAATTTAAAAGAAGATTTGAGCAGGATTATGATAAATCCTAATAAACAGGATTAAGCAGGATAACATAAATCCTTTTGCAAACAAATTAAATCCTCTGCTTCCCTTAATTAGCTATAAATCCAGGGCTTATCAAGCCCTCTAGTTCGGCAGATTTACGGGACCTGGCCGAAATAGCACACCAAAGGGAGGAAGTTACCTTCACACGAGCAAGCTCCGTCCCTGCTTCCAATAAAAATGTCGTAACTTTCGAAACGATAGGAAGGGAATGTCGCAAATGGAGCGAAGTCGGTCGGCCTGGGTAGAGGAGGAAGCTAGGGCAAGAGTCGGGGCTTAGGGTGTCGGTCTTGGGCTTCGATTGGAGCTCCGACGTCGGCGTGAGGTAAGGGCTTTGCTCCTCTCTCTCTTTTTCTCTTTCGGCTTGCAGGAGGTAGCGACGGACAGGGAGGGGTCTGGCCTAGAGGTTGGAGTCGGATGGAAGGGAGGAGGTGGGCTCGACTATGGGGATTCGAACAGAGCGGGAAGTTGTGGGTTTGGAAAGAAGAGGGAGGTCGGGATGCTTGTGAATAGGAGAAGAGGGGGTCCGATCGGTTGGCTTTTAAAGAGGTTGGAGAGCAGCGATCGGGGAGATCTCCACACGCGAGTATGGGTTGCTGACATTCGGCGCCGTTTGCAAAGGGGGCAGGTACTGTAGCTGCGGCGGACGCGATTCGAGCCAGATTTCGGTATGGGCCGTGACAGGTAATCATTTTTTTTGGCATTTTTTTTTTGGCTGCATTGTTGAGGTCAACATATAAATTGAGCAAAAAATGTAGGTAAAACAAATAATTTCATACTAGAATTAGAGTAGCATAGTGCATTAAAGAATTTGAAACATTATGCACATACTTCACTGTGTTATATATACAAGATTATTACTTGTAATCAAGTCATTTATTATTCAAATCATAAAAGCAAGTTTTGACTAAAAAACGTTGCATTAAGTTAGTTATACTTATAAACATAACTGCTCATATTAATTAATATGATTTGCATAGTATGTTATATTCTTTTCTTATATATTTGAACCTTATATTAGAATTATTTATCACACTGAACAAGTAATTCACCTGATGTTATAACTATGATTTCAAAAAAGGAAAAGGATGAGGTGGGTAGAAGGTAGAGTACTAGTTTTGTTATGTACAATAACTTTTAGGTGAAAAATTTTGATGTATTGTAGGAGATATGCATGATATAATTTAAAGACTTTTGGTATATATGAATTTATATTTAAAGTTATTTATAAGTTTTGCATTTTATTTGATGATTTATTTCTATATGCTTTCATATTAATGCTTATGCATGATCTATTAGATAATTGTGAACTGTCATGTAAATTTTTATGATGATCGAGTTTGATAAAGTTTCACTCACTTTATCACTCATTTGATCCTGATTAGTAAAGTCAGAATTGGTAATTAGGTTTGACTAGATTGATCTCTTGTGTTATGCCTCATGGTTGACTGAAGGAGTTCAAAATGGGATATGAGAAAAATTGGAACTAGATTAGGGTTTGAATCACGCATTATTTATGGAAGCGTAATTAAATTTAGAAATAAATCTAGGAAAGAAATTGATTCTAGATATGATTATAGAAAATAAATAGGTTGATTTAATTGGGTAGATGATCTAATCAAGGTTAGAAGTGATCAACGCATAACATGATCTTCATATGATAAATGACATTAAATAAATAAATTTATGCATTTACTGTTAAATATGTCTGAAGAAATACCATAAATAATGAATGGTCAGTCTTCTTGGCCAACTATAGAAATAAAAATGCAAGATGAGGTTTTAGGTGCGAATAAGTTGGGCCTCGCAAGATAGATTATCCTTTAGGAAAGAAAAATTATAACAAGTCTAAAGCGTATCAGGGACAAGTTGAACAAAGAAAATTTTTGGAAGGCAACAATAAGTCAATAAAGCCTTAATTTTATGGAAAACCATCAATTTAGATGAAAGGAGAATTTTAAGAAAATAAAAACAATCAACCAGTAAAAGCAAGAGTTTCTATCATCATACCACAAGATGCCAAGGAATCAGAAGAGATGGTTATAAGTACGCTTTTAATCCTCAATTAATTTGGTGATATTTTGTTTGATTCTGGTGGTTCACATTCATTTATTTTTGAAAATTTTGCTTATAGTAAATCAGCTGAGATTGTATTTTCATATCTGAACTGTGGGTTATGATGCCCATGGTGATAGTATGTATGCAAAAAGAAAATGCATTGTAGACATTGATGTTCAAGATAGAAAATTAATAGCATAGTTAATTTAACACCTCTGATTGCTTTTGATATTATTCTGAAAATGAACTGATCAGTAAAATATTTCATTGCAATTGAGTGTTGAAAGAAATAGCAAGGTTTGATTTTCCTAATCATAAGTTATTTTGCTTTCCCCGTGACAAGACTGTGATGTCTTCCCTAATCAATGTATTAAACATCAATAAATGGATGATAATTCGTGAGTTTGTGTTTTTAGCAAAAATTAGAATATTAAATAAAGATTTTTAAGAATCGAAAAATATTCCAGTTCTAACAAAATTTTCTGATGTGTTCCTAGAGAAATTACTAGGATTAACCTGAAATAGTAGTTGAGTTTGAGATTGAACTGCAGCTAGGAATATTAGCTATGTTTAAATCACATTACAAAATGCTCCTAAAGAATTGCAAGAACTGAAATGTCTCTTGCATGAATTGATGGATGGGGGATTTATTAGGCCAAGTAATTTAGTTTGGAGTGAACTTGTGCTTTTTGTCATGAAGAAAGATGGATATATGAGAATGTGCATCGATTATAAAGAGTTGAATCAATTGACAATCAAGAACAAATATACATTGCTAATTAAAAAAATATTTGATCAATCGGAAGGCGCTATAGCACTGTCCAGAATTAATTAAAGATCATAATATCATCAAGTCAAAGTTAAAGAAGCAAATATCACAAAGATAGCTTTTGGAATTAGGTACGGTCTTATGAGTTTCTAGTGATGTCATTTAGGCTAACAAACTATAATAATCGGCTAGATCAGTTCAGCCGAATCAGTCTAGTAGAGTAAAATGAGTGATCGAGTGAAGCAGAACAAAGTGATAGGAAGTGCTTGCAGAAATTTAGGAAAAGCTTTGGCTGAAATCTGATTTAAGTAATTTCAGAAAACCAACGACAAGAAAATCAAGAATATAACACAAAAGAATATTTTTTTATTGAAAGTTTTATGAAAGAAAAGACAAGATACAAGTGAATCTTCAATTGGAGAGGAAGATCTGGCTCTCCCAAATCCCTAGCCGCCGGCTAGAGCCCAAACATCCTAAGAACAATCTAATTTTAGCAAACAACAAATACCCCTAACCCTAGGAAAAATCCCCTACTTAAAGCATACAATAAACGACAAATAACCAAACAGCCCTCCCCCAAGTCCCTCCCAAATCTGCCCTATTTCCTTAATTATTTCGCTCCCAAATCAGCCCTCAAATCAGCTCCCAAATCTGCCCTCTTCAATTAGGAAACATTTCCTAATTAAACCCCTCCAAATAAGCCCAAAAATATGCCCTCTTCAATTAAGAAATATTTCCTAATTAATCAGCCCCAAAATCTGCCCTACTCAATTAGGAAATATTTCCTAATTAATCCCTTTCAAATCAGTCCCCAAATCAACTACCAAATCTGCCTTCTTCAATTAGGAAATATTGCTTAATTAATCCCCTCCAAATCAACCCCCAAGAGCCGGTCTAGGAAAGAACTGGCAGGACCAATCCAGGAAGGACCCGATCTAACACAAAGCAGCACTAGTAGGAGAGGGTGAGCATAAGCGATAGCAAGCGAGCATCCGTGAGTGAGCTGAGGTCGAGCTGAACTTGTGGTTACGAGCACCATGCTTCGAACACAACTCCTTATGCATAGAAGTAGGTTTGAGGCTTCAAATGGATATGAAAGATTTGAGCGAAACAAAGTACAAGAGTCAGAGAGGAAGAAGAAAAAGTTGCAATTGATTTTGTGGCTCCAATCACAAGAGACAAGGAAGATTCGTGGGGTTCGCATTTGACGAAGGATTCATGCTCGACCGAGAGGAATAGAAAGGATAAGAAGAATTTGTGATATTTCATTTTCAACAGAGGAGAAAGAGAAGTTTGTGTATTTAATATAGTATCTTATATATTTGATAGTTCATTCAAATAAATGTTACTTTATATTGAAATGAGAAATATTACATGACTATGCATAATCATATTGACAGTTTCATATTTTACATTGAAGATGTAGAAAGATCTTGTTACAAAGTAATTCATATGAATGTAATAATATCATTTTGAGATTACCATGCATATAAAAATAAGATTGAAAGAAAAAGAATGAATTTTAATATGAAATGAAAATTATTAAAATGGAAAAGGCATATGCATATAATTCAGAAGTTCACCTCCTTATGGTACTTGCTGGGGATATAATGTACCCGTGCACGATAAATGAAAACAAAAGTGTCTTAATTGATACAAATTAGGCGGTGCTCCTGAATTAAATAAATTACTAAAAATTAAAATGTTAAATGATAGACATGTGAACAAAGGATTATGAAATCAAAGAATTTTATTGTTCATATTTTTATGATTATAGGAAATGAAAAATCTAATGTTATGATATAATTATATATACGCATGAAACATTGTTACTACTATGCTATAAATCATGATTGATCATTGAGTTGTTATTGAAAACTCAAATCATTAAATTGAAAATTTCAGGTAAATCCCATGTTGATTAAATGGCTAATTGAGAAGATTTCATGCATAACAAAAGAATTGTTTTATTGTATGTTTAAAGCTAGAAATTATTTTAATGGCTATTCAAATAAAAATTTGATGTTTAGTTTATTAATTAATTATGTTGTTGAAAGAATTGTAATATATATTCGACCGTCTATTACCATCTTGTTAATTCGAGACTCAGGGTCGAGTTGTAACATAAATACTTCTGCAATTTTTATGGATTTGATGGATGAGACTTTCAAGTCATATATAGATTAATTTGTAATTACATTCATTGATGATATTTTGATATATTTTAAGATTGATAAAGATTATGCTAAACATTTGAGAATAATATTGAAGCTACTAAGGAATAATAAATTATATGTAAAATTTTAGAATGTAAAATTTGCCTGAAGAGTATTGCATTTTTAGGGCACATAATTAGTGGTGAAAGAATTTCAGAGGATCCTTAAGAGATGAAAGCAATATTAAAATGACCCACCAAAGAATGCCACAAAAGTTCATAGTTTTCTGTGATTAGTTAGATATCATAGAAGGTTTATTAAGGAGATTTTGGTGAGATGCTCAACTTCTAATACAATGAGCAAATTATTCATGTGCCTATACTATAATACTTTCAATTACATTTAATTATTTTGTATAGATTTAATTGAGAATTTAACTCTTAACAGGACACAATAGAGAAAAATGATTCATGTAGCCAACCCCATGTAGTGGGATAAAGGCTTGATGTTGTTGTTGTTGTATTAAGCATACTAAATGCACTGCATATTATCAAAGAGTCCATTGTATTTTGTGTGAACATTGGTTCAAATGATCTCAATAAGTCAAATTATTATTTTACTTTTGATGCATGCCATTATAAACTGATTGCATATCAATGCAAAATAAATTTTAAATGTTTATGGAAAATGATGCTTAAAAAAATTAAAAAACGCCAATAAAAGATCATTTCATGCAGAATAGGTTGGCATATTATGACCTGAGGACAATTTTCTGACAAGATAAGCCTTAATAGGGAAATACAAAGGATTATCGACTCTCGTTTCTAAAAATTAGAATGAGCTAACTTTGAATCAAGGGGCCGTTGATAAATGCAATGCTGGGCACACCAAACTTTATCAAATGTTATTAAAACCGATGGGCTAGGTGATCACCAAACAATAGAGCCAAAGCCTCTGCAAACTTCACATGATATTTCTAAGAATTTTGGTAATTATAAATTGAGCAAAAAAAAAAAGCAGGTAAAGCAAGTAATTTCATACAAGAATTTGACTAGTATAGTGCATTAAACGATTTGACACATTACGCATATACGTCACTATGTTACGTATAAGCACGATCATTACTTATAATCAATTAATTTACTATTAAAATCATCAAAGCAACTTTTGACTAAAGAGTGTTGCATTAAGCTAGTTATACCTATAAATATAAATGCTCATATCAATATAAAGTGCGGCACAATCGTCAATTGCGACACTTTCGTTAACTTCTCAAGTGCGGCACAATCGTCTCGAAGTTACTGTTATACCGCTTCATTGCTTTGTCGATTTCGACGCTCTATTTGGATTCTTTAAAGGTGAAAATGATTAGAAATTGTGAAATTAATGAGTTGATTTTGATATTCTTTATCACCGCAAAATTTTGCCATAGATTCATCGTTGTTCACCGCACCTACTTCATCCACTACTTCGGAGAAAAAAAAATTCTTCATAATTGACTTTTTCTTTTGCTATGTAAATCTAATCAAATCTCTTCTTTTTTTTTGTAGGTTTACACCTCCAAAAGAAAAAAATCTCATTGAATGAAACTTTTGAAGCACGGAATTAACCAAATTTTCAACAATGGGGGATCAAGAAACCTTTAATGAAATGTATTTTTGCTTTTGTTTAGTGATTTTTTTTCTTTTGTATGCTTCTTTAATCTACAATAGATGTATGTGGGCTCCGAAAATTCGGCCCCGGCCTCCCCGGTTTGCTTTTCTTCAGGGGAGTTTTAATGGAATAAGTTCCGGGGTAAATTTTGGAAGGCAGATGAGTTTGTAGATAAGACACTACCCAGAGATTTCGCCCTCATTTTGCGAGGACTTTATGATCTGAGTTCTGGTTTCCTATAGGCGCAAGCCCCTATAATTAATTACCCCTCCCGATCACGAGAGAGAACTTTCGATTAAGGCTAGTCGTCAATCAAATATGTAGGATACGTGTTATCTGGCATATAGTAGCAGCATGGGCTTAGGGTGTTGGAAAATTGATATTTAAAATTAAAAAATTTCACCATCTTGCACTTAAAGCGGATGGTAGGGGAATGGATGATAGACCCGATCAAGATCCCATGGTTTCGTCGTCCTGGGCCATCGTGGTCCCTGGTCTACTTAGTCAAAGGAGGTAGTCGACCCAACCTGACAGAAGGATCCTTGTTAGCAGCCATGGGTTGCTTCGTCCAAGGGGACCTTATAGACCTGGGAGGAATGTTTGTCTAAATGGACAAATTTGAATCCGCATTAGCAAACAAAGGGCTTTGTGCCCTATCGATCATATCCTATTGATTCACATCTCAGGGATTTGATGCCAATGAGGAACGTATTGGCTCTGGCCATAACCGTTATCTCGTGGTGCCATTTGGTGGAAAAACCACTCGGTTTAGAGGGCCCCGGGTCATAACCGTTTATCCTGCGGTGCCATTTGGCAGCGAAGCTGCCGGTTAGAGGACACATACCACGTCCTTACTGGCAGGAGACTGTTTTGAGAATGAATCCTAGTGATATTCTCGACCAAGCATTAGCTCCATGTGAGCTGAGGTTATTTTCAATTTGTCCACCTTGACAAACTTTTGTGGAGGGTGGATAGATTTTGTGCTTTAAGTGTTTGATGGGTTGAATTCAATTTTAAATATTTTAAACTTTGGGGATTTTTGGGATTTTTGGGTTTTGTTGGCGTTTGAGAAGCATTTGGGAATATAGGAGATATTTTGAGTATTTGAAAACCCCTCTGGTTGAGATTTTCTGTCAACACGGCCATCATCGGGGTGACTTTGAGGTCACTTGAAGATATTTGAATTTTGTGAAATTTTGAGGGCATTTTGAAATATTTGAAATTGACCCCTCCGGTTGAGATATGCATTCAACACGACCATCATCGGGGTGTTTGGGGTCAATTATATTTGTGGACTGAACCTTGTCAACTCTGTCAGTTTGCTAACGAAGGATCGGGTTTGTCGTAGGGCTTATATTTCGTTAATGAATTTCTTTTGTTATAGACCTTGAAGGCCTAATATGAACGTATAAAATAGATATTCCAGTCGATACCTTGACCATATATCTATTTGATAGTTTGAGCCGTGTCGCCTCGTACCTATCCATATAGAAGGATCGGGCTCGAATTTAGGTTTATTTCTTGACCCGCGCAGCATCCCTAGACGTCACATGTATTTTCTTAACACGCTCGCCGGGGCCCATGCGGGTATTTGGGGGCATTTTATAATTATTTATTGAACCTTGTTGACTCCTATTTACCCGCTTAAGAGGATCAGATTTAAATTTATTGGTCCGCGCAGCATCCCTAGATGTCACGTGTGTTCCTACAACACGCTCGCCGGGGCCCATGTGAGTGTTTGGGCGCATTTTATAATTATTTACTGAACCTTGTCTACTCCTATTTACCTGCTTAGGAGGATCGGGTTCAAATTTGTTAACCCGCACAACATCCCTAGACGTCACGTGTATTCCTACAACACGCTCGCCGGGGACCATACGGGTTGTATTATACATCTCCTTATATGTACCTATGTGTAAATATATTACAGTGCATATGCGGGGGACTTTAAAATATTTCAGTTGATTAATTGCGCAGGCAACCGTCACTTGAATGCAGCATTCGATTTAGAAGCTCGTAGACGCCTTCTGTCTCCTTGTATGAGTGTTGCAGATCTGGTGGCGTAGCATTGTAACTTGTAGACGCCTTCTGTCTGCTTGTATGAGTGTTGCAGATCCGGTGGCGTGGCATCGTGCTATAGCGGCCCGTGATCTTTACTACTGCTTCCCTGCTTTTGCTTATAGGCGAATTATAGCGTTGTGTCCTGATTGCCATGAGATACCTCATTGTTTTGATGTAGACTCCCTTTTCTCAATCTTTGGGAGACCTTGCTGGACCTTGAAATCAATGATTGATGCCTTGAAAAGAACTCTTTCTAATATCCACAGTGTAATAGACCTCTACAAGATGTAGTCTCCGTAAGAAAATAGTTGGCCTCCAAAATGAATGAGGTATCTGGGCGTTTTTGTCGTTTCCAGTTTTCGTGAATGTCAGAACTGTTTTCTTTTAAGTATAGGACCAAGAAGAAATTTTGGAACACCAGAAAGTTTAGTTCGAATTTGCTCAAACATCTCTTCCACTTTTACAAGAGGTATCCTTCTTATGGGAGGATTTTGTCTAAGAGGTCAACTGGTATTCGTGTTCTCCGTGTGCCCTGGTACAGATTTGTATCCACAGGGGTTCTCCACGATCATAATGTACCCGCTGTTATTATCCCTAAATGGACTACACCAGTCGTATTTGTTTACAGAGATCAATCATATTCACAGCATCTCAACCATTGTTGCTGCAGGTGTTCGTGGGGGGAGAACTGTTGTATGCATTCATCACTAGTCATCAGTCACTTGATTGTAGGCAGATTCGTATACTCATCTGCATGCTGACATTTGAATGTCAAAGAATCAGTGTAGCAACTCGACTGTTGGATGGTTGTTGACCGCAAGGAGGATCTAACATCTGTTGTACATTGCTCGTCGCCATCCATAAATCGGCTATTGTGTGCAACATATCTCATACAATTATTTGTAGGTATTATATGTATTTGTGTCCACAGGGATTTGCCATGCTTGCGATGTACCCGCTATTGTTATCCACAAATAAGTAGTGTTAGTCGTCATTATTCATAGGGAATGGTCATGTTCACTACGATCTTCTGGATGTGCTTGCAGTAGAGCCATTGCACTTGCATTGTATGCACCTTCACCATTCACAGATGAACAATTGTAGCTTGACGGGTCTCCTGCAGTTGTTTGCAAGTGGAGTATGTATTTGTGTCCACAGGGGATTCGTTGTACTTGTGATACGCCCACTGTTGTTATCCACAAATAGATCACATCAACCATCTTAACTTGCATTCACCTGATGTTGCATTGCTTACTGATTGTATGAATTCCATAGTATTTGTACTTTTTCGTAGGCTACTGGACGAATTGCATCCACCATCGACTTCTATGCATATTGATTGATGAATTTCCATATATGCTGTCATCATTCATCATCAAATTGATGTATTTGCTTCAAGGTCTTCAATTATCTCTTAGTTGGCAATTCACTACCTGCTCTATCATTATTGCTTGCATGGTTGCATATGCTTGTAGAGTACTATTGTTATTGGCTGCATAAATATCCCAGTGTTCGTTGCATGCTACATGCACTTGCATTATAACCACCTTCACTATCCACAGGTGGTTTTATTATACTTGTTGGTAGTGACAAGTTGTATGCAGACTGTTGGCATTGACGACAAGGTATTGATGTGTTCGACACTTACATAACAGATCTCTGATTATTGCATGTAGATGGTACCTGGGCATTTTGCAGTTGATTGTCTACTTGCAAAATATTCATGTTTAGAGCGGGCTTTTGACTTTAGCTTGCTAATAGCTTGTATCATATCCAGCATCATCATTCACCAATAGTGTTTGTGTACTTTTTGCAATGACATTAGTTGCATACAGGTTGTTAATGTTGACTTCAAGGCATTACTGTACTCAGTGCCTGCTGTCTTAATGTGATTTGTTATATGCGTGATAGATTTTTCTTTGTTAATTTCAGATGCCTCCATTTCAATCTACAGGCTAACTGTTATTTTGCATGATAAGTCTTTGATTGCCGCATGTGGGCAGTACTAGTGCACTTTGTAGTTGACTAATGTTGATTGCAAGTCAATCACATCTGAAAGTTCTCTACCACGAGTCCCCTGTAGTCCAAATTGCAAGTTCAATTAAAATTTGCAAGGTCCTTGTTGTCCTTCGTTCAAGTCCCTTGTTATTTTTCATTCAAATCAAGCCTTTTGCTGCTTTTTATCATTTGCTTAGGTTCAAATTTACATGATTTCCATTTACATTCTTTGTTCAATTTGGATTCAAATTCCCTGTTGTTCAAGTCTTGTTCAAGTCCCCTGTGGTCCATGCAAGCTCAAGCACTCTTGCATCTTGTTCAAATTCAATCGTAGTTCAAATTCGAGTTCGAGTCCAAGCTTAGTTCATTTAAGTCCTTGCTTAAGTTCAAAGGTTCAAGTCATGGTTCTCTTGAGTCAAATGAGGTTCAAATTCAAGCTCATTTCAATTAAGTTTGAATTTATGCTTAGTTCATTTAAGTTCTGTTCAAGTTCCCTATAGTCCATACGAGTCCCCGGCCTGTTGTTCAAAAATTCAAGTCCCTTGTGTCTTCAGTCGGAATTTCGGCAGCCTCCCGGTATCTCTCCCGTTTAGGAGAAACTACGGGAAACTGGGCCTCCCTCCGCGCTAGAGAAAAGTGTGTACGGTAGGTGTCGGATGACACCGCGGCCGTAAAATCTTTAATTCCACCACGCCAGAGAAAGTCGTGCATGGGTCTTCAGGCACCTGTTTGAAAAGCAGTTATTTCCCTGCGTACGGGTACTTATATTTTTTCCCCGTCATGCTAAGAAAAGCGTGCACAAAGCTCGCTTGCCTCGCTGTAAGCGCCGCATCGAGTTCCCTCCCACTACGCTAGAGAAAAGCGTGCATAGGGGGTCCCTTGGCGAGTCGCAAACACCGAAAACAGGACTTTAGGAGATTACTCGCCTCGTCGCAAGCATCGCAACGAATTTCCTCCTACCAAGCTAGAGAAAAGCGTGCATAGGTGGTGGTTCGTCGCGTTGCAAGTGTTGAAACGGGTTATCTTGAGTTCAGAACTTTATACCTGCACGGAGGGGATGACGGCGGTGTTGGCTCGTGGCACGAGGCAAGGGAGAGGTCTTTGCATTTCTTTTCTTTCTCTTTTCTCAAATTTTTTTAAACTTAATCAATAATAATTAATTATATTAAAATAAATAATTATAATTAATAAAAATTAATTATATATAATAATAATCAATTATAATTAAAAAAAATTAATTACAATTAACTTAATTAATTAAAGCTAATTATCAATCATAATAATTAATTATGATTTTAAAAAGTTAATTATAATTAATTTTGATTAATTATTACTAGTTATTATTAATAATAGTTAGCTATGATTAAAATAATTAACTATAATTAATTTAAATTAATCATAAATAATTATCGTTAATAATAATTAAACATAATTGATTTTAGTCTAAAGAGGAAACTATATACGAGTTGAGTAGGATTTAATAGGATTAGAATAGGATTTGAACTGGATTTTGCTAAGATGCCGTCAGATTGCAGGATTAACATAAGATTCATACAGGATGTGAGTCGGATTTACGTTAAATCCCGTTAAAAAAGAGGATTTGTGTGGGATTTGAGAGGATTTAAGCAAAAATCCTCTGTTTCCCTCTTTCAGTAAATCCCGGATTTACCAAATCCTGTAGTCCAGTAGATTTACAGGATTAGGCCAAAGAAGCGTGTGTAAGGGAGAAGGTTACCTTCAGAGCAAGTGAAAGAGCTCCTGTCTTTGCTCCCAATGAAAATGTCGTAACTTCCGAACCCACAGGAAGCAAATGTCTCTGAAGGAGCGAAGTCGACCGGCAATGGAGAAGTCAAAGGAGAGTGCGGCTAGGGCTTCACAATGAGCGAACTCCCGTTTTGCTTCCCCTCAAAGTTTCGTAACTTCCGATCCGAAGGAAAGGGAACGTCGTCGAAGGGGCTTCACTGCGAGCGAGCTCGTGTTGTTGCTTCCGATCAAATTTCGTAACTTCCGACTCGACTGGAAGGGAAGGCTGTCAGAGGAGCAAAGTCGGTCAGCGACGAAGGATCTGAAGTCGAACAGCCGCAAAGGAGGCGAAGAAGCTTCGGCTATAAGGGGGGAGATCGAGAGTTGGGGAGAATATACGAGGTCGGGACGCTTGCGTCGAAGGAGGAGATGTGGTTGTGGCTTTGCGAATGGGAAGAAGCGAAAAAACGGAGCGAAGGTCTCGTTTCGCTTGCTTTTAACGACGTCGAAGAGCAGCAATCAAGGAGATCTCCGCACGCGGGTATGGGCCACTGGCAGTGGCGCTGTTTGCAAAGATACGACTGTAGCAGCTGCAAATCTTTGGCAATGGATTCTACAGAGGAAGGTAATGATTTTCAGGCATTTTTATTTTGTTTTGTCTGTTTCTTTTGGTTATAGTGTGGAGGTCAACAATGTAATGAAACAATGGATTAATCCACTTAAGCATTGAGAGAATTTTTAATTTCCAAAAGTTTTTTTTTTCAATTCCGTGTAATTGTAGAGCTTGTCATGCATTTGTACAGCTTGTAAGGAAATAAGCACATCAAGATTTTGCATTTTGACTAATTCATGATAAGCTATAGAAGTATATGCTCTCGAAATAAACCAAACTTTTTAATTCTCTCTTTTTTATTTTGCATTTTTTGATTGCTCTACTCAACACCCCACCAATCCAATAAAGGAAAAAAAAAGCACTGCATGCAAGAACAAATCTAGATTTATGGGATTGGGAGCAAGAATATATGATTCAATTTCTGCACCTTGTTGATCTCCATGTCCTCCATCAGCAAAATTTTCTTGGAACCGGAAGTCATTGCAATGCGATCTTGCCTTGAGAGCTTGTACAATGCAGAATACAAGGCAAATTTGATTGCTTGCTGCATTCATAAACGTTTTAAAAATAGTGAAATTATTAAAATTAAAATTATTTATAATTTTTTTATTAAGGAAAAGTTTAATAAAATTTTTTACAAAAATTATAATACCTTAAAAATTTTATTTATTAAATATTTTAATTAAAAATTACCCTCACACTTAACACCATCAACTCTACCATTAGATGGCAGGACCAAAAAAGTCTCATTTGGGGAGTTGAGGGACCAAATTAATCTCTCAAAAGAGTTGGGAACCATTTTGATCTTTTCCTCGATATAAATCAAAGACTTTTGTTATTTGTGAATTTATATTTAAAGTTAATTAAAATTTGATGATTTTATTAATGCACGCTTCCATATCAATACTTATGTTGGATCTATTTGATGATTGTAAAGTGTCATGTAGATTTTTGTGATGATCAAGTTAGATAAATTTTTACGCATCCCATCCTGATTATTAAAGTCAAGATAATTGTTAGTGAGAAATATAACTGACTAGATTGATCGCTTTTGTTATGATCATGATTGATTGGAGGGGTTTAAAAATAGGGCATGACACGTGCTTCGGAATGTTATGTGATATGAGAATATTATAGAGGCTTAAAAATGAATTTTACAAAACTACAATTAGAACGGCTATGCAATATGAATCAAGTAATGGATGATCAAACTATTAATAGTCAAGTTGAATGTGGTAGAAATTTAAAAAAAAAAAAGATTGATGTGTTGTAAATCTAGAAATGATAGATTGAAAAATAACTATATTAGAAAGATTGTTGGATACAAATCTATTGAAGATAAGATAACTGAAAATAAAATAAGGTAGTATGGCATGTACAATGGAGGGTAGAAGATGGACCGAGAAGGCAAAAAAGTAAAATTAATGTGAAAGAATAAGGAAGAAAAAAGAGAAACAAATGTAGCAAAGTTGTGAAAAATAATTTATCCAACAGTTAACGCCTCTACAGTACAACACAATTTTGAATTAAGAAAGAGGAGCCAACCCCAAGTAGTACGAATAAGAATAATGTTGATGATAATGACGATGATCAGTCATTATGTATAGAGATCATCAGTCTCCAAAAGAGAAAGATGACAACCAGAATTTAGAGGTAAGGCATCTAAACTGAAACAAATGTAGAAATGGATCATAGAAATGAAAATGTACAAGGAAAAATAAGATGTAAATCTAGCTAACATAATGTTTTTTATAGTGATAGACACGGGTTACTCTTTTTTGGAGCACTGGCCATGAAGCATGCTATGTCCCTATTCAAAATGCTTAAAATGAGCAACAAGCCACTTCCAATTCTAATTTGAACTGATAATGGTCCAGCTAAAGTAATAAGAGATAATCCAACATACCTGGGCCGCATCAATACTGTCACGATGAAATAGACATATTTTGCCAAGAGCAGAAACAGCATCATCATATGCCAATACATTGTTTGAACTAAATGCATCAGCGTGACTTATCACATTATTTAACCTGTAAAGAGCCTCTACAACCAAAATAAAAAAATACAACAAAGAACTTCGACAAATATTGCAGAAAAAAGAAACTTATGTCATTTGCTGACATACCACCAACGAAAGGACGAAAAACCAATCCGCCAAACTCAGCACAAACACCAATTCCATAAACAGCAGCCTATAATAATAGAGTAAAAGATAAAGAAGTGCTCTGTCAGAAGAAATTCATTGGCAGGGAAGAGTAAAGGCAGAGAATCTAAACTCGTCTAACACCCGCATCTCCATCATTGCAAGCTTCTAATAGAAAAGGAACGTACGTATCATAATATCTGTATAATGATAGAAACATAGACATAAGGCCAATGAAAAATCTTATTTTTATAATGGGCAAGTTAAAGCAGGGAGATTACTTATGAGCTGATTCTTGGCACTGCTCTGCAACATCATCAAAAATACAAATAGCAATTCTTCTCTCCTTTGGAGTCTTATCCCTTCCCTACACAAAGTGAATGAAAATTAATGATACGGAGTTGAGAGAACTTGTCTATCTTCATTTTCAGCACTGAAAATAACAAACGAACCATTTCCACACAGAAGAAATTTAATTTCCAAATTTATCAATTTAACCACAAAAAACAATGCAAATCACTAATCATTATCACACCATGTTGTAATTCATTGACACTAAATGGAAAACATTCTCTCAATCAACATTTGATGCCATTTCGGTTATGCTTTATCAGAAAGGACAGCTTAAGATATTATATTCAACAACTTGCAACTCAAACCTTACTTTCTGAAACTCCCAAGACTTCCCATTATTCGCCCAACATCTTTTATCTAAGCACAAACAAAAGCATTGCAACTCCAACCAATTCCTGTATGCAAAGAAACCTACGTACAGATCCATGTGCAGATAACAAAAGCCCAGTATATGCAGCCGCTAACCCAAGAAAAGGTGAAGACCAATTGTTTAAGCACTAGTTTCACAGAGTGTAAATTCACACTTTGCTTTGCCTTTAACTAAAGCCATAATTTGATGACTCTTAAGTCCATGATATCACATTGTAATCCCAGAATTTGCTAATTTTCACGTCAATATATTCAATAAAACCATCGCTAAAAAAAAGTTTACAAAAGTATTTTTAATCATAGTTCTTCAATTGGGAAAGTTCCTTTTGGTTATTTCTATAATCTAGGTTTCTTAATACAATCAATGTTCATTAATATTAGGTTTCAAATTAGGCCCATTAACTGGAAATTTCATTTCGGTTCTTTCAACAAGGTTCTCTACTACAAGAGCATAGTACATGCAATTGCTAATCCAAGGTTCTTTTCACAAATCATTTAACCTGACGTTTATAATGGCGGTCAGGACAACTTGGCAATCCATGAGACTGCAACTGACAGTGAAATCCAACCTGGCAATCCACGGGCCCAGTAGCTAGCAGTATTTCCTTCTCTAGAAATCACATAGGGGAAAGAATACAAGCGGCAGCCTTATTCCTAGAGGATAGAACCAAGGTGCTCTGGGGGACTTTTAACCCTCCTAAATTTAGAAAAAAAAAAGCAACCATATGTAATATTAAAATTTTACCCTTAAATGCACATGTGGTTATGTATATTATAAATATTTAAAATTGAACAACGAGAAATTGAGGTGTTTCCTATACATGAGACAAGGTGTAGGCCTTAAGGCATTTTGAGTTGTAACCTCAAAATCCAAAATTTGTGCAAAGTGAAAATAAAAATTAAAAAGTGGTTTATTAACATCATAACCAAAAAATATAATACAAAATGACATATTAACATTTCATTATACTATAAAGCAATAAATTGACATACATATGCAATCACGAATTGCGCAAGCCATAAAGTAACAAGTGGCATATTGCATGAACTAGAATTGCAATGCAAATATCAACATGACAAAGTGAAGATATAAGAATAACATAAAAATAACATATAATATCATGTCCAACTCCAACTTAAACATTAACTATATTTACTGTTGACGAATATTTTCGTACCGACCTGACCTCGATCGAGCCCGACTAGGCTCGACCATGCTCGATCAATTTAATTAAATGTTGTCGAGGCAAAATCCGGACCGAATTTGATGAAATTAAGATTTAATCTCGTTAAATTAAACTCGATTAAATTAAATTAAATCAAATTAAATTTAATTTAAATCAAATCAAAACAATTCGAACCAAATCGAGCCGCATCGAGCCCAATTCGACACAAATCGGCATCGATTTGAGTTCAATTTCGCAAAATTAACTCAATCGGACCCAATCGGACCCAAACCGACTCAAATCGGTTCGGGTCGAGTCCGATTCGATTTCAGCCCTAATTAGTCAATTTGGGCTAGATTGAGTCTCAAAATCGAAATTGAGACCTAGGGCTGAGATTTTATCTCAAAATTTGCCCAAATTTCATGTCAAATCCTGCAGGAAATCTAATCAAATGCCATATTCCCTCGTTTCACGTATTAAGGAGGCCCGATTGGCTCAATTGGGCAACGGCCTGATGCTGGCGTCCGTCTCCAAGAGCGAACGAGAGAAGTGGGGGAGCCATTCGGCTCCCCCTTGTTCGTTTCGTCCGTCCCGACCCCAAGCCGAGAGCGAGCGAGAGAGAAGAGCGGGAGAGCGAGAGAGGAAACCCCTTCGTGCGACCCTCGACCCCGTTCGCCCGCCTCCTTCGCGTGCGGATCAGTCATCCACCTCCCTAGCCGAGAGAGGAAGCCCCCGTTCCTCTCCTCCTTGCGTGCGACCTAGCCAGGAGGGAGTGCTGGCCGAATATCTTCCTCCTTGCATGCGTTTCTTGGAGTCGAAGCTGAAAGAAGAGGAGATCTCATCTCCCCTAGCTGCTGTCTTCTTCCCTGGACTGAAAAGGAGAGTAAAGAGTTGCTGTAGTGGGTCCTTGTGGCAATCAAGAGGAGGTAGGAAGCTTCCACTTTCTTCCAAATCATCGCCGGCGACCTCCTGACGACGAGATCAGCATCTGGAGACTTTCAAATAGTGAAAACTGCTGTTTGGAGCCCTTGGATAGCAGCTTTCCTCCTCCGGAAAGTCTTGGACAGTAGTTTTCCTCCTCCGGAACGTCTTGGACAGCAGCGGCGACGTCCGGAGAGCCTTGGACAGCAGCGGCAACCTTCGGCGGAGCTTGGACAGCAGTTGGAACCTTCGGCGGAGCTTGGACAACAACCCGGAGCTTGGATTGGAGCACTTGGACAGCATATTTTCTCGCCTTGACTAGGCGAGTGGATTGTGGTTTGCGCCGTGATAACCCGGCGAGGTAAAAGCTAAGACTTAGTGAAACCTAGGGTCCCCCAAGGCCAATGGTTGTGTGATTGACGTTTCCAAGCCTTAGGTCCCTAGAAACTTCATTTTTGTGCTCTCCCGAAACCCCTTTGTTGGCTGTCCACTCCGCAAGACAATGAAAATTTAGTGGTTTTCATTTGTTGAACCTCATGTGAGGGTCCGGAGAGGATTTTAATACGTGTAGGGGTGTTGGGTTGTTATCCAACACCTCTCAAATGTATGATTTTGCATCATATTGAGCTCAACAATTTCACCTACTTGTAAACCCTAGGATATGTTGTCATTCATAGGAAAATTGCGTGTATCGCTTGCATATTCTCTCAAATTCCACGTTATGTACATGCACGTATCAAACATTAGTGTCATGACAAATAGAGATGTGGCTTAGGAGTTTGGTGAAGCTTGCGAATTTTGTCATAAACTTTACAATATATCCAAAATACTTTTCATGACATGTTGTAGGATCTAATGTGAATCACAATTGTTCATTTTGGGAAATCCTAGAGCAAGTCATGTGCTCATTCTTTTGGGTATGTTGTATAGTTTATGTTAAAAATAATTATGGCCATTTATTTTTATCATGTAAGTTCTCTAAAGATTGAAAACTCATCTCAATGCTTTTAATGGATCAAATCATGCCAAAATTAATTTGATTTCTTAAAAGATTTAGATGTATTTTCCCTTTCATATCATGAATCAAGTCATGTGCCATAGATCTCTTGCTAAGATCACAAGTCTTTTAATTTGCAAATTTTCCTAAATATGCTCATTTAATCTTAAGTGTTTGTGAAGCTAATTTGGAGTGTTTCATGGACCCCAAAGGCTCATGATTAATACCCCATCACACTTAGAGATTACTTTAGCTTATTTTTGTTTAATTTGTAAATCAACATGACCAAATGCAAGCTTCCAAATTCCTAAACCATATTAGGTTTGATGTAGGGAAAACTCCTTTCACACATTCATCTCTAGGATTCCCTATAGAGCATAGCAAATCGATCCTTAGGACCTACCCATGGACATTTAATGATGATCCTATTCTATGCTTTAGGTTTCCCTAGATGCCGCCATAGGTCTCTTCCAAATTTAAGTTGTAGGATCAATCCCTCCTACCCAAATCATGCCAAAGTTGATTTGGAAATCATTTCGATGCGTTGGAGACTCTCTAGTATAGTCTTCTCCCTCTCATGCATGATGATTTGGAGCATCTCAAAGCTCCTTCCATTACATGAGTATCCTCGACTTAGGATTCTAAAAAATCCTAGGTCAATACTACCTCCTTGCTTGTGAACCCGAAATCCACAAGCCTTCATCCAAATCTCCCAATCATGACAAAATTGATTTAGGAATTCTTCCAAAGCTCCAAGAGATCAATCCTTTCCTTCTACAAATGAGTCCAAAACACTCCAAAAGATGTAGGGGAATTCTCTCCAAGTGCGCATCTCCTCTTTCCATGAGTCCAAACCATTCATGGAGGAATGGGGAATTATCTTTCTCATGCATATCCTCTTTCAAATTTGGTGCTTCGAGCCTTTTTCAAGCTCCAAGTTTTATGTTGCATGAGTTCTAACAAATATAAAGAGCTTGCTTTCAAGCACTCTTTTCTCTTCATGTGTAATACTTTGGAGCCTCCTCAGGGCTCTAAATATTGCATTACATGAAACATCAAAACTTTAGGACTAAATCCTAAGACTCTTCCCTTTTGTTGAGATTAAAAAAAAAATCAACAAATATGTACTCCTCTATATGTGATATTTTGGAGCTTCTCCAAGCTCCAAGTGTTCATTTACAAGAATCATTAAGGTTTTAGGAACAAATCCTAAATTTCCCTTTCATTTGCTAACAACACAAAATTTGCAAATGAACATGTCTCTTTCTCATATATGATGATTTGGAATTCTTCAAAGTTCCAACATATCATTATATGAAAATTTTGGAGCTTAGGGGCTAAATTCTAAGCTCCCTCTATCATTTGTTGAGACACAACATCAACGAATGAATATCCTCCTTAGGCTTAGGATTCTAATCCTAGCCTATCTCATTTGCCTAACCTACATAGGTAGATGATCTTATGTCATTGAGTACAAAACTTGATGATTTCCTCTTTGTTTGTAGTTCTAAAATTACAAGCTATCTCTCCCTTATGCATGACATTTGGAGCACCTCAAAGCTCCAAACACATCATTGCAAGAATTCTTTGAAACTTGGAACCAACTTCCAAGTTCTTCCACCTTATTTGTTGGAGCATAAAACCAACAAATATCCCCTTCATATGTGATATTTTGGAGCACCCTCAAAGCTCTAAATTATCCTATCACATGAATCTCCAAGACCTTAGGGTCAAATCCTAAGTCTATCCTTTCATTTGTTAAGACATGAAATTAACAAATGAACAATCCTCTTCATGCATAATGCTTGGAGCATTCTCAAAGCTCCAAGTGTTAGATTGCATGAATCATTTGCAACTTGAAACCAACTTCCATGTTCTTTCATCTCTTTTGTTGGAACATAAAATCAATAAATATCCTCCCTTGCATGATGATTTGAGGCTCCTTAAGTCTCCAAAAATATCATTGCATGAATCATTTGGAGCTTAGAGCCACATTCTAAGCTTCCTCCTTCGTTTGTTGAGCCATCAAATCAACAAATGAATACCCCCTCCCTCTCATGTATGATAATTTGGAACCTCCAAAGGCTCCAAATAAACATCATTATATGATTATTGGATCTTAGAACCAAATTCTAAGTCATCCATCTCTTGCTTGTTGAGACAAAATCAACAAGCGATTATCATTCCCTTTCATGCATAACCTTTGAAGCCTCTTCAAGGCTTCAAATACTTCATCGCATGACTCCTAGCTTATCTCAGGAGTTATCACCCATCTTCGTCATATATTGTGTTATGGATTTCTCTAAATCCTAAATACATCATGTCGGAAGTTCTTGAACTTAGAAGCAAACTCTAAATTCCTCTCATCCTATTTGTTGGAGCAAGAAACCAACATATGATTTTTTTTTCCCTTATTTGCCTAGACTCAAATTAGGCAAATGGACATTCCTCTTTGGACATCAAATGTCTAAAGAATTTTCCCCTAAGTTGCAACCTCTAAATTGCACCTTCTTTCTTTCTTCTACTAATCAAAAAAAAGTGTAGAAAATTCCTCCATTCACTTAGCCTAAATTAAGTGAGTGTGTGTCCCTTTCTTTGAAAACCAAATGCTCAAAGAAATTCCTCCAACTTGCAATCCATAAGTTGCACCTCATTTTCCCCATTCTACATCTTAAAAGTTGTAAGAAACCATTTTATTCTCCTAAGACTCAAAATTAAGAAAATAAACCTTTTCTTTTCGAACACCAAATGTTCAAGGGATTTCCATGAGTTGCAACTTCTAAGTTGCATTTCCTTCATCATCTTCTATAAGCCAAAATTATAGGAGAACGTTTAAATCTTCCTTCACTCTCCTAAACCCAAATTGGGAGATTGTATATCCTCTCTTTGAACATTCAAATGTTCGAAGAGCATTCATGAACTTGCAATATCTAAATTGCATCTTCTCATATTTTCCTACAAGCCAAAGTTGTGGGAGAATATTCAAATCCCCTTTCATTCTCCTAAACTCAAATTAGGAGAGTGTATACATCTATTTGAACACCAAATGTTCAAGGGATTTCCCCAAATTGCAATATCTAAGTTGTACATTTTTGCCCCTATTTACCTAACACTCAATTTGGTAAATAATCAGATTTCATTGAACACTTGAAAGTTCAAAGAGAATCCATGGTGGTTTGTAGTCCAAATCTACATACCACCTTCTCATATTTACCCAACATAAGTTTCGTACATTATCTTCTTCCTTTGAACATCCAATACTCAAAAGAGCACCCAAGAATTTACAACTTCCAAGTTGTATCTTCCTCTCTTTCATCCCTCCAACCCAATTGGAGGAATGAACATTCTCCCTTTGAACAACCAAATGTTCAAAGGATTCCTATGATTTGCAACCTCTAAGTTGCATTTCCCTCTCTCCTTCCTACAAGCCAAGATTGTAGGAGAGCATCCAAATCCATCTTCATGCTCTCAAACCCAAGTTAGGAGAATGAATTCTCCTCTTTGAACCCCGAATGTTCAAAGAGGTTTTAGAAGCTTGCAACCCAAAGTTGCATCTTCTCTTCTCCTTTCTACAACTCAAAAGTTGTATGAAAGTCTCATTCACTCAACTCATGTTGAGTGGATCAATCTTATTCTGAATCACTTATTTGTTGAATCAAAATCAACAAGTAGTTCATCCAAACCATTCATTTGTTGAACTAAAATTCAACAAATGATTCAGTGTCAAGAAAAAGAGTCAATCCTAGCTTTCTTCCACCCTCCTAATCCAAATTAGGTGGAGGAGTTCCTTTCTTTGAATACTCAAAAGTCCAAGGAACCCTTGATGTGTAGCCCAAACCTACACATCATTCCTTCATGTTTGCTTTACCTAAATTTAGCAAACTAAATACCCATCATTGAACATAAAATTCAATGATAGCTCCTCTTGATTTGTAATCTCAAAATTGCAAATCTATTCACTTATTGAGTCAAAATCGATTGGTGACTCATTTTTCTTCTCCAACCTCTAAGTTGTAGAGGATTTTCCTCTCTTCAATGCCAAAAGTTAAAGAGAATCCTCTCTCCCTAGCCCCAAAAGCTAGGGAGGATCTTCCAACACTTGGCTCAAAAGCTAGTGTTGGACACTTTCTCTTCCCCTTCTTTAGCCTCAAAGCTAAGAGAAGCATCTTCGTTCTCCTTCTAGCTCCAAAAGCTAGGGAGAACTCTCCAACATCTGGACCAAAACTTTATGTTGGACACACACCCTTCCCTTAGATCCAAACTCTAAGTGAAATACCCCTAGTGTGACATACCACACGAGCCCCTCACACACTTAGGTACACAGCCCCTTAGGCATACTAGGACTAGGATTTTTCTTTGTGTGCGCATGTGGTTGATGTTGTGGTGTGAATGCCTTCTGGATTGTCTGCGTGTGGGCATTTGCCCTTAAGTGGTTAGCATAGAAATATATATATATATATGCTTTTTTGTGCAGGTGGCCATATCTAAAAAGGGGGGCGCTTAAATCATAAATAATAAATTGCTTGCATGACAGGTACCGCTTAAACCCCCCCCCCCCCCCCCCCCCCTCCAAAAGATGTGGCCAATAGGGTAGAAGCAGGTGTTTGGCATTTAAAATGCTAGACATAATTTTTGGATGTGACCATTATATAAACTGCTTTCTAACTCTATTTTACAGGTTTGAGTCTTTTTCTTTTCAAAATGTATTTGATCGAATTATGATGTAAAACTTGTGGGGGTTTGGATCAAAGGAGAGGTGTATCAAGTAGGATGTACTTTTTGGAAGTGAAGCCCAAAGATACACCTGGAAGATAAAGCTTGAAGGCCCCACAAGTAGAGTCTGTAAAATTAACTGGGTTGTATAATGGCAGGCAACTCAGCTGCCAAAACTGTTTGTAATAATTGGGACATTATTTTCTTTTCCTGCACTTGGTTTATATATATGCATATGTTGCTTGTTTACTGTGTGCAATAGAAAAGCATGTTTTTTTTCTAGGTTTATTCACTTGTTTGTGTGGGTGTGGCCTGGACTCTGATACGGTAGGCTCTTAGGACAAAAATAAGATTTCTACCCTTTAAAATGTAAACAAATTAAAATCAATTTAGGCTCCACACTTTTTTTTTAACAAAGAAACTTGCATGACTCTCTTTCAAAGAGCCAAGTTTTCAAAATCAAACTGATCATGCATAGCCCAAAAAAGAGTCATATGTAGAAGCCCTCACTTAAGGATTAGATAACAAAAAAATCTGCATCTGTGAGTCAGCATTCTGCATACCTAGCATACCCAGGCATCTTCGCCTCAAAGCCAAGTTGTAAGCCCTATTTCCTAAATAATAAGTGCCCATCACTCTTCATATGCATTGAGACCAGAAAGCATGGTTTTAAAAGCGATTAGGGGGAGTCTAGCTGGTAGTCCTTTCCAGGCAGGACAATAAATCCAGGGGTCGGGCTGGTTGTGCCTCTTGTGAGGTACAATCTGTAAGTCCTTTTGCATCCGTTAGATTTAGGTTCGAGTCCCTACCTTTCAATAGGCCTCACTTTAGCTTTAGGGTCTGAGGCAATAGGTTGATTCAAATCACTATATAAGCCCTCAACTTTTAGGCAATTTCTCCAACAAGTGTTGTTGGAATGTAAGCCCCAACCTTCTAATGAAAAATATCAACTTGAATAAAAAATCAGATCTCTAAAACATAAAGCCCAACATAGGATAGTTTAAGCACCTCTGAGTTTCCCTCAGAATCAAGTGCTCCTACTTCATTCCCTTTGGCTCTCATTCTAAGAATCCGATTTCAAATCGATCCTCTATTCCTTGAAATTCCTAAAGGACCAAAAAAATCCTTCAAACAAGACTTTCATGGATTTTCAAAATCAAAATCAAACTTTAATCAAAATTTAAATGACTCTAAAAAATAAGAGAAAACCATTAATTTAATCAAAATTTTTCTCAAGTACCAAAACTTGAGATGTAATTAACCATAGGGGCTTGCCCCTATGGGGCATCTGTACCTCGAATAAATAAACCACGGTCAACTAAACATTGAACAGGGGAATCTCTGTTAAATTGTAAATTTTGTTATTGAGTCCATAAGGAAACGATATTTTTACCCTTTGGGGTAATATATCATCATTCTTATGCCATACTCAATCATAAAGTATGCAATCCATTAAGAGGAACACAAAATTCTCCAATATTTACTAAAAAATTAATTACCTCATTCTCAATTTTGCACTCATCCATATTAAACTTAAAAAAAACATAAATATCACGACAATAACTCAAAAGTCATCACTATCATCACTTATTGGGTCTTCATTGGAGTCATCATCTAGCAAACAGCTTTCACTCTTGCCTCATCATCTATGGAGTCCAAGGTTTCCCAATTTGCTTCTTATTCTTCAATTTTTCTCATCTTCCTCTCCTGAACATTAGTAGTCAACAAAAAAAGGATAATAAAATTAAAATTTAGGAAACTTAAAAAAATTTAAATTTTTTTATACTTTTTTGTTCTTTTTATTGTTGGCTTATGTTAGATGTAGATACTTTATTTCTATCTCATCAAAAAAATCAACATTCAAATCATCTTCTTATAAATCAAATGGTGTAACCTCAACTTCATCTAAATAGGATAGCGTTCTCATAAGAAAATCTGCCAATATAAATACAAACACGTTTGCGTGCCTCCTTAGTAGTATATAGGGACAACTTCTATGATACAGAAGTCCTATGCCCTTGTCTATCATCCTCCAAGTTGACCATGTAATAATCCATGGGAACTCTTGCACCCCTACTGGACATTGGTGGCTAGAATGATGAGTCCCAGCCACTACACTCGCTCCCATAGTATGAGCCAACATCAACTCTATTGTCAAATTGTTGCTGCACCAGATGCTTTGGCATTGTTAGCTTACTCATATATGATCTAATCTCCTCTTCAATTGTTTCTAACACTTTCGCACATGTTGTCACATTCTTGTGAGATCAAAAGAAGAGTTCCTTTATCTTGGTTACAGCACCCTTCACGACCTTGTCACAATAATTACACTTCAAATATATATAGATTTTGTCGCTTCCTCCTAAGTCAACTTGAATGCTATGTTTCTATGTCAGGCCATTCCTATGAGTCGATTTGTTGCCTCTAATCATTTTCTCAAAAATCCTAGAATGTAACAATTGATTTAAAATTAAGAACATGAAAACATTCAAATAAGCAAACAATAAAACTTAGCCATGTAAGGAAAATTAAGTTATTCAACCAAAAAAAAAATTGTGGTTCCATAAATTTTAACCCTTTGTAAGAAAAAAATGATTGAGATGAAAGAATACTTGTGGAGGCAAGAAACTTGGGTGATAGGAAGAGGACTTAGAGGTAGAATCAGCGATGTTGGGCTTCTCTGATGTAGCATAAGGGGGTTGTAGGGAAAACTGCTTGGCTTTCACAGGAACAAATGCAACATGTAGCAGATGTTGACCTCAATTTTTGCGCGTGCCCTCGATCATATTCGACTAAATCAATTTGGCCTCGTTGAACTCGGTTTGATTCAAATCGACACCGACTTGGGTTTAATTTTGTTAAATTAATTCAATCGGAACAAATTGAACCTAAATCAACTCAAATCGAGTCAAATCGAACCTGATTCAGGCTTAAATCAGTCGCCATTCAGCCATTTGAAATCTACGGCTACGACCACTCTCATTTTTAATCATTACCGCTGCTTTCCCGTCAAATCCTGGCGGCTGCAGCAGAGAGATTGAGCGCAGAGAAATCTTATTGCCGTTGCAGCAGGGATCGAGCGCAGAGCAATATTTTATGGAGATCTCTCCCATTCGGCAAAAAAAAAACCTAGGACTCCCTTTTTTTTTCTTCGAAGCAAAGCCCCAGCCGAAGCTCTCCTATTTTCCCCTCTCTCTTGTTATGTGTGAAATCTGATTGTGTTGATCAATCTGGTTATTCTGTTGTCTTGGACCTCAAAGTTTGTCGTGTACACTAGGGGATGCGGGGGGGTTTACCCCTGCTTGGGTTCTGGTGCTTTGCACCCAAAATTTTTTTTCCCATACAACGCCCGGGCGCTGCGTACCCGAGCGCCCCGGCACTGTGTTCCCGAACTCCCTAGCACTGAACGACAGAGAGCAGAGCACCGTAGCGATATAGATATGGCACTGCAATAGTTCAAGACATATGCTTGAGCGCTGCAACGCCCTAAACTGGCGCTGCGAGACGGACTAAACGTTTTCTTTCTCGTTTTTCTGAAGAGTTGCATCTCTTAGGGTTATTTTACTTGGCTTTCTCTTGTGTTTTGATAGAGTAGACATTGAGAACGGTGCATGTGAGAAGATAAGCGAGAGAGTGAGAGAGAGGAAAGATCTGTACTTATTTCTCCCAATTTTCATAGTGGATTTCTTGGTGTGGTGTGGCTCCATGGTTCTTTTCCTATTTTGAATTTTTTTATGTTAAATCGTTGTGTCCTTTACTTTTCCGCTGCTTTTACTTTCTTGCTTGTTTCATCATTTTGGTGTTTACTCCTCATCCCAAACATCTCTCGCATGACTAAACAGGCTGAATCCCCTTTGCCTCTGTTTCTATTGCTCGAACCGACCTAGATGAAGGTCCCGACTGCCTCCTCCATTCGGTTTGCACGCTCCACTCAAGCCGAAGCTACCGACCTCTTACCCTAGCCAAGCCCGATGCCAGATCCTGACCCCTTTTAGCCCGCAGCTCCTCTCACGAGTAGGTATCTTCTTCTTCCTCTTCTTGCTATTTTTCCTCTTCTTCTTCCTATCCTTCTTCTCTTCTTCTTCATATCCTTCTTCTCTTCTTCTTTTTCTCTTCTTTTACTGATCTTCTCTTCCCTTCTTATTCTTCCTCCCCCTTTATTTTCCCTTCTTTCTCTGTTCCTTCTTCTTCTCTTATCCCTATTCCCCATTCTTCTTCTTCCTGATTTTCTTTTTTTTTTTCCTCTTCCTTCTTTTATCTCTTCTTCTTCCTCTAAAAAAATATATAAGAATATGATTGATCTCTCCCTCAAATGCTAGATGCTAGAAATTGAGTCTGGTGTTCTTGGTTTGAAAGCAAAAAATGAAGGTCATTGTTTCTTTTACATATTTCTCTAGAATGGCTGCACTGATTTCTATTTCCATGATTGTATTTCTCCTCACTCTATCAAGCATTCTTGCAGGTTGAATGAAAAATTGCTATACCTTCTTGCAGAAAAAGGAAATGCTATGTTATCTTGCTACAAAACAGAAGATTTACAAATATATATGTATATCAAAATCAACAACTATCTCATTCAAGTCAAAACATCTCATAAGAATGAAGGACGGCATGATGTTCTCTTAGTGATCCACTTGTAGCATTAAACATTCCTACAACACTACTTTTACCAATGTCGTTGCTACTACAAATGTTTATACACCATGTTCTAATTTTTGTTAAATATTTGACTTATAACCAATACATGTAATGAGTTAGAGTGGGAAATAAAGATGACATTGAGTAACTTTCTCTTGTTAATACATAACTCAAGTTGGAATGGTGAATAGGGGTGATATGGAATAATTCTCTTTTGTTAATGATAATTTCATAAGTGGCTGCACTCATTCTCCGATCCATTTGAAAAAATTTAATGGTAAAAGAAATAATGAGAGTCTATTGTCATTGCTTAGAAAAGAATTGGAGACATCTTCTCTTAGAAATGTTAAACTTGTGAATTATTTATATGAATTTATTGATTTCTTAGGTTAATATCCAAAAGAGTGTTGAGTTCTTTTTCTTTGTGAATCAAGAGGAAAATGTTGAATCATTAATTATTTCACAAAGTTTAGTGCAGATTTCCCTCATCAAAGCAAAAGAAAGTGCTGAAATTATTTGGATTTCTTTCATGAAATACATGTATGAAAACCCCTCTTTTGTCCTCTTGAGTATCATAATCTATATGATGAATGCTTCTCTTTTGAATCGAGATTTATCATGAAGGTGAATATTGGCATTGCAATTGCTTCGTTTCTCTCTTTTTTTTATCTCTCTATTCTTAAATATTAACAAACAAAAATAGTTAAATAACAAGATAATTGCTGGACAACCCAGACCTATGAGACTATTAAGTTAGCCCCAAAGAGGATGAAATAAACCTCATGGCCCCGGTTTAACAATGAGAGTTATCACTCAACTTAAATAATCAGTAACAAATCATCAACGAACTAAACTTATAATAATTCTCATTATAATTTGGAGAGCAAATACATATCAAATTCTTAAGACTTCAAGAGTTAAAAATGATTAATAAAATATAACAAATATGTATATCTTTAATACAACCCAACCCGTCAATGAAGTTTATAGGCTGGACTGCCTCCAGCTGCAGGACTACATGTCCTAAGGAGGCATTGGTCCTCGTGCCCGTTGTGCCAATGCCACAAACCGACTGACAATAAAATTCAATAAAATTCATAAAAATCATAAGACTTATAAATAAATTTATGTAAATCTATAAATCATTATGAACCCCTTAATCAAACTAAAACTTTAAAAAATCATAACAAACTAAATAAAAATAAAAAAAATATGAAATAAATTTCTATGAACTCGTAACACAATCATAAATGAAAGTCTATATTAATTAAGTCAAAACTAAAAGTAAAACAATAAAATCTTCTCTCACAAACCCTCTAATGCTTGGGTAAAATACCAAAATACTAAAATCTAAACTCAAATTAAAAATCCCTTAACTCTAAGCAAGCAAAAATGAAAATGTTGGATAAGCAAATGGACTTCACATCATACCTTAGTGCCTCAACCTGTATCGGATTTGCGCTCATTTTTGGCCCATCTTCTTTAATACATGTGAGGTATATAGGCTGAACTACCTCGAGCTGCAGAGCTATGTTTCCTAAGGAGCCTTGGTCCTCATGCCCGTTGTGACAACGCCACGTACTTCACAAGTTAAGGGAGAAAGGGTTTAAGGATGCACACAAATTGTCTCCAGTTTAAAATTTTACAGACACCCTTAGGAACCCAATCTAACTCCTTAACCACCCAAACATCAAGCCTTAAGTTAGGTAGACCAAACATATAGCTGCATGTAGTGATTTTTTTATCCTCATGTCAACCTCTAAAAATTGATTTACCTTAGACAAAGAAAGCCTAGGATTTTTCTTTTTGTTGTGGGCAATAGGCCCACCTTAGTGTGTCACCTATTGGCCTTACCTCGAGTCTTAGATAATTAAGAGAGGACTAACCAACCTTGCCAGCTCATTACCATTCCATCTTTAGTTAGGTGTAGGATTGAGGATGGGTCATTTTCCCCTCAATTCTTTATACTCTAGCATAGGTTAGGGTCTATGTATTGGGCACATAATAACTAGAACTATAACTCTCAAATTAAGTACTAATCAATTCACCCTAAATGATTAATCACTAAAGAGAAATTTAAGGGCCAATAAATTAAACAATATGAACCCGACCTTGCAACTTTAACCCTTCATCTAATCTGGGGTAGTTAGGTAACATTAATTTTGCACACACTTGGGTGCTGGATAAGACATATTTTTGTAGGCATCCTAGGGTAGGGTGTAGCTAGGATAATCTTTTTTAATTTCTTTATTTTACACTTTGCATTTATGAAGACATGATGATGTGTGTCTGGTTTGAATTGTTTTTTTCTATTTTGTGGATTGATAAGTTAGCACTTGCACTTAAGTGATTAGATTTTTATAGAGATATTTTCTACAGGTGGCCACATTCCTAAGGAGCTAATAAAAATGCTCAAAAGATTATTATAAATGCACTTTATAACAGATAGTGCAAGGAGTGCTAAGCCCTTGGAAATGTGGTCCAGACTAAGTCTAGATGTGGATGTGTGATTATTATTATAATTGTGTTAATCTATTTTTTGTAGAGAATTCATGTAATTTTTTATTTTCAAATGTAATTTTAGTTAGAAAAGCCTTGTAGGTATGTGGGTATTTAGAAGGCAGAAGGAGATCAAAGGCCCCACACATCATTTCATTTTTGTTTAGATTTAGGCTAAGTTGTATTGATAGAGCTCAGCTACCTTTTTTTTATTTTTCTGGGGTGCATTGGAGAACTCAGCTGCATTTATAGCCTTTTATTATTTTTCATTTGTAGATGATGGGTGTGTTTACTATGATTACGTATTAGAACTACATGCTTTTCTGAGATTTCTTACTTTGTTTTGTTTGGGGGTGGCTTGGACGTACTCCACGTTAGGCTCTTAGAATGTTAAATTTTTTATAAATATAAAAATCTATCTAATCAAGATAAAATGAACATAAGATTTAAAATCAACTAATTTTTTTAATAAAACCAATGCATGACCACTCTTGGGTCACCATTTAAAATGTAATTAATATTTTAAACTCATTTCACTTCACAGTGATTACTGGCTAGTTCTAATTCGCCCTACCTGTACATACATAACCTGAGTCCAGCATATAAATTTTAATACATATAGGGATATTTCACCATTGCATAGCATAGCACCATTCATGGTCGTCCTTAAGGCCTAATTCCTATTTTGTACCTCCCACAACTCTTGCATATGCATATGACCAGACTACATGGGTTTGAAATGCTAGGTGGAGTTTAGCTAGTATCCCTTTCAGAATAGGATGATAAATCCAGGTCGGGGCTTCTTAGACCTCTAGTGGCGTTTAGTTTATAAGTCCCTTCGGTGTTTTGCATTAGTTAAGTTGTGGGCATTAATACTGAGTATACACTACGTCCTTCGTAGATCTAGGATCAAAGGCTGGCGATATGTGTATATCGTTGTATGCCTTATCGTTGGATAGGTTCTCCATCTTCGGAGACTATAAAACCTACATATCTACGTCACAGTGAGGACGTCACTTCCATCTTTCTCTCATGCATGCTTTGTAGGTAATGCTTCCTCTCCAGATTTCTCCTCTTTTGGCCGGCAAGTGACTATATGATCATTGCATGTTGAATAGCCCGATTGAGCCTATCTTCATTTAGATTAGAAAAGCCTAGATATTCCACTATGTGCCAAACCAAGAAGAGAATAAAATAACATCCATAATCGAGAGTATTCTTAAGTCAATGCCTAAGATGTAATTAATAACGGGGATTTGCGCCCGTGGAAAACCGACACCCACATCAAATAAACTCCATTCGAGCTGATGTATTGAATGGGAGAACTCTCGTGACTATCAAGTTATACATATTATTATCTATCGAGATGTGTAGGGGAAAGCTGCTATTCTTTATGGATAATCGTATGTATGATTCTATATGTTCTCCCATCAGCCTGTTTATGTAGAGTGTAAAGGCCTATGACCGTTTTGTCATATGGGATAGAGCGATCGTATCATTTGCATTCTAACCCCCACTTGCAGCATCCTTTCGGAGACCCACAGCAGAGCTCATGCCTCTCACTCTCAAGTATGTGTGCCCTATTAACTTAGATATAGGTTTTCATGTCATTGTTTAATAAAAAAATAGTTTGAGGCTTGCCTCTCAAGGCTCACGCTATAGAGGCAACCTAAATCGTACGCCTTATATAAACATCTTCAGGCTTGCGCCTCAAGACACTTTTTGCACATATTGCGTTGAGATGTGCCTTATATTATGCAATTTTAGATAGAGATACTATAAAAACTTTATTGTCAACCATCCTAATTTTTGGATTAACCATTCACCCCTCTCATTTTAGATCCGAGTTGCATATTCCTATATATACATATATAGAAACCATATTAATACTTGTATATTATGTCCGAGGAATTTTGTATGTACCATGTAATTATTTGCTAAGGAAGAAATTACCTAGTATAATGTAAAATTATGTTGTATAAATAAAGGCATATAGCTCGCGATAAAATAAAGACATTAAAAATTTGCAAATGTACTGAAAAGTAAGCAAGTATGCTATATAGGTGCATCGACAAGCATACGAGTGCATTAAAGAACATACGAGTACGTTGTACAAATACACCAAAAACTTCATAAAGTGCGTCATGCAAGCGTATCAAAAATACATTAAAAAGAGTTCAATTGCACTTCCAAAATGTATGAAAAAGCATATATAAGTGTACCTTGTATGCTCATCCAAAAAAGTACAAGTATAATGTGTGAATGCAATAAAAATATAAAAATACATCAAAACGAGTGCATGACATATCAAGTCACCGAAATTAAATCACCCGCATATGCTCTGACTATATGCATTAAACTCTTAAATTTGAGATCTGAGAATGCTGTGTGTGCTTAAATATAAGTGAACTCAATTTCATCTTGCTCCAAGAATCATGCAACCCCTTTTATAAAAACAATTTTTTTTGAATTTGCGAACTCTCTTTTAAGTACAAATTAAGCTCACTTTTACATAATGTTTCTCGAGCAATGCACCTTACCTATATAGCAAGAACGTAAAAGCATTTCAAGTTTGATCCTCCTCCTAACAAGGACTGGGATTGATAAAACTTAAACCCAGATGATAGCCATATTGAAAGCAAATATCCATCGAATGGGACCTATCTTCCAACATGGTCCCTAAATCTCAATATAAAACATTTCAAGCTTTAATCAAATACAACAACAACATCAAGCTTTATTCCACTATGTGGGGTCGGCTACACGAATTATTTTTCTCCATTGTGCCTTGTTAAGAGTCAAGTTCTCATTTAAATTTAATAAAAAATGTCATTTTTAATATTTTCTAGCCAAGTCTTCTTAAGTCTACCTGTACCTTTCTTAGCATAGGCCAAATCCAATACATCTACTCCTAATCGGGTCATTGGAAGGCCGATGCTTTATGTGTCCAAACCATCTAAGGCGACTCTCTATCTTATCTGCCACCTTAACACGTATATATATTTGTTTCGCATTCTATCTCTAAGATAGAAGCCACTCATCCACTTGAGCATCCTCATCTCTAAAACACTTAACTAATTTTATGCTTCTCTTTTAATGGCCAACGTTCTGCGCCATAAAACATTGCAAGTCTCACCACCATCTTATAAAATTTTCTCGTAAGTTTGAGGGGTACCTTTTTATCGCACAACAGGCCCAATGCATTTCTCCACTTCAACCATCCAACTTGAATTCTATTAAGAATATCTCCATCTATTTTATCATCACTTTGAACAATAGATCAGAGATATCTAAAATGTGTACTCTTATTAATGACTTAATCGCCAAAAGTCACAATCCCCCTACTAAATTTTTTATTACTAAAATCAATGCATTTTCAAGTATATCACTATAATTCATTCTCAAACAATCTATTGCTAGTAAAAACATGACATATGTGCTCTAACAAGTGATTTTATCACCAAGCGCCTTAAATTAACTGTTATGATCAGTCCCATTAGACCTGATGGTTTTGCAATAAAATGGAACCATTAAGTTCTGGTCATAGCTAGACCCCGTTTCCACAATGGCTAATCATTGTGTACAATTGATAGGGTATAAAGCACTTTGTTAACTGATATCAACTTGAATTCATCTTCTTTGATAAAATTCCACCTCTAGATCTATAAGGTCCGCTTTAATGAAATATTCTATACTGCTGACAAGAATCCTTCAAGGTTGACTATCCCTATTGACTAAATAGATTATGGTCCATGACCACCTAAGATGACGGAATGATGGGATCTTAATCGGATTTTTCATTATTTCTCTACATCCGCTTAAGTTTAAAATGATAAATTTACCAACCTTATATCAAAATTGCTGCCACTATAGGTCGAGCATTTAGTTTCTAATGAGCAACATTGATTGAAAGTTTCCCCTCATCAACAGAAAAGAAAAGTAGTCAAAAGGGCTTAAATCTATGAAAAATATGAAATCAGATCATAAAGTCTTCAGAAAATGAGAGCAAAATATCTGAGTAATGTCCTACCTAAAACCTAATCCGCCCTCTAAAAAGGCGAAATTTATAAAAGGATCATAATTAATGATTAATCAAGCAGTAGAAGCATCATTATAAATTAATATAAAAAAGATAAAAAATGCAAAAAGAAATCAGCTTTTCTTAGAAAACCGAAAAACATTTAGTATTTTCTAGAAAATGCTAAATGATTTAAGGTTTCAAAAAAATAAAACCTAAAATGGTATATTTAAATAAAGAAGAAAATTAAATATTTTTTACATTAAAAATAATGTAAAATAAATTTTAAAATAATCTTAAATAAATATATAATAATTTCACTTTAATTTAATTATTTCTTAATTAAATTTAAAATTTTATTCATTATTTTTTGATTAAATATATTTGAAATTATATCTTTCAATAAAGAACTAATAACAAAATAAAATTTATATCCTAGGGAGGTTAGAATTTTCTCTGGATGAAACCAAACAAAAATGAGATGTCTGACAAACTAAGCACTTTGAGGCCTTGGGCAAAACATCTGTTTTTGGCATTTCTTTAAATATAAAAGATAATAACCAAATGGAAAGCGTGCAAAAATGCAAAATTCTATAGTAGTAGCATGACAAAAAAAAGGAATTTATCAAACTTGAAAGACCAAATGGAAAATTACCTGCATTGATTTTCCAACTAGTCATGGATTCAGAATAGTTAACATTTAAATTAGAAATAGATGCAACCTAAAGGCACTATGCAATGTTGTTCAAGATTTAAATACTTTAAATGCCCTAGTTTGTAAAGAAATCATGTTAAAATAAAACTAGGGTGATGATGTTGCAAATCTGGATCCAGATCTTATGATTTTGATGATAACAAACATTATTGAATTATCTACTATGCTATCTCCTGTTAATGTTATTATTACATATTTGTTTCTTGTACATTAACATTTCAGATCCACCGTACACTGTGCAAATTGATCACCTCAACACTGGGTAGAATAGGGTTAAGTGTTTTGAAGAGTCTGTATTTTCTATTTTTATTTATTTCTACATTTCTTGAGTCAAGTCATGTATTTGGTGGATGCTAAACTAGATGACCGTGCACACACATACTCAGGGGAGTGAGATGAGAGAAAATTAGAGGTGTAATTTTCTGAACTAATCGTACTGTACAACGTATATCGTACTGGACGATAAGCTATTCAGATAATCATTAAAACGGCTAATTGTATAATTGAAGCTATTTGAACTAATCGTACTAGACGATCTTGATCGTACAAGACGATAAGTTGAATCAATATCTCAGCAGCCAATCATAATTTAAGCAATATTTTAAAATTCAAATTTTGTACTAATCGTACCGTACAATAGGTGGTATCGTACTGTACTATATAATTAAATCTTGCCCAAATTAATCCAGTAATTAGGGAATGGTTTTGGATTAATTGATCCAACCAGATCATACAGGACGATTGGCGACCAATCGTACTGTACGACCCGATCTTTGCATGGGACGATATTTATTCGTCGTAAATTATACGGGATGATAATCCAAGTCGTTTGAACTAATCGTACTAGACGATGCTCAAATCATACTAGACGATCAACTCAATTTCTTGAACTGATCATACATCACCTTATTCTTCGCAAAATACTAACAGGCTTATTTGAACTAATCATACTATATGATATAGTATTGTATTGTACGATCAGTGCCGAAAAAATTGAAGTTTAGGATTTTTTTTGAAGCCTTGTATTTAAGCTCTCTCATTAGACTTGTTTCAAGTCTTTGGCTGTTTGAGTTTTCTGGAGAGAGGGCTTGGAGAAGAGATCTTGGAGAGCTTTGGGAAGGAGAAAGGGGAAGTTGTGTGTGAGGGAGGAGTGTGAAGGGTTTCACACGGTTGCTCCGAGCAAGCTTTAGCCTCGTTTCCTCCAAGTGTCTTGCTGGATTTCTTGGGTGGCTCTAGGAAGAAGATCATCAATCCGAAGACCGTTGAGGTTCTCTGCCTTCACCTGGAGGGTGAAAAAGGAGTTGAGGTTCTCTGCCTTTACCAGAAGGGTGAAAAAGAGGTCAAGGTTCTCTGCCGCACCGGATTGGTGAAAAGATTGTAAGGGCTTCTCCGCCTAGCTGTGGGGGCTAAAGAAGAGACACTAAATGTTTAGTGCAATACTTGGAGAGGACTCCGGGGAGTGGACGTAGTTCATTGTTTGATCGAACCATTATAAAATTCTAGGGTGTTGATTCTGATTTTTATTTTTCTGCACTTTACCTTTTTTGCATTTTATTTTTGTGATAATTACTTGTTGAAAATCTGTGATTGATATATTGTTGTGTTGATTAGATTATCATCATCATTATTGTAACCTTTGATTAGTTTCTTAGCTTCCACATTAGGTGAAAGTATTACTTGGTCTTTAATTATTGAAAAATATAAAAATATAAGTTTTGTGTTTTAAAGTTAGTAGTTAGTTTTTAAAACTATCAATTCACCCCCCGCTTGGTGTGCCTAATGACAGTTCACTTAGGCTTAACATCCTACATCAAACTTTCAGATGAAGCAATCAACATCAAAATTTGACAAAGCTTAATTTTCTCTAGATGAAACCAAACAACAATTAGATGTCTGACAAACTAACCACTGCTTGAGGCATTGGGCAAATCATCCATTTTGGCATTTTTCTTTGAATATAAAAGATAATAACCAACTGGAAAGTGTGGAAAAATGCAAAATTTTGTAGTACTATGTTAGACCTATCTAGCCGGTCCACACAGGGTCGGCTCGGGCAGAACAGAGGTGGAAGAGTCCGCCTTTCCTATACGCATCGTTCAAGTCGCAAAGTCCAAAAGAGCTGTTTAGGAAAGATTTTTGAGGGAGTTAGGAGGGAAATTTGAATGTAGGACTGTTTAGAGATTTCCTTTTGGATTGTATGCATTAAATAGTTTATTTTCCTAGGGTTAGGGCATCTTGAATTTGGTTGAAATTTGAGATCTCTTAGATTTTTGCTCTCTAGCGGCATCTAGAGATTTGGGAGAGATAGATCCTCCTCTCGAATAGAGGACTAATTATATCTTGCTATTTTTCTTTTCGTTCTATTTGATTTCTCGCAATAAAATTATTGTTTTCTCTGATTTTTATTGGAGATTGGAAGAGATTTCTTGCTATTTTCCTAGATTGATAGGATTTACTTGAAATCTTCAAGTGTTTCCTATCAAATTGGTATCAGAGCAATTTTCTAGATTGAAATAGAAGTCTTCCTTGCTGAATTTTGCTGTGTTCCGTATCCAATCGTGTTATTTTTGCTGATTGAAGGCCAAAATTCGCGTCAAACTTGCGGCTCTTGCTATTGAAGCTTAAATCTAAGTTCTTATGGCAAGAAGAAAGGTAGAAGTATTGGAAGGGGAGATCGGACAATTGAAAACTGAAATTTTAGATCTCCACACTCAACTTTCAGATGTCAAAAGTCAAATTTCAGCCATCCATGAGAAGATGGATGGGAATTTTTCCAACCTAGGGGAGATGTTGAAGAAGTTGCTTGAGGGCCAATCCAAAATGGCGTCGTCAGAGGCGAAGGAAGCCTCCGGCAACCCAGGAAGCAGGGAAAACTCTAATCTAATAAGGCAAAGGGAAGATCAGAAGGTAGAGACTCAAAAGGAAAAAAGAGAGAATGCCTCCCCTAGAGCCTGTTCCTATGGGGGAGCCGAGTAGAGGGTACGGGGAGAAGCGTAATAAGGTGGAGCATGAACAAAGGGGTAATGAATTTGAGAGGAGAGGGGTGGAATTTGAAAGGGAAAGGGGTAATTATGACCGAAGAGGGGCTAGAATTGAAAGTAGAGGAATTTATTATGATCTAAGGAGTGCTGAATTTGAAAGGAGACTATGGGAATTTGATGAAAATTTTGGGTATAAGCGTAGAATGGATGATTGGGACACTTGGGGGGAACCACCCCTTGGGGAATGGGAAATTATGGAGGGAATAGAGGGAACGGAGGCGATCAGAGGGTGAGGAAACTGAAGATGACAATCATTGAGGGGGAGGATGATCACAGGTGGATCTACAAGGTAGAAAGATATTTCGTTGTCAAGGGGTTGATGGAGGAGGAGGAGAAACTAACGGCAGTAGGCCTATGTTTGGAAGGAAAAGCTTTATCTTGGTACCAATGGAGGGACATGAGACGACCCATACGGAGTTGGAGAGAGTTTAAGGATTGTTTGGTAGAACGTTTCCGAATTAGCATGGGAGGAAACTTCTACGAGCAGTTCTTCACCTTAACACATGATGGTTCAGTGATGGAGTACCGGGAGAGATTCAAGTACCTTGCTAGCCGATTGGACCACCTTCCTGAGACAGTGTTAGAGGGAAATTTCATGAAGGGACTGACACCAGAGATCCGGGAAGTGGTTAGAGTAATGAGGCCTCGTGACTTGGGAGAAGCTATGGAACTAGCTCAATTGGTGGAGGATCAGAGGCACCTAGAGAGAGATGGTAGGCAATAGCTCAGGAGGTCCGAACAGGAGGGACCACTACCTTTCTGGCACCCAAGAAGCCGACACCGTGTACTTTTCGGGAGACTTTGAAGGAGAAAATTATAGGAGTAAGAACTGGAGACAACTTCAAGAAGCTCACAGAAACGGAATTATATAAGAAAAGGGCGAAGGGGCTCTGTTTCAGATGTGACGGAGGTATATGCCGGGGCACAGGTGTAAGGACCGGACTCTTTAGGTCCTTACCGTTTGTGATGAAGAGAGAATGGAGGAGGGTGTCGTCTTTCCACCTTGCAGACAAGATGGGCCTTTGGGAGGGGAGTATTGTTAGACCGGTCCAATCGGTCCATACAGGACCGACTCGGGCAGAACACAGGCTGGAGAGTCTGCCTCTCCTGTACGCGTTGTTCAAGCCGCAAAGTCCAAAAGAGCTATTTAGGTAGGATTTTTGAGGGAGTTAGGAGGGAAATTTGAATGCAGGGACTGTTTAGAGATTTCCTTTTGGATTGTATGCATTAAATAGTTTGTTTTCCTAGGGTTAGGGTATCTTGAATTTGGTTGAAATTTGAGATCTCTTAGGTTTTTGGGATCTACCTACGTCTAGAGATTTGGGAGAGATAGATCCTCCTCTCGAATACAGGATCAATTGTATCTTGCTATTTTTCTTTTCATTCTATTTGATTTCTTGCAATAAAATTACTGTTTTCTCTGGTTTTTATTGGAGATTGGAAGAGATTTCTCGTTGTTTTCCCGAGATTGATAGGATTTACTTAAAATCTTTAAGTGTTTCCTATCATACAAGCATGACAAAAGAAAGGAATTTATCTAACTTGAATGACCAAATGGTAAATTAGCTGCATTGATTTTCCAACTAGTCATGGATTCAGAATAGTTAACATTTAAATTAGAAATAGATGCAGCCAAAAGACGCTGCGCAATGCTGTTCAAGATTGAAATACTTTAAGTGTCCTAAATTGTAATAAAACATGTTAAAATAATCCAGGGTAATGAAGCAATCAACATCAAAATTTGACAAAACATAATTATGTATCTAGAATAAGACTTACCCACATAGGTTTTAGGTAGATAGAAAGCTCGTCAAGAAATGGTACAAAATAAGTCTTGAATGTTTTGATCATTGTGCCCAAACAATCACTAACCTGAAGTAAACACAAGATGAGAAAATATATTTACATAAACTGCTTGCATATTATAGCATAAGTAAAAGGTTATATCAACATGATCATATATAAAATCCGTGACCTTTAAGTTTCAACACTGACCTGATCGAATACTTCTTCTTCCTGCTCATTTTCTTCTTTGAGAAATTCCCCTTCTTCAGCATCAAAATCTTCAGCCTTCATACGTTCTGCTCTTTCTCTTTTCCTAATTGTACTTGCTGTGATCAAATGCTTGATCTCATCCACAATGGACCTGATCTGGCCCTTATCAAGAAGATGTCCAGAGAGCTAAAAAAAAGAAGAGGATTCAATATCTATTGCTATGAAAAACAAATCTAAAAATTGTAGCTTTAAGCAATCAAATTATAATCCAAGGCAAGGTTTTAAAAGGCATTTTTGGAACTGGCAAGGGCTCTCTTAGGGATGGGGCAGGGTAAATTTCCCTAGGGCAGTCAGGAGAGCGATTTGGCAGGCATTTGCCCCAGGTGCTAGGAACCAACCTTTTATGCCATATTGGAAAATTCCTATAATACTAATTAAATTAATTTTAATTAAACTAAATAATCAAATATCAAAATTTTAACCTATTAGAAATCTCTTTATATTTAATTAGATAAAAATATGAATGAAAATATTATTTAAATTTTAATATCTTCAGAACTATCAAATTGTTTCCTCTCCTACAAAGCCTTTAGAAACATCAAAATCCTAAGCCCAACTTGCCTCAATCTCCCTCGCATCTTGTCCATCTCTGCTCGCTTTGCCAAAGCCTCCTCTGTTGCTCTTCGTTTACCCTGCCAACTAGTTGCTCATCTTCATTGGGGCCCAACTCCAACTCACCTCTCTTCTAGTTTCATTTTGACGGTCATCTTGTTTGATTTTATAGGATTATGCCAATTAGACTTTGGAGTTAGAATATAAATTCATATGGTAGTGGACTTTGAATTTGTGGAATTTATTTAGTTTTTTTCTTAAATTTGGTTACTTTAAATGTTATTCTTATTTATAAATATTAAAAGTATTAAATTCATCATGATTAAGCCTTATGAAAAGTAAAATTGAATTTTCTTAAGTCTTTGCTTTTTAGTGACAGTTATTTAACTATCAACTTCCTTAATTAGTTTGTGCATTTTCTTCTCTTTATTCTGTATTATTTTATTTCCTTCTTTTTAGCCTTTTTCCCTTTAAGGGATAGTTTAGTAATTATTTGTTTATTTTGTCTTGTTGGTTTCTATAAATACCCCTTGCTTACTTGGAAGGAGTGAGTTTTTGGTTTTTTGAGAAATTAGTTTCAGATTTTCCTGAAAATAGGGTGGATTCCCAAGTTTGAGGTGAGATGATGGACGATGAATCATCGTGGAGTTCAAGACTTCGCCAACATTGAGTGCCAAGACCTCCTTTCTCTTCCTTGTAGTTGTTCCTTCCCCATTGTGGCAGCATTGTGCTGGATTGGAGCAGCTGCCGTTGGTTCTGTGAAGCAAAACAAGATCTCATCCTGCTGCTGAGCTGAATCCCAGCCACCCAGGCCTGGTTCCTGGTCTTCCTGCTGCTCCCCTTAGTTTTTTCTATTGGGATATTGCTTCTTGGATGATTCTTTCTAGCAAAATAAAAAAATTGTGGAAGAAAACAGCCTGACGACAGCTATCCAGCCCATTTCCAACCAGAAGGTTGATTGGAACTCCTCCTTTGCCTGCTGTTTTGAGTCCTCCAACAGTTCCTTTCGGTCATATAAAAACAACAGTCAAGATTTCAGCCAAAATACCAAGGTTCTCTGCTTCTATTTTTCAATTTCAGCAATTTTCCTTTCCTATAAACAGCCATCTACTTGTGTCCTTGTTTTTTTCTTGCAAGTGACCCGTTCTTGAAAGAAGAAGACATTCTTGAATCAAATCGTTGACCTCCAGTCGCCGACAAAGCAGTTTGTTGGAATCAAACAGCAGTTCTGCTGTGGAAAACTGAAATACCTGTTGAGCTGACTGCGGCTTGAGTAAATAATCCTTCCAACTTCAACCCGGGCTGAGTCTATTTATGGGCTACAACTGATTGGTGGGAACTGTCTTCGTTTTTCTCTTCTTCTCATGCACATTTTAGCAAGCAGGTGTTTTGTTAAGAGCCTTTGTGTGTGTTTAATTGATTCTTTGTGAAGTTTGAAATGATTTATGATAATATTACTGTTGAGTTGAAATGTTTTTTTTTTTTTAATGTCACAACCGAGCCCAGGGCCTCTAATTAATGAGGCCTAAACAGACTATTTCTTCTAATACACTGAAAGAACCACTACAAACTCCAAATGCAAAATATCATAGCTGTTTCAAATAAATATCTTTTTATGAGAGTATTGCATATATGATATACGTTTTTTCCTCTTCCACTCATTTAAATTCTTCGATAATACTTGTGTACGTTTACAAACATAGTAGGGGCGAGTTATAACACAACTTAGTATGTTATGTTTCTAAATCATAATAACATTGGTATTTCGAACAATATGCATGCTTGTTACAAAACATAAAGTAATTCTATTTCAAATTTATTTGTGAATGACCATAATGTTATGCATATCTATGTACCATGTTTTATCATTTTCTATGAGTAATACATCCGTCATAGGAGATACTTTCATTTCCATTTCTATTTCCATGTCCTTTTTCAAAATCTTTCCTATTTCACATGTGTGGGTGCATTGTTTCCACAATTAGTATCATATGGGAGTACTCCATTAGTCAATATGTACATGCAAGTATTCTATATAAATCATTTTATTTACATGTGTTATATCATTTCATATCATTATATTATAAGTAGTATGATTGTAATATGATAGAAAATACATATTATTCAATTTAATATGAATAATTATCTATAATAGAGATAAATCATAAATAATTTATGAATAAATATCAACAATAAATGATGAATCAGATTTTAAAAAAAATATCAATAATATTATCATAGTACTCAATTCCAATTAAGTGGTTAACTTTAGCCTCTTATTCTTCCTTCTGATTTCAATAGCTACGCACCTCTACTCAACAACAATAACAAAAAGCCTTTATCCCACTATGTGGGGTCGGCTACATGAAACCTTTTTCTCCATTATGTTCTATTAAGAGTCAAATTCTCATCTAAATCTAATAAAGAAAGGTTATTTCTAATATATTCTAACCAAGTCTTTTATGTCTACCTCTACCTTTCTTAACATAAGTCATCTAATATTTTCTAACACTGTCATTGTTAGGTCTTAAGTCCTGGATGAGAAAAGTGAAGGGTTGCATTAGGTAGTCGACAGCCAGAGTAAAATTTGTCGAATAATCATGATATGAATCCTTTAATACTCACACATAAAAGATAAATTTATTATTATAAATTTTATATCTAAATATTTATTTTAGTAAAATATATTTTAATTAGTCTCTTAAGTGTTTCCAACTCTCATTTTCTATTTTATAAAATTCTTATTAATTCTAAAATTTATTTAAATAATTAATTAAAATAATTTTATTACTTAAAATAACAAATTTATATAAAATTCTCTCCCTCATAGCATATGTATATATGAAAATTTATAATCTAATTATTATTTCCTAAAATGAATGAAATTTTAAATTTACTCTTAAGAAATAAATTTTCTATATTTTTATATTCTCTCATCGTATATAACTTCAGTCCTTATTTCATTGTTATGAATTCTTAACTTTTAATTAATACTTTTTAGATAATAATATCTCATAATTCTAAAGAAATATGAGATTATCTATATATCTTCTACTCTTTTCCTATCCCAACAATACCCTAATATCCATTTCTAAAAAAAAATCAAATTTAAAATATTTTTTTTAAAAAAATAATAATAAATTTCATTATAAAAGAAATCTAACTTTTTCAATGGGTCTCTCTCACTGCAATGCTCTTCCTCATGTAATTTCGTTGCCCTCATGCATGGCAGCTTACTCTCAATTGCACAAGTCATCGACTCGCTCACACCTCGCTCAGTGGCTCGATCCTAGATATTGTTTCCCTCTTTCGCTCTCTATTTATAGAGATTAAATGCTTTCGTCTCCTTGTCTCCAATCAATGGAACCAACCCCTTCATTTTCCTGCAAATCAAGCAATAGTTGTCTCCTTCGAACTCCAAACATCTAATGTTGCCTTGCCTCCACCTCCTCATGTTCAACTTTCCCCTCCTTCATGACACTTTGTTTTGCCTCCTTCATGATTCCACAAGTTTGGGATATAACAATTGAATTTAAAATTTTGTCGAAATGGTGATAGTTAAACAAAAAAGTTTGTCCAAGTTTATCTGCTTCTTCTATTTCAGAGTCATTTATAACATTTATCAAAAGCAACAACATCATTAGCCTTATCCCCACTATTTAGGGTTAACTTAAATTAACATTCAAAGTATATATAGCCTCAATAATTAGAACTATATAAAAGAGAAAAGCATGATAAAGCTAAAAGTTAGTTCAAAGAACAACATTCGAAAAAGTAACATCCAAAAAAGAAGGCCATCCAAACATATAAAAAAAGGTAAAATGATTACAAATATTTATACAATTACAATGTTAACAAAATAAAAGGCACACTTTCAAAAACAAACAATACATGGGACAAGTGTTTCAAAAGTGCAAAGTGAAAAGAGCAAGGAAAAGGGAGCATCAAAATACAAAGCACAAAGTGAGATGATTTCACTTAAGTAAAACATCATCTTATAATTTCCTATATTGAATACAAACAAATTTGATGCCCACTAAGATACACTTAACTAAACCAAAACAAATGCAGATAAAAAATAAGCTATATTTCTAAGCAAAAAATTAGTATATCAGAATAATACGAAATAATGGAGTAAAAACTCAAAATAGTCCAGCGACTACTGATAAATATCCAATTTAGTCTCAGAGTTTCTCATTGCTTCATTTTAGTCTCTTAACTATTAGAAATTGAGTCAATTTAGTCCCAGAGCTTAAAATAAAGGTTAAAGTTAACTCCAAAGTTAAATATAAAGGACATTTTAGGTATTACAAGTGAATATGAGATTACATTGTTATTTTATCAGTTAATAAATTATAGTATATAGTTAATCTAGTACATAACAAGGATGAATAAATAGTGAAAAAAATTATATTTTTTTAAAGCAAAACCTAAAATTGCTCTTCTTTACCATATTTTACTAATTTTACAAATTATGTAGTGGATTAAAAATTATTAAAATAAATTTTATTTTATATTAAAATATGATAAAGAAGAACAATGTGTCTCCAATATTCAATGTTGGATAGAAAAAATTCCCTTGGAGATGTGCTATTTGTGGTCGGCCAATTGTAGCTGCTAGGCCAAGTTGTCCAAACAATTATTTCATCATACTACTCATCTCATCGAGACGAGCACACAGTTGGCTAATCTCCTGATATTTCTTATATTGAAGATATTGCATTTCTTGTTGTAATCTTCTCACAACTTCATCAGCCTCTTTCTCTTCAACCTCTTCTTGGTATGGAGTGTTTTGTTTACATGCATTGCCCGTTCTTAGTTGCCTTACATTTGTTCTTCATTTTGCAAATTTGAAGCTATATTTCTGTGAGTGTATAATACCCTTTGATTAGGTTGATCAGGAATATGATCGACTATTCAGACAACTTCAATGCCCATGGGATCAATATTTCTTATTTCTTCAACATCATCATAATAATTTTCAACGTTATCCATTTGAGATCATCTTCGAGTTGGGACCGCCGCTTCCAATGAATTATTGGAGAGTCGAGGGATTCGTTGTAGACATCGTGCTCCTCCCTTTTTGGGGTAGTCTTATTAACAGGGGCTTTACTATTGGAAGATAACTTCCGAGTATGATTCTCGAGCCGCCCTTTATGGGTTTTATTATCATAGTTATCTTCAAGAGTTTCAGGGTATCAAGGTCTCTTTGGAACCCAAACTTGTTGCCTTCTTGTAATCATGTATTAGCGACCGCCATAATCGAAATGTGCCTTTGAAAGACTAGATTCTTGATACGATCGTCAAGGCCTTCGTTTGTCGTATTTTAGATCATAGCCTTTTATATGTAGACTAACAGAAGGCTCTCCCAACTGTTTTCTTTCATAATATAGGCATTGACCCATATAAGGATAGTATTTTCTCGACTCCTGGTAGTGAGGACGACGCTTGATATCCACTCTATAAGGTCTCCTTGGAACCATATTTTTCCAGGAATGAATCGCGTTTGAGAAAATGACCTCATTGCCAGACCTCCTCAATCTTCTCTATAGGTTCTTGTCCTTGACATCCTTCAATATTTTATAGATTTTGAAAGATGATGACTCTTACTTCTTCAGTGGTTGTTGTGGTTGGCGAGAAGCTTCCGTGAAGGACTTTTTGACTTCGCCTTTAGCGTTGTTCCTTTTTACCCATCGTAATGGTTCAAAACCATTATTAGTAGGGATGTTTGCCTCCACTTGAGGCAATTGTTTCTGGTTTGTGAAAGACATCTCTCAACCATTAGCTTGAAAGCGAGCATTGGCTTTTCTTCTAGCTTTCCTAGAGAGTTTAGTGCCTGAAGCAAAGGATTTAGCGTCGTGCTTTCCAGGGTAAACAATGAAATCTTCAGAAATTTCATGTTGAGTCATGCTCTGGCTAGCCAAGTCGACAATTACTGAGTTTAGTTTGGGGCCAGAAGCTGGATGGTTGCTCTAGCATGAATCGTATTAAGAACGGCCTGAGGGTACTGCACTTTCTCTCCCTTACCAAGCTTTACGGTCATGATTGAATTAACAGGCATCATATTTCGGCAATCTTTCATAAAATTTATAGAGATTAGAGTCAACCTCTATTGAAAAAGAAAAATATTAACTTGACATAAACATCTATATCTTAGATGTCTAAGACTACATATAATCTCTCTTTAATAATTCATACAAAGATGAAGAGAGAAGTAATCCCCAGCAGAGTCGCCAGAAATCAATTTGCTAAAAAAAAATTACACTTAGACATGAATCCCGATTTTCAGACTTAGGATTCCATTCTTCTTAAGGCAGATTGAGTATTAGTTAACTAGATTTTTCCTGAGAGTTGTATCAAGGTTTAATTAGATCCGGATCCTTACTTCCTATAAGTGCAAGCCCTCCTAGTTAGAAGATAACTCTCGATTAAGGATGAATTTGCTTAAGAATGTTTTAGTCTTGTTTGTGGGGGATGGAGGTAGACCCGATCAAGATCCCATAGTTCCGTCATCCCGGGAACACCGTAGGTTCCAGTTTACCAACTGATGTAGGCAAAAAAACATGCCCACATACACAAAATTTGACTTCCTTCAATATAAACAGATAAACTCTCCAAAACATGTAGGAGCACACAAAAAAAAAAACACTTAGAGAACTAAAATATAACTTAAACCACACATAAAAAACCTAAAGAAGCTTTTCCATTCATTTAAGAAGAAAGATACAAGTGGTGTTGAACTTGCAGAGGGAAGAAGGAGGTTAAAGCCGAGACGAAAGAGGGGACAAGCTCGCAAGCTTTCCTAGAAGAAGAGAAGGAGAATGGAACAAGCTCGCAAGCTTTTCCAACAAAAACCCTCAGGTTTTTACATTCCAAAACTTACTTCATAGTCTCTCTTTTTATTAACAAAACATCATATATTTATAGAAGAAAAGAAGGCAGCCAAACAGTCCCAAAATTGCCTCCAACAAAGCCAACTAGGGAAGGGAAACAGAAGGCCAGAAGGCACCCAGGACAACACCCGAACAGCCACACAGGAAACCAAGAAAAAGCAACCACGGGACAAGCAACCAGGGGAGGAACCGAAGGGGCAGCAGCACAGGGAATTGGAACCAGCAAGAGAACCGGAACAGCCACCCAAAAAAATGAAGGAACCAGCCACGGGAAACAGCACCATGAAGGAAAAATCGAGGAGACACAGGGAAGGGAAAAGCCAAAGTCCATACCCACTTATGAGCTAAAAAGGAATTTACTTTAACATATTAATGAGCTAAACATCAGCTCAAGCAATTTATGAACTAGAACCAAATAACTCCCAAAGAACACAGCCCAAAACCAAGCAGCCAAGCCCAATCCGAGAACCACCAGCAGCCAAGAGCCAATGCACCAATCTAAAAATTTAAGTTTTGTTTTGACCCCCCCCCCCCCCCCCCCCCCCCCCCCACCCCCCCCCTCCCTTGCTTACATCACCAACACTAACAATAATTGATCAAAATATCCAAGGAATCTGATTTAGCAGTCATGGGTTGCCTCATCTCAAGGATCCCAAGTAAACTAAAGTGGTTAGATGTGAGTTTTAGTGTTATAGTGATTTGGGTTTACATTTGTTAGAATATCTATTAATTTATTTAGTTTAGGGCTTACGGCTTCATTTAGAAGTTGCTCACTTAGTTTGGTTTAGGTCGGGGCTTACGGCTTCCCTTGGAAGTTGCCCATTAATTTGGTTTGATTCGAGGCTTACGGCTCCACTTAGGAGTTGCCCGTTAGTTTGAGTTTTGGGGTTTATTACTTCTTGTAGAAGTTTCCCAAATGACAGGACTTACTACTTCTATTGCAAGTTGCTTATATATTAGATTTTGGGTAGGTCTTATTGTTTCCCTAGGAAGTTGCCTATAGTTTTGATTTAATTAGTGATAGGTTACTTCACCTATAAGTTTTTTCCTAACTGTTTAATTAAAGCAGGTCTTACGACTTCTATTAGAAGTTGCCTGAAGTTTGGATTTGAGGTAGGACTTACTGCTTTCATTGAAAGTAAATTATCATTTTATTTGGATAGGTCTTACGACTTCCCTTAAAAGTTACCTGTAGTTTTGCTTGGATACGTCTTACTGGTTCTATTGAAAGTTACCTGTAACTTGTAAAAGGTCGAACTTACAACTTTCTATAAAAGTTATCTGCTAATTTTATTAGGGATAGGTTACTTCACTTAGAAGTTTTCCCTAGCAAATTGATTAAAGCAGGTCTTAAGGCTTCTATTAGAATTTGCTTGATAATTTAGGTTTAGGTATTTATTACTTCACTTAGGAGTTATACTCAATGAAGTAGTTTTGGAATAGAATTTACTACTTTAAAAGTTACCTATAGGTTTTGATCAAGAGTACAGTTTGACAGCAATTACTCAATTTTATACACTTTATTGTCTTGATCCTAATGTTTTTACTTCAGTACTACTATTTCTTATTTCATTACTTTTCTCTTTTTATCACTACAATCGTTGCTACAGCACTTATTTTTTTGTTCTTGCACTGTAGTTTTGTTTACAGTACTGTGTTGACCTTTGTTTATTTATTTTCAGGTATTCAGAGCTTGCACTGCCTTAGAGCTTGCACGGGAGCTTTGGTGATAGTTGAGTTTGTTTTGTTTGTGTTTGTGTGTAATTTGGTTGTACAGGAGGATTTAGTGCAAACATTGTTCTCCCTGTTTTCACTTTTACTTTTTAATTTAATTAATTAATTTTAAGAATTTTAAATGGTTGCAATTAAATAATTAACTAGTTAATTAATTTAAAAGAAATATTATTTTTTAAATTAACTAATTAATTTGCTCACGCTTTAAAATATACAATTTCTTCAGAGCGGCTCTCCCCTCTTACTTTGATTCTCAATTCTACTCCAGAAATAAAATAATTAATTAATTAATCAATATTTTAATTATAATTAATTAATTAATCAATATTTTAATTATAATTAATTAATTAATCAATATTTTAATTATAATTAATTAATAAATATTTTAATAATAAGTAATTAATTAATATTTTAATTATGATTAATTAATTTTATAATTTTAGTTGATTAATTAATCGATTAATTTTCAAATTAGAATTTAATTAATTAATTAATTAATTAAAACTCTTATGCTCTCCAACTGCCCTTCAACAATTTTTTTTACTCCTTTTTTTAAGGAAAATTCGGCAGCTTCGTAATGTGTCTCCTCCCCGCGGGGGGAGGTTGGAACGGCACTTGCCGTTGATTCTTTCCGGCCGAATCTAAAATCCACGGCGCGAGAGCTTCAATTTTTTTTTCTTTCTAGCAGGATCTAAGATCGACGGCGTGAAGTCTTCAGTTTAATTTCTTCCCGGCTGGATCTACAATCGACGTTGCGAGGGCTTCAATTTGGTTTTTTTCGGTCAGATCTAAGATCGATGGCATGAGGTCTTTAATTTGATTTCTTTTCAACCGGATCTAAAATTGACGATGCAAGGTCTTCAATTTGCACATTTCTGCTTGCTTATTTTTTATTTTGTTTGAGAAAATTTCATTAATTAAAAATTTTCTAACGGTTAATTGACGTCCAACGTCTGCCATCAGAATTAAAGAAACATTATGAATTTGGCTCTATTAATGGGATATATAGGAGAAATCGAATTTGCATAAACTACATGAAATAGAGCATAAACAAGTGATTGGAGTTGGCATGCGGTTTTACAGAGGCAAGGCGTTTAGTCAAAGTTGAAGTAGTGCAGGCGAAATCACCTGCTGTCGGACAAGCACACGGGAGTGTTGTTGAGTTAATTGAAGCGGGTAGGTGCAGTGTGCGACTGTAGAGGGCTCAGCCGGCGCTCGGGCAGGCATGTACAGATCAGGGTGTAGTCGATCGGAGGTTTGATCAGAGCAGTAGGTCCAATCGGAAGGGTGTTGTTTGCCGAGCAAAATCACGCACGTGAGAGTGCGAGTGGGTGCTTGGTCAGGCAGGTGAGTGGAAGCGGGGGTCCGGCCGAAGGGGGTTTGGAAATTTTATCAAAGTGGTCTGTCCGATTGGGAGTCGTAGGTCGTACAGGCGCGAGAACATGGTGGAGGTAGTCAAGGTGTGAAGAGGCGGGGCCGGACTTGGGATCGCAGGCAATACAAGGTTTGGTCTGGATCGAGAGAAGCGACTGCCTCTGTTTGCTCGATTTCTGAAATAATGCATCTGCCCAATTTTTTTTATTCTCTCTATTTTTTATAGTAAATAATAATTTAACATTTTTGTTTTCCATTCACTGCGACAAGTTGATATTTTAGCTTTGGCTGACAAGTTTACTATTTAATCATTGAATGGCGACTTGGTGCGGTTTAGTGACTTTATTATGAATGAAACTTAATGGTGAGGTGAGTGGTAAGCAACCTACGAGTGAGTGAATTATAGGTATTGATTAGCAACTACTTGCTAGGGTGAGCAAGTTGGAAGCCGTCATATTCTTAGATAATGATGAAAAGGCATGGGAAAAATCAAAACATTAAATGTGAATTTGGCCGGTGCTTCAATGTTCATGTATCTCCCATTCTATATAAAACCCCTCAAGGGGTAGGATGTAAAACTAATTTTTTTAAAAAAAGGTGAAATGCACACTTTTCCTAAAAAATTAACCGCACTATTCACATGTCCCAAAAATTATTTAAAGTTTTTTTAACTCTACATTTAATTATGTTGCCTTTATCCTATGAAATAGGCTGAGTTAAATTCTTGTAAATGAAATATTTAATGATTACTTATGATAATTCACATGCATTTTATTCTTATTTTTTAATTACTATATCATAGAACTGTAATTAACCGCTGAATTGTTGTATGAACTCTCATTATAAAAGAAAGATTTCAATTAAGGCTCCTATAGAATAAATGGCGGACAAAAAATATTTTGCATACCAAAGAAGAGTAAAAAGTGAGAATAGTTATTTAATAATTATTGATTTCAATTCAATTGTTAGAGATATTTGGAGTAGACTTAGTTGTATATGATTGAATTTGTAGTGAATAATTAGTGATTTTTTTTTCTAATTTTGACAAATATTTTATTAGATTGTTTAATTATTGGTTGAAAGAAACTTAACTACCATCCAATCATTTGTTCCTAACTTAATATTCCAAGTACTCAAGTGGAGTCATGACACTGAATAAAAATTTGTCAAATTAGATAAGGCAGTGCTCTATTACACGTCACGAGTTCAACAAGGCATTTATAACACATCAAATCAACGAAATCAATTTGAACACTCTAGGTATAATTGGAAAATGCACAGAATAGTATAAATGCACCATGTAAATTCTCTGTTCAAACGCACAAAATAGTGTAAAATCACCATGTAATTGCACTATGCAAATGTAGTGAGAAGTGTGCAAATGCATTAAGAAAAATGTAAATGCATCATGCAAGTGCACTAAGAAGCATAAATGAGAATCAAAAATCAAAATCGTCTGCATATGCTCTGATAAATGTGCTAATGTTCAAAATTGGGGATCTGAATGTTACACAGCTAAAAATGAAATGAACCAAAGCTTCTCCAGCTCCAAAAAGCATGTAATTGCTCTGAAAAGCTTCCAATCATTTTAAATTTTACAAACCCCTTTTCAAAATCAAACACATCCATATGTGCTCTGATGAACATACTAAATATTTGAATTTAACATTTAATAATGTCGTGCAGATGAAAATATTATGTATACAAACCATACTACTCTGAGATGGGTGTGGAGCATACGGATTTTAAAACCTCAAAAAATCTTTATTTCAAAAATAAATCCAAGAACATATAAGCATGCCATCGAGCCGGCCACTCTGCCTGGAGAGTATTATTATAATTTCATATTTCAAGTTCAATCCCCTCCTTGTAAAGACTAAAGTCATTAAGACTTAAAATGAAATGACAGACGTCTATACATCAAGTCTAAAATTTACAAAAATATTTTATTTTACATTCACATTAATAGGGGTGTTAATGTTTGACCCGACACAAAACCCAGTCCGAAAAATTCTCAGTTCAGGTTAACCCGTTTGGCAAACAGATTGAGCTCAGGTTCGGATTTCCGACCCGTTTTTAAAATTGGGTCGGGTTCTAGTTGACCCGAAAACCCAAAGTTGACCCGGCTGACCCAGATCCACAAACCTAGCCAAACCCATAGGTCCCACGCCGCGTTGGCGCGTTCCTCCTGCTATCCTGCCTGGTCCACATCCCGCATTCCCCGCACCCCCCCCCCCCCCCCCCCCTGCAGGGCCACACCAGTGCTAGCGGTGCACCACTTCACGCCTGCGTCTGGTATCGACACCAAGGCCTGCTTGCCGCTCGCGCACTTCCAAATTTGAATTTATTTGTTTGGGATTTAGGGTTATTGCAATTTATTTAGCAACTTTCCTAAAATATAGGGCTTATTACTTCCCTTAGAAGTTGCCCGTTGGCGGGTCTTACAACCTAATCCTATAGACTAGGATGCCCAATGGTTTAAATTTGATTGTTTGAGTTTTAGGATCATTGCAATTTATCTAGCAATTTTTCTAAAATGTGGGGCTTATTACTTCCCTCAGAAGTTGCCCGTTTGCGGGTCTTACAACATAATTCTATAGACTAAGATGCCCAGAGTTTGAATTTCATTGTGTGTTTGTAGAGGAATTTATGATAGAAATTTCACATGCTTTCAAAATGGGCTTAGTATCATAATTACTGTATTTCAAAGCATTATTTAAAGATGAAATTCTCTCCTGAGATTTTTTTTGCCTTGATTTTTTAGCAAGAGATGTCCGTGTGATTGGATTGGGATAGTGACTTATAGCTTTTATTTGAAAGTAGCCCGATTAATGAGACTTATGACCTCTATTAAAGGTGGCCCAAAACTTTTGGTTGGATAGGTCTTATGGCTTCCTTAGAAGTTGCCTAATGATAGGTTTTATGACCTAGCCCTATAAGCTAAGTGGCCCAAGTGATTGGTCTTACAACCTAGCCCTATAGACTATGATGCCTGGGTGAGGGGTCTAAGGTTATGTTATTAACTAAACATTTTCCTCAGAGGTCGGACTTACGGCTTCTATTAGAAGTTGTTATGGGGATGGGTCTTACAACCTAGTTCTGATAAACAAGGTTGCCCAACATTCGAGTTTGATTGTTTGTTTGTTTGTGAACAGTAGTTGTTTGACAATAGCTCGTGATTTTTTAGTTGGTTGTTTACTAGCAATTGTACTTACTAGTTTGAACAATTGTTGTTGTGACACCAGCTCGTGATTTTTTAGTTGGTTGTTTACTAGCAATTATATTTACTAGTTTGAACAGTTGTCGTTGTGACACCAGTGTTTTATTACAGTAGTTTCTTTTTTTTGTTTTAGTAGATTCTTTTCAGTGCCAGTAGATTTACTTTTTCTGCACCGGTATACTAGTAGTTCACTGTAGCGTTTGCTCTTTCTTCTATATTAACATTTGATATTAATTTAATTTCAATGCTTAATTAATTTCATTACTTGTTTGCAGGAGCTCGTACTGGAGAGACATTAGAGAGCTTACAGAGTGTTTTGTTCTGTTGGAGAGTTTCAATTTGTGTTGTGGGGAGTTTTATGCAAGAGTTTGGAGAATAGTTGATTGTGAGGATTTTGAGAGCTTGAGGGCTTGAGTTGAGTGGTTTGTACAGGGTTGGATTGTATATGTTGAATAGTGAAAACATTCTTCCCCTTTAACAAAGAAATTAATTTTTTGATTAATTATTTTAATTAACCAAAAGTCTCAAATTTTTTAAATAACTCTTGAATTTTGAACAACTTATGGATTTTAATTAAATCAATTTCATCAATCAAAATTAATTAATTTTTACTAATTGATTTTTTTAATTAATTAAATAATGTTTAAATAATTTTGATTAATTAATTTCAATTATCTAATTAATTTTAACTAATTAATTAATTTTAACTAATTACTTAGTTTCAATTAATTAACCTCAATTAATTAATTTGTTTTATTTAATTAATCTAAATTAATTAGTTAATTTTTATTAATTAATTAAATTAATTAGGTGATTAAATTGATTAACTTTAATTATTTAATTAATCTCAATCAATTAATTATAATTAATCTAATAGATTAATTAATCGATTAATTATATGAAATTGATTTGCTTTCCAATTGCTCCAAAAAGTTCTATAATTTCTGAGAAATTTTGGTAGCTTCCCGGCCTAAGGTTGACGGCGTAGGGTCTTTGAATTAAAACCATCTCGGTCGGATCTAAGATACAACGGCCCGGGGTCTTCAAATTAAAAATCATCCGCCCAGATCTAAGATCGATGGCGCGGGTCTTCAAATTTTAAAACCATCTGCCCAGATCTAAGATCGATGGCGCGGGTCTTCGACACCTGCTTGAAAGTCTTTCTTTTCTTTCTATTTTATTTATTTTATTTCATTTTTATTATATATGTATATAATATAATATACATAATATATATTATATCATAAAAAGAGATGGAGAGAGGAGCCCGATCGGGTCAGCTAAGGCATAAGTTGGGTTCGGCTAGGGTAGTCGTTGAAGGAACATAGTCAAACAGTAACAAAGGAGCCGAAGAATGACTCGTGTAATCTCTATACCTCCTGCAAAGCAGTGAAATCGAACAGCAATAAAGGGGCCAAAAAGGCGACCCGTGCAATCTCTGCCCTCCTGCGAAGTGACGTCGGACACCAAGGAAGGAGCCGAAGAAACGATAGTGCGATCTCTCCCCTCCTGCGAAGCACCGTCGGACAATAATGAAGGAACCAAAGAGCGATGCATGCGGTTTCTACACCTCCTGCGAAGCAACGAAGTCGAACAACAACGTCGGAGTCGAAGGAGCGAAAGAATACGGAGGACTGTCAGCTAGGACGAAGTGTGGAGGGGTCCGAATGAATCCAGAAGGAGCAATTTCGAGAAGTTGTATAATGTGTGGGAAGTTGCAAGATCGAAGAAGTGCGTCGTTTGGGCATACCGCGCAAGGTGGGGTTGGCGTAGACGGGTACGTTGCTACGCATTTGTTCGAAGTCCTCACCTTTATATATATATGGCCCCCTTAGATGATGCAACTCAAAGCTGCCAAGTAGGATATTTCAGTCAAGTTGGTTCGACTGCCTACTCTGATTAAGTAGACTACGGTCCATGCCAACCTGAGACCATGGAATAATAGGATCTCGATCAAGTTCATCTTGATCAACCTAGAATAAGATCTAAAGCCCTCCCTAAATGAGAGTGAAATCTCTGTGTTACTTTATTTGTAATTCAATCGGACTTCTAAGAATTTGACCAAGTTTATTTGCAATCCAATCTGACTTCTAAGAATTTGACTAGGAACACAAAAACTCTTCTAGTAGAGCTGAGATGCAAATTTTCGAGTCCCACAAATACATGAATACAGACGTCCGATTAATGCTAGAGGGACAGATGATATATATGCTCAATGTGAACATAATAATAGACCAAGGATTATTCTCACATTTTCATTTATCAATCCATCACAAGCTAGAGGGACAGATGTTTGCTTAGACCTAATAGGAAACGGCCACATATTATAAGCAATCGTGCACCAGCCTTAATGATGAAAAATTATGTAGTTCTACTAAATAAATAACATTTTAAAACAAGATCAACTATTAAGGATAATACAAAAATGATAGAGAAACTAATCATCAGGCCATATAACACATTTTATGCAAACATTTAACAAGGGTGATGAAGTACACGTGCAAATACAAAGAAATGGACTACTTTAAGCTTGAAACATAAGTTGGCAAGGATTAGCCGATTTGGATTTATGTAGTAATAAACGTCCAACGATGCATATAAGACCACTCAAAACAAAAGTGTTTACCAACAACTAACTAGTTTCTTCAGTCACAACTCACAAATCAGTTTCATCTGAAAAACTCGGCTTCAAGAAGTTTCCCTTAAAATTTCTCAGAATTAGAACTTTCCAGCTGAAACTTTTATCCTATATTGAAGATACTGAGACCTCCAATAAATTTAAATTTCAAATTTCTTCAAAAATATGCAATATTAAAAATGCTTGAAACTAAAAATAGATAAAAGTTCAAATGCTAAGAAAAAAACTTTCATGACAGATTAGGACTGAGTTTTAAATCATTGCTGATGTAGAACGGGAGGGAAAGAGGGCTTGGTTAATTAATTTCCCTAAGTGGTTGTCCAATTGGGGAATTAATTAATTAAGGAGGGAGAGAGAGGGGCCGCCAAAGAGAGAGGGGAAGGGAGGACTTGTACACATTCAACATATGTGGCCCATAGCATTAAATGTGATGGGGTAATTAAATCTGAAATTAAATTTAGATTTGGAGGGATTGGAGGGGCTTCCTAAAATGGATTTATTAATCTGGAAAGGTTTTTTGAAATTCAAATCTATTTGAATTCAAATTAAGAAGCTTTCCAAATTAACAATTGACTAATTTAGGAAAGTAATCAAGAGGCTATTTGAATTTGAAATTCAAATTTGTGGATGAGGGGCCGGCGGCTTCAAGGAGGGGAGGGATTTAGGAGAGGGAAATTAATGCTAGCTTGAATTAGAATTTTAAATTAGGAATGATTGATTTAATTCCAACGCTATTTAAAATTCAAATGGGCGTGAATTTAAAAACTTTCCTAAAATAGGGATTCTCATTTTGGGAAACAAATTCAAAATTCAAATTTATTTGAATATGAAATTAAATTGTTCCCAAAATAAGAAGGGCTCAAATTGGAAGGTTTTGAATGCAAGATTTGAAGTCAAGGGGAAGGACTTGGCCGGCGGCTAGGTGGGAAAAAGGGTTAGGGTTGAGGACCGGTGACTAGAAGGAATTTTGGGATGGGTAGGCCAGTGAGTTGGGAGAGGACGGGTGTGGTGACCGACGGCTAGGAGGAGGTGGGAGGATTTCTTGGCCGATGGTCAATAGAGAAGGAGAAAGGGAGTTTAGAGAAAGAAAGATAAACCATGAGCCCGGACACTTCCTACGGCTGATGGGTGCTACGTTGCCCTCACCTAGAGACTTCAAACTATGAGCCCGAACGCTTCCTGCGGCTGGTGGGTATTGCGTTTCCCTCACATAGAGACTTCTACTCTCCTAAGAACTCCCATAGCTCTCAAGAACAAAGTGCAGAAATTTTCTTCTTAATAATCCATTGACCATTACAAGAAAAAAGGAGACTATAAATAGCTCAAAATACATAATAAAAGACAAAAGTGTCCCCTGGGGTCATAGCACCTACTCCCTCAAGTGAGGGTAAAAATGGGAAATGCATAAATAAATAAATAATACAAATGATAACTTAAAATAAAATTGTGTGATCATGGCCGTCGATCTTCGTCTCCTTCTTTGATAAGCTTTCATGGTCGGATGTCCGCATCAATTGCTCACAACTGTGCTTGTTGTACTGTAACTAAACTCCGACCATGAAACAGACACGCAACCAACATGAAGCTTCAGTTTTCATAAGCATATTAAGTATTCCACCCTAGAATTTCAGTGGTGCAACTCTAAATTTTCAGATCTTGAAAACTCTATCTAAAGCCATTCTAAGGAAGCCAACAGCAGCCAGATCACGCAACTAATAATAAGAATACATTATGAAATCATGTAATCCAGCCTTGAAATACATGGCATGTTTATCAACATACCCTTGCACAATGTCCAACTGAATTAGTAACTTAAATTGTAAAAAATAAAGAGGAATGGCTCTTTGAGGCTAAAAGACAAACCTGCATACATTGATTTAAGGAATCCAACATGCTTGAACAAATTTCTATTTCAGGTTCCTGTGAAAAACACCGGCATCCAAAGTACAGAACGATTGCATGTCGGGAAAAAAATGGATATTATAGAAAGACGATATTGAACAAGAATATAAAGAATTAGATTGACCTTATGAAGAGCTTCAACTAAGGCTGGGACTATGTAATCAGATAGTTGCTTCACATAAGACTCATCACGCCCTTGAGCTAGTCCCTTCTCAACTGCTAACTTTGCTGACCTCAGTAGTTCAGGCATTGCTACAGCAAGAAGAACCACCATCATCGATGACGTCAAAAAATAATTTCAAATTGAAAGTAGACAAAATAAAATAAAGCATGTAGAAGTACCGGAAACAGCTGCCCTTCTAACCTCTTCATGGAAATAAAATTTCAGAAGAGGAACCAGAGTAGGAGCAACCTAAAACAACAAGATGTCACTAAAGTTAAAAAAGAAAATGGTTCCAATTGAAATAAACAAAACGACTAAAGTATAATGATCAAAATGTAATCGCCAACCTGATCAATCCATGGGTAGAAATTCTCCTTGAGCTCATCGGCATAACAATAAAGCATGTGGCAAGCTGTGGCTTTCTCCTCTAATACACTAGTCCTAATGCCAATCCTTTTAGCCCCGAGAGTGGCAATCTCAACTCTGCATTAAAAGCACAACTTCAATGCAAGAATCATGACTAATGAAGCAAATTCTATACAACAAAAAAAAACATCAAGTATTTATCCTACTGTGTGGGGTCGGCTACATGAATCTTTTTCTCCTTTGTGTCCGGTTAAGAATCAAATTCTTATTTAAATCTGATAAAGAAAGGTCATTTCTAATATTTTCTAACCAAGTCTTTTTAGGTCTACCTCTATCTTTCTTAACATAAGTCAAATCTAATACATCTACTCTCCTAACCAAGTCATTGGAAGGCCGTCATTTTATGTGACCAAACCATCTAAGATGACTCTCTCTAATCTTATCTTTCACTGGAGCTGCTCCAACCTTTCCGCGTATATGCTCGTTTTGTATCCTGTCTCTAAGAGTAAAGCCACTAATCCACCCGAGCATCCTCATCTCTGCAACACTTAACTTAATATTATGCTTCTCTTTTAATGGCCAACATTTTGCACCATAAAGCATTGCAGGTCTCACCACCATCTTATAGAATTTTTCCTTAAGTTTGAGAGGGACTTTTCTATCGCACAACAAGCCCAGTGCATTCCTCCACTTCAACCATCCACCTTGAATTCTACTAATAATATCTCCATCTATTTCACCATCACTCTGAACAATAGACCCAAGATATCTAAACCATGTACTCTTATTAATAACTTGATTGCCCGAAGTCACAATCCCCCCACTAGATCTATTACTACTAAAACTACACTCCATACATAGCAAACAAAACCTTTAGACTCTAAGGTAGACCTTCATAATTCAAGTTAACCTTTAACTCTCTCTCTAGTCTTATCAAGTCTAACAAAACCTTTAGACTCTAAGGTAGACCTTCATAATTCAAGTTAACCTTCAACTCCCTCTCTAGTCTTATCAACAAGAAGAATATTATTAGCAAAAAGCATACACCAGGGTACAACCCCTTGCAAATGTCTAGTAAGAACATTCATGACTAAAACAAAAAGATATGGGCTTAAGGCTGATCCTTGATGCAATCCAACTAAAATAGGAAAATACTTGGTCAAACCACCTTGCCAAACACAAGTAATAGCTCCTATATACATATCCTAAATGACTTGAATATAAGCATTATTAATCTCTTTCTTTTCTAGAACTCTCCATAGCACTTCTCTTAGAACTTCATCATATGCTTTCTCTAAATCAACAAATATTAATGAAGCAAATTATATAAGAAAAAAAACAATCGTAAGAAATGGAAAAGGTTAGAAAACAATAAAAGACATCATGGAGTAAAGCTAGGAAAAAATTTAGAGAAAACCCATCTTTGTGAACACAAAGGTTAAAAGAAAAGGTCAAAAGATGGAAAAAGAGATTATAATACCAAAATTTACCAAAATTTTGATACGCCTAGATCGGTCCAAGAGGGACCAGTCCAGCCGGCCCAACCCTTGGGCTTGCTCTAGGGGAAAGTCTGCTGACTCGCTAGCTCAACTGGCCGCCCCCTTGGGGTGGGGTCCACAGCATAGGAAAGAGAGAGGGGGTTGTTTAGTCCTTTTGGTTATTTTTTATGTTTTCTTTAATTAGGAGTTCGCATTAAGGTTAGGGCATGCAAAATTATTGTAGTTGTTTTCTTCTTGGAGTTGGTGTCTTGGGCTCTAGTCTAGAGATTGGGAGAGATAGATCTTCCTCTCGAATTGAGAATCGATTGTATCTTGGTATTTTCCTTCCGTTATTTCTGATTTTAAATATCAAATTTTCCAACACCCAAACCCATGCTGCTACTATATGTCAGATAACACGTATCTCTACATATCTGATTGACGACTAGCCTTAATCAAAAATTCTCTCTCGTTATCGGGAGGGGTAATTAACTATAGGGGCTTGCGCCTATAGGAAACCAGAACTCATATCATAAAGTCCTCGCAAAATGAGGACGAAATCTTTGGATAGTATTTTATTTACAATCTCAATCTGTCTTCCAAAAATTTCCCTCGGAACTTATTCTATTAAAACTCCCCCGAAAAGCAACAAGGAGGCCGGGCGCAAATTTTCGGAGCCAACATGTACGGACGAGATCCACCTCAATTGGTGCATTTTGGGCAAAGTAGCATCCCAGTTTCTTCAGTAGAGGAGTACTTGGAGGAGAGGGACTGGGTGTTGGAAGAATTGAAGAGGTATCTGTTGAGGGCGCAACAGATTATGAAGAAACAGGCGGATGGACACAGGAAGGATATTCAGTTTGAAGCAGGGGATAGGGTGTTCCTGAAGCTTAGACCTTACATACAGAGGACGGTTGCTAACAGAAGGAACGAGAAGCTAGCTCCAAGATATTTTGGCCCCTATGAGATAGTAGAGAAAATTGGAGCAGCGACATATCGTTTGAGGTTGCCCCCTAACGCCACCATACATCCAGTGTTTCATGTATCACAATTGAGGAGAATTGTAGGGAATCATACAGGGAGTTCAGAGTTGCCAACAATATTGAATAAAGATTTGGAAGTGATATTGAAACCCCTTGAGTTACAAGGGGTGTGCCAGGGAGAAGGAGGGGTAAAGGAGGTGTTGATCAAGTGGAAGGACCTTCCAAATTATGATGCGACATGGGAGCTTTATGAGAGGGTGCAACATCAATTTCCGCCTTTCCACCTTGAGGATAAGGTGGTTCTTTGGGAGCGGGGTATTGATACGCCTAGACCGGTCCAGCAGCCGGCCCAACCCTTGGGCCGGCTCCACACCTACAGCAGGCGAAAGCCTGCTGACCCGCAGGCTCAATTAGCCGCCCCCTTGGGGTTGGGTCCACAGCTTAGGGAAGAGAGAGGGGGGTTGTTTAGTCCTTTTTGTTATTTTTTATGTTTGCTTTAATGAGGAGTTCACATTAGGGTTAGGGCATGCAAAATTATTGTGGTTGTTTTCTTCTTAAAGTTGGTGTCTTGGGCTCTAGCGGCATCTAGAGATTGGGAGAGATAGATCCTCCTCTCAAATTGGGGATCGATTGTATCTTGGTATTTTCCTTCCGTTATTTGGATTATTGCAATAAAAACTACTGTTTTTCTGGTTTTTCTGGTTTTTCATTGGAGTTGTGGTTATTTATTGCTGTTTTTGTCAATATTGTTAGATTTTACTTGCGATCTTCAAGTATTTCCTAACAAGTTTCAGATCAGGCTTACATGAGATCATTTCATGCAAAGTTAAATTCATTCAGCCTGACATGCAAATTTGAGTGTGTATACATATACACACAAGCATACATAGTCATGTGATAAAGAGTAATTCTTCAGTAGCCTAATAATAGAATTAGTCATAGTATACTGCTAGAGACCAGTACTGGAATTCTTTCTATCAAAAGTCATAAGTTATAGGAATATTCAAAAGTTCAAACTAAAACACATGGCATTGACAATGATATCATGCTGTCTTAAGTTTTATAAGCATTATAGTAAGAATGTTCGCTATTTAACAGAAACCTGTCCTCATTTGAATCATCCATGTATTCAGAATCTGCAGATGTTATGGTCACATCTGGTTCGAGTTGAGCAGACTGAAGTAAAGGGGGCATGACAATATTCATATATGGTAGAAAATCTTGTCCTAAGCACTGGCAGAGTCGTGTCCAAGCCTACAACATGTTTTACAAAGTAATTTTTAGAAGGCAAAAATAGAAACCATGCAACGGTTTACAACTTTGAAGCACTAGCATACTTGCAACATATAGTTAGCTATCGGGTCATCAGTCTCTATTTGAGATCCTTGCAATGACATCAACACTTCCATCACCTAAGACAAAGAAGAGGTAAGATTTTTATGTCTTTGAATGACAAAAAAGCACAATTAATATGCTGTCAAAAATGTTACAATTTAGCCAGAGAAAGAATTTTAAGAGAACAAATAGAACCAACAAAACCAAAGGATCTAACTAGTCCCAGTCTGGAAAATATGTTAATTACGACATCAATTGGATATACAAATATGGGCTTTCCAAATCTTTCGTAAGGGAACAAAAAATGGTTCATCTAAAGCATTAGATTCGTCTAAATAATCCAGGATTTAAAGAAGCAAATGTATTTGTGCTTAATTCTTACTTGTTTAGCATCATCCCTGAACTTATCCTTGCCCACAACCATGCCAACCAAACTAATGCATTCCATGGACTTGGCAAGCAGCATGCGATTTGACTTATCCGTTGCATTTAGTAAAATAGTTTTCAAACAAGGCATTACAGCATCATAGTAATTTTGGAACTGCTCCTGCATGAGATAAGGTTGAGTACTTGAGTCCTAACGCATGAAAAAGATTATGTACCAAATAGACTATTGCAATAATAATAAGTCTGCACCCGTGAAGAATCCGCAAGTGATGCTAAAGCAGTCAAAGCTGCTCCTTGCACGATCTGTTTCGTATTCTATAAGAAAAATTTTATGCATTCAAACCAATATCATGTACGTGATTAAAAAGACTAAACCATAAGAGAAATCACAGAAAGAAAAAAACTGAAATTTTATCGAAGCTGTACCTGAAGCAATACCAACAGTTTGCTAACAAAGCCATCCAAATAATGAGTCATAATATCTGGTGCGCAGTTTTCAGTGAAATTAAGGATTATTGAAGCAGCATGTGCCTAGAAGTTCAATAGAACAAATCATAATCACCATCGTAATAACTAGCCATCATTAGTCTTATCTAAGCTATATGGGATCGGCAAAACCAATTGAAATAGTGTGGCTAATAAGAGAATTATAACCTGATGAAGAAGCTTTGAACAAAGAAATACTATCACTATTGCTTCAGGAGATTTGAACAAAGAGAAAATAATTCAGATCAACAGATGAAGAAGATGATTAAAATTATAAGACATGGAATAAAAATATACTAGAAAATAAAATAGCAATGTGGGAATTGAAACAATCAAAGCGTATAAATCAGATCAATAGAAAACTAGTAGTTTATATTCAATCGCATGTGTCATTTTCAAATCCCAGGACAGTGATACTTGCAATCTCCAAGGTCAGAAAGCGCCAAAATAGAGATGAGCATTATAGGAGATAATAAATTAGATAAATTAGCACTCCTTCAGAACAATGATACACTGAGTTGGAAAAAAAGTATTTCATACTTAACATCTACCACAAACAGGCTGCCAACCCTTATTAAACATTTATCATTTGGTAGAATGCAAATAAAAAAACGAGAAATCTGCACCAAAAAAAAGGAAATAGCCCAGCGATAATAATCTATTTACTTTCATAAACGATAATATTGTTTATTCACATTCATCACGAGGAAGTCGCCAAAACAAATAGCATAATAGTTCCAGTAAATGAATGATAGAACAAGGAAAGAGAATAGAAATACCTGGATTCTTTGAATTAGAAAGAAATAAATCAAGAACGCCTGATGAAAAGAAAGTCGTGTAGTTCTTTTTTTCGATGCACTATATGATGGGGACATCAGATCAAACATCAGAGCATGGAAGGTTTATCAACGACGTGGCAATCGATCTACAGCCACGATTGAGTCTTTGTATTTTTTAGTATTATTATGTATTTGTTTGTTATTTGCTTTATTAGTTTTATTTCTGATGTTACCCTTACTTAAGGGAGGTCTTATGTAAGCCCAAGAGGGCATTGTCGTATTTTACATTTGAGTCCTTTTGTATGAGGCTATAAATAGCCCTATTGTTCTCTTTTGATGTTAATGAATGATTGAAAGAAAATTTCCTGCATTTGTGTTCTCTTGTGTTTGAGAGCTTGAGAGTATTGTGGAAGAGCCTAGGAGAGGCAAGCGTAGTACCCAACAGTGGCCTTCGAACACTCTTGGTTTTCCCTATCTTCTTCCACCTCCACCACCACTGCCGGCCCCTCTTCCCCCCACCTCTTCCCCACGGCTCCAACCCCTCCACCTCCCCTTCAACCCGCCGACCACCACACAACCCCACCCCACTACCTTCCCAACTCTCTCGACATCCCACCCCAAAATCCCACCTCACCTCATGTCTAGCCGCCGGATTCCCCACCCAAACCCTAGCTAGCCGCCGGCCCTAGCCCATTACCCCCTCTAAATTCCTTTTTCCAATTTTAGATTTGAATTATTTGAGATATATTTGAATTCAAACTCCACTTAATTTGAATTTCAATTCTTTCCTAAATTCCATGAATCTATTTATGGAAAGTTTCCAAAATTAGACCCTATTTGATTTTTAAATTAAATAGGACCCAATTAAAGCTTTCCTAATCCCTAAATCTGAAATTGGAAACACAAATATCTCTCCCCAAATCCCCTCCCATCCCTTTAATGCCGCCGGCCCCTCTCCCTATCTGCCTATGATGCACCGACACTTCTCTTCAAAGAGGCGTGCAGTGTCCGTCACGTATCCGACACGACACGCGTCCGACACTCCTCCGACACGTGTCAGACACGCCGAAAACATGTCCGATTAAAAAAATATTAAATACAAATTGGACACGCATGTCCAACACGAGTATCTTAAATATTTTATGAATTTTTTTAACTATAATTTCTTGTATTTAAATTTTTTACTTATTTAAAATATAAAAACTAAATTTCTTATTTCTTATCCACAACACCAAGTCAATCGCACGCACTTAATACCCCATTCATCGAATATTCTCATTTTCATTTCTCTTTGGCAATGAAGGGATTTTCACCTCCTCTCTCGAGGGCTGATAAACGGCATCGACGTCCAACTCTCGATATCTTAATATTAATCATTTTAAGCACAAATTCAAGTTAAATGACTTATTATTTCTAAATTATTTTAATTTTTATACACTATTTTTAAAATATAAAAACTATAATATCGTATCCAACCTGTGTCCGTGTCCTATATTTTCAATAATTGACGTGTCCCGTGTCCGTGTCGTGTCGTATCCGTGTCGCCGTGTCCGTATCTATGCATCATAACTATCTGCCCCCTCTCTACCTCTCTCCAACCCCCTTCCCTTTCCATTAATTCCTAAACCCTTTAAGAATTAAATTCAAATTTCTAAACCCCAAGATCCCTCCAAAATTAGATCTGAAAATAATTTCAGATTTTGGAAGCCTTGTCCTCTCTTAACCCTAACCCTAACCCTACTTCTCCAAAATCTGAACCAACTTCTCTCCCAAACCCCTACCTTGGCCGGCCATTTCCACCCTCCTTTCTCCACTTGATTTTCAAAGGGAAACATCAATCTCTTGAGAAGAATCATCAAGGACAGCAAAGAAGCATCCACAAACACTCTTCTCCTCTCAAGTCACTATGTATGGCGTGTAACACCCCACAGTACCCCTAAACAGTACGGGGAGTATTACAACATAAATATAATCATTTCATCATTTGATCATACTTTTGAACACTTGATATATCTATAAAAACATTCAATAATTCTCATTCATCTCGTCACACGGAAGCAACTAATAATTTAAAGTTCAACATAAGATACTTACAGAGCTACTACCAAAATCCAAAGTAATACATGTCTAAATTGCTTTCATACCTTTAAAAGTAAACTCACTAACAAAGATAACTTTAATATGGAAAGAAGAAACACTTGCATAAAATTAGCTTGCATCAATCTTCTCTTTCCCCTTTCCTGTAACAACAGCCAGTAAGAAAATACTGGTGAGCTATGAAGCTCAGCAAATTATGCAAATTAATTAACAGTAAAAATACAATAAAAGGAATAAGCAAAACATTGAAATCATCACTGGAAACATTTTAAAACATAATTAACATGATTCTTTACTTCTTTTCGAGTTTACACTAAATATCAATTTTAGTCTGCAAAAGATCTAGCTACTCTTTCTTAAACATATTCAATGAAGCCCAGGTAAACCTGGCATTATCGCCATTGAATTACATAGAGGTTTTTTTTGCCTCTTTAGGGGTCCCTTTTGCCCCACCTGCTATGCAGGTCTCATTTCATTGGGGTCCCTTTTGCCCCTCCTGTAATACAGGTATATTATCTGGGGTCCCTTTTGCCCCTGGGGTCCCTTTTGCCCCACCTGTAATTACAGTTATACATCATTTGTAGCCAAACTTATTTTTCAATTAATATTTATAAACTTTTTTTTTTTGTTCCAAAAGTCATACTTAAGTTACTGCATTCTTTCATAATCATTGCTATGACCACCGGTGTACAATTGAAATGCATACCATATGCAAGGAAATTGACATTTTTCCAAAATAGTATCAAATAGGAAAACATTTAGATTAATATAATAAACCTTGTTTTACACTTACTTGCTTTCATTATGTATCTGGTTGTTCATACCTGGAAACTTGAATTAAAAATTCTTTTCTATACATTAAACAAATTTCATAACATTTTACTTTTATGCATTCAAAATCAACCTTCATGCCTATAAATGAAAGTTCTTAATTTTGAATATAAATGCATTACTTACCTCCTTGACGAGTGATCTCTTCCAAACCTACACCACGTAATCTTCTCCTTTGATACACTAACCCAAAACCTTCTCTCTGCATAATATACGAATAAACCTACCATACGAATAGGTTATCATCTTTTAGAAATGTTATTAAATTTTAGGTAACATAAAAGATAACAATAAATAGTATACTTCTTACCTTCTTTCTTTTACTTCACTTCTATATCATTCCTTCTTCTTCCAATCTAACTTTGTAATCTTCCTTCACTGTTTTTCACCATTATTTGCATACTTTTATAAATTTACACTTCTTCACATAGTTCTAATTCAAACATTTAAATCTTGATTACAGATTTCTAATGAAATTTATTCCCTTTACCTGAATTGTTGAATTCTGCACTATTCCAAACCAAATTTTTGCCACCGGATGCTTGAAAACTGCAACCAACTTCAAATCGTTATCTCAAATAGAACTAATCTTCCCTTCTTATAGTTACTATTGATACAATGCTTTGGTTCCTGCTAATACCGAAACTTGAAACAGGATTTTTCTTCTTCCCAATGCTTCGGTTTCTGCCTGTACCGATCCTGGAACAGGATTTGCCTTCTGTTTCTGCCGCCTGAACCGATCCTGGAACAGGATCTACCTCTTGTTCTGCCGCAACTTGCTCTTCCAGAATAGTGTTGAAAATGGCTGAATATCTTGTGAATTCCTTTTGCACCGAATTCCTTTAACAAATGGAAAAATTATTGGGAAACGGTATGGATAAGTTATTGGATAGTGGGCCCCATCTATTAACCGCCCACACAGTCATTTCTGAATGCATCTATTCAAATTACCAATGCTATAATTAAATTATTCTCATAATTATCCAAACTAACATAAATCCATCATACTTATCTATTTAAATCATACCTGAAATTTAGGTTCTTACATGGCGGATCCCGAATGGGATTACGGATTTGTGCATGACGATCGAGATCAAATCGACATCCTCCAATCGCCTTTCTTTGACGTGGGTTTTGACTTCAACGATACCGTGGAAGATTACATCGACCGCATCCACTACACCTTAGTTGACGTGATCGACGAACAAAGACCAAAGGGATGTTGGATCATCATAGGCCGACCACCCTCCTCCACCGCTCCGGCTACCTCTCCGCATACCGTTAAAGATTACATCGATCGCATCCTAGCTATCCTCGCCGACGCTATTCTCAAACAATTGGGCAAAGTCCAGTGGCGCATCTATCCCGGTTCACCATAAGGGTGAATTTCTTCTCCTTATTCAATTATCTTTTATTCACTAACCTTGTAGGTCATGAGGGAATCGCAAAGGAGCTCCGCTTAAATGCTAAAGCTTAGTAAACGTAGGATTTGAGTTGATTTTCTATGTGCTATTCTCATTGTTAGAGAAGGGATCTTTGTTGAACATCTACTTAATATCATGTCTTGAATTTCTGTCTTACTCGTGATAATTTAAATCTTTCATGTAATTTGGCCTAAACGAAGGTGACCCTTCTTATGTTTTATTTTATCGTTTGATTAAATTGTAATGTTAATTGTTATGCTCTTAAAATCGTGCAATATCTCATTTAAACATTACATCGCATTGTAGTCCTGCATCACCATAACGAATTCTACTTGGAGTGCAAATTGAGCTTGGGTTTGGGCACCGGTCATTTCTAGCCTGAACTTTGGAGAATAACGTCAAGCAGTTCCATGAAACTAGTAAAAGTTCAGGACTGCAGTGATTGAGGGTTGCAACATTAAGCAAAAAATTGAAGAACGGTTTAGCTACCAGAGAACTTACTGACCAATGGAGGGCTTAATGCAAGGAGTGCGTTCAAGCTCATTTATGACGGTGAGTTTTATAAAAGTGGGCTACAGTGATACGTGAAGCTTTGGATAAACTCACTCGCTAAAAATTTAGTTCTTGTGGATGTTCGTGCTAAGAAGAGTTCCCATATTATAAGCGAGAACCCATCCTTCAAATGTTTTTTCCTAGTGCTAAGTTGTGCAAAACTAAAAGTGAAAGTCAAAAATATAACTCACTTTTTATATTTATGAAAGGTGAAAGTCAAATTCATCCAGTATTTGCCAAAAATGCTAGAATGTAGATTTTAAACTTAGGCTTAGTTTGAGATTGACTTTCTTACTACTTTTTAAAGCAGCTTTCTAGTAAAAAATTGCACAAGAAAATATAAACATGAACAAATAAACATCTATATATCTTTTTAGATGTCTAAGACTATATATTTCTTCCAAAGGTTAAGAGAGAAACGTTCCCAGCGGAGTCGTCAGAAATCTGTTCACCCTCAGGAAAGGTGAAAATATTGCACTAGGGCACGAACCGCGCTCTCGCAAGCTGTTAGGTCCCATTTTCCCAAGATAGATTGGATTTTTAATTTAACCAGAATTTCCCCTAATGATCGGCATTAGAGTTTATTTAGTTCTAAGGTTCCACTTCCTATGAGCGCAAGCCCTCATAGTTAATTACCCCTTCTAACGCTCGATTAAGGATGAAAGTATATTCAGTTGTGCAAGAAGAGTAGAAGTGTGCAAGTATTTTTAGTCTTAGTTATGGGAGATGAAGGTACACCGGATCAAGATCCCATAATTCCATCGTCCCGAGTATATCGTGGGTTTCAGTCTACCAATACTAATAGCCATTGATTGCAATGTCCAAGGAATCGGATTAGCAGTCATGGGTTGCCTCCTCTCAGGGATCCCGAGTAAACTAAAGTGGATAGATGTGGATTTTAATTTAGCTTGAGTTGGGACTTGCGGCTCTGCTCAAAAGTTGCCCGTAGTTTAGGTTTAGATTAGGTCTTACAACCCCGTTTAGGATTTGCCTATAGTTTAGTATGGCCCTTTTTAGGAGTTGCCTGTATGTTTGGATTCGGGTCAGGACTTACGGCTTTCATTGAAAGTAGCCCGTGTAGCGGGTCTTACTGATTCACCTGGAATTAGCCCGTGTAACGGGTCTTACGGCCTCTATTAGAGGTTGCCTCGTTATCAAGAATGCATTATTTATTTTGAAAAAGTTTTCCTCAACACCCTAACTGAGATGGGACTTACGGCTTTTATTAAAAGTGGCCTGTGTTATTTGTTAGTATATTGGTATCGTAGGTACACTGGTTTGCAGTTTTGTTCACTAGTTTGACACTTACTAGCCTGCAGTCGTTATTATTTTGACACTTACTATCCTGTAGTTGTTGTTGCTTTGACACTTACTACCCAGCAATTTTTTTTCTACTCTAGCTTTCAGTAGTGTACTTGTTGTTTTGTGCTCATAGTGGTGCTTGTAGTTTTCTTTTACCCTAGTAGCTTGTCTTTCTACCTTAGCCCTGATGTTTGTTCAGCACCTACTTTTCTTTACTAACACTAGTTTATTTTACTATATTGTGCTAATATTCTATTTATTTACTTGCAGGTACGTGGTACCTACAGCATACCTGCAGCAGATGCAGGAGCTAGAGAGCTTTTAGAGTGTTTTTTTGTGAGTTTGGAGAGTTTTGTTTGCTTAGAAAACTGTTTGGTTTGAGAGCTAGTAGCTTGTACTTAGGTTGAATAGTATAAACATTGTTCTATTATTATTTAATGCATTTATTTAATTTTTAAATTAATTAATTAGGTTAATTAATTAGATGAAATTTTAATTAAAATTTAGATTTCATTAGTTAAAGTTTTAAATTTTAAACATACTTTAAAATTACATAATTATGTTATTTCAATTATTGATTAAGTTGGTTGCTTAAACTAATTAATGTTAACAGTTTAATCTTAATTAATTGTTTCTTTGATTAAATATTAGTTAATTAAATTTGAGTTTTAATTTTAATTAATTAAAATTCTGATTTTATTTTAGTATATTAACTTAGATTTAAGTTGATTAGATTTTCAACATAGGTTAGTTAATTTAAATTTCAAATTAAATTGATTAATTATGTGAATTTTAATTTTATTTTAAAGGTTTAATTTAAATTATTAAATTGGATTTAAAATTGGTTAATTGATTAATTTTAAATGAGCATTTTTATTTTTAATTGATTTAGTCTAAAATGTATGTGTTAATGAAGCTCTCAAATTATATAGCCTTCCGGAGAAATTTTGGCAACCTCCCAGCATCCCCTCCCACGAGCGGAGATTAGGGAGGGCACTCGCCCTTTTGGATCCACTTAGCCGAATCAAATCGACAGCGAGAACTTCGAGGGAGCGAATAGACTCCGAAATTAGGCTTCGAGTCCTCTATTCGCTCGGCCAGATCAAATCGACGGCCGAGGGCTTTGGGGGAACGAATCAACCCCAGGATCCCTCCGATTAGGCGGCTGCGACATTTCTTTTTTTTAATTATTATTTATAACAATAATAATAATAATAATAATAATAATAATAACAATTATTATTCTCATTATTATATTTTCCCCTCACTCATAATTTCAATAATTTCAAAATGTTGAAAGAACGCAGAGAGATGGATCATTAATTGAGTTTTGTTCACAGCAATCAGTGTGAGGGAGGAAACGAATTGAGACGATCAGCGCGCTCAACAAGGATCGGCCAAGTCACTCATGTGCAAAGCCTTGGACGAAGAATTCTGATTCGAACATAGGCGGGTGGTCTGGCTCAGTTCACACAAAGGATTGGGAAGCTGCTTTGTGCCGTTCGGATGTAGAGATGCAGGTATGGGTTGTTCGCACGAGTGACGCCGGACAGGACTGAAGGAAGGTGCGGAATTTGGCCAGAGTTGCACGTGGAGGAGGGAGTCCGGGCCGATCACAGGTGAGGCTTGAGGGAATCTGGGCCGGGAGTTGGAGGTGGGCGTGCCCTAGTTTGAGGTCGGGCTGAGTGTAGTTGACGGAGGCGGAAGGCGCGCTTGTGCTGGCCACTTACAGGTGAGGCAAATGGAAGCTTGAAGGAGCGACGTGATAACACGAGGAGGGAGGAAGCCCGGCTAGGTTGCACGCGTGTGCGGGAGACAAAGCTGTAAGGGTAGAGGCTCGGGCCTTGATCGCGATCGAAACAGCAGGTAGGTGGTGTTGCGCGATTTAAATTCGACGTGCAGTATCGAAAGAGGCTTGCAAAGACCGGAGCAGAATTCAGACGGGATTGCAAGAGGAAAGTGTGGATTTTCGATTACCAGTAAGCGTAACCTCATTTCTCCATTTTCTTATTGTTTTATAAGAATTGCACAAACTTTGCCCACAACGTGGAAGACATGTGCGACGTGATTCGGTTCTTTGCCGTCATGGTTTTCTTTCCCTTAGCTTTATACATTTTTTTCTTGAGTGATTACAAATCTTTTTTATTATATATATTTTTATTTTTTTATATATATTCAAATAAAAAATAAAATTTTTGTACTAAAAGATTCCTTAAAAAGTAGCAAGGAAACTGTCCCAAACGAAACCTTAGTTTGAAATGCTTACAACAAATAAATTAGCCCTGAATGGGATGTTAGATGCACATTAAACTAATTAAAAATCAATGAGATGCTTGTCACATATGATGGGCAATGGAATTGTAGAGTGGGGTTGAAAGAGCTGGAGCGGAAAAGAAAGATAGGGTTGGAAAGATATGCAGCAATTATTTAAGTAGTAGATGCTGAAATCTCATAATTATGTTGTCGCTGAAACCTCAGAATTATGTTGTCGAATTCCCAAACGCGAGGTGCTCAATCCTCGAAGCACAGTGTAGATGAGAATACAAAAGCATCCATCAAGGGGAAATGATTTCATATAGCTAGAACTCAAAATATTTTGTTCATCATTATGCAAATTACATGACCCTATCTACTATTTATTATATAATAGGCCCCCTATCTACTATTTATTATAATCAGTTGTATTCAAATGACAATTATTTCATATGCAATCATAAATGAAAATAAAACATTAATGTGGAAATTATGTAATCAGAATGACCCATGCCAGATCTCATCAAGCAACCTATATGCTCTAATTATAGCAACCATAGGATTATTGACTATCTTAGCAATCCGTCAATATTATTATCTGTTATTACTTTTTTATTACAATTAATTATGTTCTGATCATTTTCTTAATTTTAAGACTAGTAATTTATATTGTTTGGCACCTACAATTATGCATCTTGTCTACAATACAACAACAACAACATCAAGCATTTGTCCCACTACATGGGGTCGGCAAAATAAATTTCAATTATGCATCTGTCTACAATCTACAATAAAAAATAATATTTAAGTTTCTCCTCTATTATCTGGTGCTTATTTTTAACATGATATCAGAGCATTCTATTTACTTGTCATAAGATTTTGACGTTCGTTCAAAGCCTCACTGAGCTCACGGTGTTCATCTATCTCATCAAACTTATGGTGTTCACCCGAACTCACAATTTCCAAACAATCCCACATGTAAGTCCAAGCCTTGGCTATCAGATCTTCACGATCCTGTGCCTTACATTGCAATTTCCATCCGATTCACCACACAACTCTTAGTCTCAACACCCAATCTTCACTCACAAGTCTGCCTTTGCCTTACCCAACTTTAACACACACTATTCGATCCTTGCAATCCTGCAAAGTGCCCACTTCAACCTCGTTAAACCACTTCTCGCCATTGCATTGGTTCTTTACTCTTAACCGTAATTATGGTTAAACACAGAATGACCTCTAATAAAAGTTTCTCCTCCGACGTCATCTCCAATTATGAACCATTTGTTCATGGACACATTAACAGTCATGAAAGCTTCACCTCAAATATTCCCCTCATTAGACACTAATTGAATGGGTAAAATTACCTCCAATGAGCTTAATCAGCTATGATGTTCATAAGTAGGAAAGGAAAAGATGATTACTTCACAAACGCAGCGATTCCTTCTCTACAAGAAGATTTGAAATTCAAATCATGGTGATCGAAAAACATCATAGTTATGTACTAGAATATTAACACCATGAAAAATTAAATGAGTCAAAATTTCATATTCTATACTAAAACAAAAGAAATTTGACATGCAACAAAAGAAGCTTGCTCAGATAATAAGAATGCTGCAGTTACTCAAAATCAATAGAAGTCCTCCATGATCTTCAATAACATGATCTATCAGTTATTCAATATCATATGCTCCTAATAGATATTGGGAACAACTAAATGCATATGAAGAATTGAATTTGGAGTGTCTGGACTCTGGATGATGTCATCAAGTATTAAAAAATTATTTAGAAAAACTGGGTAGCCAAATTTATTTTTGAAATAAATAAATATCTTAATGTAGTCTAAGGAAGAATGTTTGGAACCAAAACTCTCCCATCCACTCGTGAAGATTTTTCGGAAGTTGGGAGGGAGAAAAACAAGGATAAAATCATAAAGGGAGACTAAGGCATTCCAACAACTCCGCAAAACTATGCACTCACATCACAAAATATTTGTGAATAATGAATGAAGGCACTCGCCCACTTATGGTATTGATTGGGGAAACAATGTACCCACACATGTAAATGAAAAGGGTTTGAAAATTGAAATAGTTGTGCCTTCATCGATGAAAATTATAGATAATGCTCCTCCGATGAGTATTTTATTAAAAGATATAATATGTTGAATTCATTACAAAATGTCATGTTTTATAAAATGATACTATCTTTAATTAACATTAGTAAGCTTATTTTTTTTAATTTAAAATAATTGCTTATGGTGACTTACATATGTTTTATTTTTATTTTTGAAATTATTATATTATAGAACTATAATTAATCATTAAGGTTGTTTGACTCAACCCGTTATAAAATTTTAATATTTCAAAAAATGGTCCTCTGAATTTAATGGGTGACAGAAAAATTTGTGTACAAGAGAAGATGAGCATGTTCAATGATCATATATATTTGATTTTAGTTCATTCATTTGCGATATATTAAATAGAATAGATTGGTGTATGGTTTGAAAATGAATAAGACACAATTGTTTACTGGCTCTTTACATTTTAGAATATATATATATATATATTTTAAAATTTTTAAAGAATATTAAACAACAATCCAACCGACTACACTCGCCATGACATTTCAAGCTCTTAGGTCGAGTCGTAACACTTTCAATAACTTTGTCTAAGGCTTAAGATTAGGTCATATGTCATTTTGTCTTTATATATATATATATATATGTCATTTTGTCTTTTATTATACTTCTAATATTAATTTAGGTTTTGAATTTGTAGGATCTTCGAGTTGAACTCCACTTGGTATCACTCCACCTTAATTAAATTTGGACTTTCGAATTGCTTATTTTTGATAAGTAACTATTATGAATTGAAAGATAAAGATATCCATCTTTGTTAGAGCGTTATCCTTATTATTTGTATTAAAGTCAAAGTTATTATAGGATTGCCAATCATGCCTATGTTTTCAATTATTTATCATGCATATGTTTATAGATATATTTTAAGTTCATAATGAAATAATCTGTAGCATACACATGCATTGATTTATTGCTGCATTAATTTCTGTATAGTGAATTTATTAATATTACATATGCCTTATTTTTATGAATATTATTCATGTTGAATGTGATAAATGGTGTACTTACTAAGTATATCTTGCTATAAAAATGGCAAATGCCATATTAAAAAAATACATGTTGAAAAATTGCTTATGAAATACATAAAAAATGTATGTCTTTGTGCAATGGTAAGTAGTTTAGTAGAATCCTTCTGTATATTGATTTACGAGGCCAATAGGCCCACAAAGTGATGGCTGTTATTTTTTTTAGGTTGATGTTTACTTTCTTAGTTTCCAAGTGTCCTGATAAAATCAACCATAGATATATAAACATCTATATAACTGAATGATAAATTATTAACGAGATATATTTAGAGATATATGATTATACATAATAAGATTGCATATGAATGTGTGAGAATAGAAATAACTACAGAAATATATTTACTTTAACTTGATAAATTGATTACACATATTACACTACTATCATATCGTAGATTGTGCCCTTTTTATTTTCATGCTACATACCCCAGTGCATTGTCATTTATGCTTTAACAAACAATAGTTATAAGATTTGTATAATACCCAAAATTTTGTTAAAAAGGCAAGCATATAATTTACCCCATTTTAGCATACCCCCATAAAACGGCAAGCCTATTTTCATTATTCTATTTTTAATTTCGAGTATTTTGATATATAGAAATATACCCAAATTATAAGCCTAATAATATGTATATGCATTCAATATTAATTAAACTTAAGTATATGAAAGTTAATTTATATTGAATTAAATTATGTAGAATTAAAGCAATTTAAAAATTATTTAAATGCATTTTACTTAGCCTCCACTGATAAAGGCATGCAAAGGCTGATTTCTGAATGCTGTAATCAAACAGTTGAGAGGGCTTGACAAGGCTTTAGTGGAAAAAGGCATTAGGGTAAAATATATTAATATAATTTAAGTAAGTTTATCAGCCTAAAGCCTTACCATTTCATTCTTCCCCACCCGATCCTTTGACGTCTTAAGCTGCGTGTGAGCAGAGAACTGGGAGACGGGAGCTGTAGTTTGCTGAAATCTGTAAGATTTGATATTTGTTGAAATCTGTAGGTTTGTTGTGTGCTGAAAATTGCTGAAACCAGTGGAAATAAGGGATAAAGGCTGCTGTTGTGCGCTGAAAATTTTTGAAACCAGTAAAAATAAGGGATAAAGGCTGCTGTTATGTGCTGAAACCAGTCAAAATAAGGGTATTGTAGGATTTTGTGCCCTAAAATCAATGGAAAAGCTGAAAGCAGATAAGGGTATTGTAGCTTGCTGAAAGTAGGTAATGATTGCTGCTGCTATTTGCTAAAATGTTGCTGCAATGCTGAAAAAAGCAGTAAGGAGAACAAATTCAGTTGGCTATAGCTGAATTCAGGAAGGAAAAACAGAAAACAAAGGAAGGGAAGTAGGGAAAAGAGGTTTAGGAGATGAAAGGGAATTTTGGATTGAATGAGAAAGAGCACAATTGAGGTTTGGATTGAATGAGGAAGAGTGCAATTGAGGTATTTTGTAAGATGTTTACATTGCCTGTTTGATTTTATTTGAAAGCATGTATAAATGAAGAAATTTATGTTTTAGGTTGTATATAAGAGAAAAGGAGGTTAGGGTACTGTAAGAGAACAAATTTACCCGACTAGCCTAGAGAACGAGTTGAGATATACAAATTGTGGTATAAGAAATAGAAACATTTTATTTAATTATGACCGCATTTTTATATGTTTGCGATAGTATTATTTTCAATTTTATTATGTATTTCATACAATTCATTTTCACCAAGTATTTGTTGTAATAGCATTTTTTATGATTGTTATGAAAATATGAAGCATATAAAAGATAAATGAAAAGGCTAAATGCGATAAGTCATATATGAGAGATAGGCCCGCACAAGTAAAGGCGAAAGACATGACGAAGAAAGCCTTAGGGAAGCCGTACAGAAGGTACCCTATACTCTCTCACTTCTAAAAGTTGAAAATTCGGACCCTTTCTTGAATGAGATAGCAGCCTCAATTCTATAAGTTGAGAATGCGGACCCAACTTTGAATTAGAGGGTTATAAGTAGGTAAAAGCCTATAGTCATTATATGACTTGCCAAAGTATTAAACAGTAATCAAAATAGGAAATATGAAAAGTTAAATATACATTGATATTTTGTGCGTGCTTATTATACACCCCAGATTATTTTCAATTAATTGTAAACATGTTTCTTATAGTATGCTTGCGTATTTTATTAAGCTCTAGCTCATTAACAGTTGTTGTACCGCATGAAAGTAGAAGGAGCCAGAGGGGCACTAGGCAGAAAGGTTGACTGAAGTTTTTGTGTACGTACGTTTTGGGTGTCAATAGAGATACAAAGACTTTTGGGTATGTAAATATTATTTAAAAGTTTAGTGAGCTTCGTATTTTATTCGATATATTTTAGATGTGCTTCTAGTTATGGCATATGATATAAAATCTTAAGGTTTGAAAATTTTGATGTGTTGGGATAGTATGAATAGGCTATTTTCTACTCATCTGATTTTAGGATGGGTGTTAGTAAGAGATAGGTTTATTCAAATTCTCTTTCTCTATTATACTCCATGTTGATTGTAGGAGGGTCAAAATGGGATGTGACAGTTTGATTTCTCCAAATCACTCATTATAAATTTCTTTCCTAGCTAGTTTTGCCGGAATGTTTGGTGAACCAACATCACAATAGTAGGATTTTTTAGTAGTATACAGTATTATCAAGTTTATGTACTAATTTTATTTATATTTCTTTTGAGTTTGGGTGAGTTGGGTAGTTTGTTTATGTAGTCTTTCTTTCAGTTCTTTTCCATTTAATTGTTGTTTCGCTTTTTGATTGCACTACTGTATGGACTTTATTAATAAAATAAAATATTAATTATTTTATTTGTCTATTTATATTATTTATAATCAACTTTACTCCTGCAAATACAAAGTATGTTTTCATATCCCTTCATTACATGTGATCGATTTTCGAACCTGACTGACAATTGATCGACTGACAAAACAAATTTATCTTGGAAACTTACACCGGAATAATAATTAAGCATAAGATACTTAAGCTGGTAAAAGAATTCGACAAATATAAGGTGACTGGTATGGTAGCCTAATGATATACACGTAATCAAAGATAATATAATGAAAGATAAAATATTCAATCCACAAACAAGTAAGTTCACAGAAACTTGCCTGTACACGTGGGTTCTGGAAATCATCCATAGCTGATGCCAAAGTTGGGAGCACCCTCTGGTGATACTGAACCTGCAAATCTGGACTCAAATCTGTAGACAGCTGCCTAATAGCATTGATTGCTGCCCATCTTACACGTGGATGAGGATGTTGGAATGAGTTCAAGACCATTGTCACCACTTGTTCCAGGTTCTTAATCAACACCTACGCATGAAATCAAACAGAACGAAGCTTCAAGATATAAGTATTCCTGATACCATCATTAAATCAAAGTAAAAAGAACCAAAACCACCAGTATATCAAGTAAAAAAGAAAATGCACCTTGGAGCATCCTTCAGCAATCTGGGCCAGAGTAATCAGGGCAGCATGGTGCTTCTGCCAATCTGGCGAGGCAAGATAAACAGGAAACAGCTCAAATGCAATCGGAACAAGGGTCGTGCCCCCAATCGCAATCGATAGTCGGTCCAGACATTCCTGGCCAAAACTGTAGTTGTCTGTCTCCCATGCATCCTCATCTTCTTTCTCAGCAGCATGCCAGGTCGATTCATCATAGATGTCGAGTAACATATTCATGAGAACAGCAAAGAGCCTCCCAATGAACTGCGGAAGCTTTCGCATCATACCAGGGGCACGATCCCTTGCCTCAGCAAGGGTGATCATAAACTCAATCGCAAGGTGACGGGTGCTCTCATCAAGGGCATCCGCCTCTGCAATCTGGAGCATGGAGCCAACCACGTGTGGCAACTGAGGGCGGAGAAACTTGGGCTCAGCGCCAGCAAACTCAATAAGGAGCTTAAGGGCCTCCTGTGCTGCAGCCTCGTTTCCTGAGTTGAGAGACTCCGTCAGGGTTAGCATCATGGCGGGAAGGAGGTCCGCGAACTTATCGCGATCCACAGCAGAGGGCAGACACCGGACAAGGCTGATAGAGGCACCAAGAGCAGCAATACGTACATCGGGAGAACTCGGGTGAGATAGCGAATTCAGGAAGACGGAATGGAGATTGGCGAGATGAGGGAGCAGGGGATCTCTGGTACACTGCGATAGACGAGAAAAGACGAGTAGGGAGGATTCTTGTAGGTGCGGCGAGCCAGAGGTGACGGCCTGGAACATGAAAGGAAGAAGCTCAGGCCATTCGTTCTCCGGTAAAAGAGCAGCCGCAACCTCAGCGACGACATCGCACAGCTGCTTAGTGAGGAACTTAGACTCCTCCCGCTGGACGGCAGCGAGGAGGAGGGACTTGAGGGACGCCTTGGTGATAGCGTTAAGTCGTGATAACCCAGCGTCGCAGTCGCCGCCGTGAGAGGTTAGATGACTGCGGAGGAGCACCGCGGCCATCGTTCGAAGATGCGGGGAGGAGGAGTGGAGGAGATGGGTGAGCTTGAGAGCAACAACGTCAGGGTTATGGACTCGGCAGAGGCTGAAGAGAGATTCGGCCTGCGTTCGCTTCTCATTATCGGAAGACATGAGGTACGAGATTAGCGCCTCAAAGGCACCAGGTCGCGTTCCAAGAACCGCCGCCATCTGCTGCTGCGGATCCATCAATGGCAGATTCAGCAAGTAAGGCTTCTTCGGCGAAACGGGGTTCAGACTAAAGTTTTCTCTTCCCGCCGGGCTTACTCGATGATTCAAGGCTTCGCCAGGCGGGCCTTTTGTCTGTTTTTTGCATTGTAGGATTTTGGAATGTATGAAGAGTGGGAGTTCCGCGCTGGAAGGAGAGTCGGAGACAAATCCGCTGCAGGTGGTGCTTAGATAGGATCAGATCCTGGATCATTGCGAATTTCGTGGATCTTAGTTAGATGAATGGGTACAGTAGCTTTCTTAAGGCGGGGAGGCGGGGAGGCCGGGAGGCGGGGAGTTGTTTTGGTTGTTAGGTGTCAATACAGGTTTGTATAACGGGTAAGGGTCAGTCCAACTCATTAATGGCTAACCGATAAATACAACCCGAAAGTCACTTTACATAATCAGGTACTACGGATGGAATGGTAAATCGTATAATTTATTTACCAATATTGCCCGTAGCTGTCTCATCCAGTGGATATGTTGGAACTCTTTCACGTACCGTTTGGTGGACATGCAAAGCTAAAGTGTATGGGCGAGATCATGGTTGTGAAGGTTTTAATTGGGGTGGAATTAGATGGTATAATAAATAATAATATTATTAAAATTTAATAAAATTAATATAATAATATTATAATCTAATTTTAAAGATTTTAATAATTCTATAAATTTAAACTCATAAAAATATGAAAGTCTAACTAAATTGGATGGCATAATAAATATTAAAATTATTTAAATAACGTCTAAATGATATAATCATATAAATGTAATTTACATATTTAAATTTTAGAATAATCTAGATTTAATTTACATATATGTATATAATTTAATATAAATTATTACTAATTTATGATAAATATTCTAATATAATTTAAACATATAAATCATACAATTAATTTATACTTATAATTTTAAATTTAAATATTTTCTAAAAGAAATAATAATTGTACAATTAGCATGCAAAAAATAAATTTATTACTAAAAAATAAAAAATAATAAAAAAAATAGTTTATATAATTTTAAATTTAAACCAATTTTTACATTTTATTTACATTTAATATAAATTTAATTCACATGTAAATTTATAAAATTAATATAAATTACTATTACTTTATGTTATGTACTTATAATATATATATATATATATATATATATATATATATATATATATATATATATATATATATATATATATATATATATATATATGATCAAATAAATTTGATATAAGTATAAATTATAATTTTAAATTTGATACAAGTATCATCATACCCTTACTAATTTATTTGAATATTGTATACAAAATTTTTTTCAAAAAATCGTCTTGAAAGTAATCCATTATACACACATTATGGAAATTTCAACTAGTTGTTTAGCCCACATCACTTGGGAGGTTTTTCTTATGTTATTTATATAGTTTTCCTTCTTTCAAAGGGTATGATTAGTTAATGTCTAGTACATGGTAATTTTAATTTTTGGATATTATTAACTAAATTGTTTTATATTTAAATTAATTAATATTTAATCTATTGATTCTTAAAAATCGGGAACAGTTCAACGGTCGGTTCAAATATGCGGTTCAAATCTGTTCCCACCAATTTGATGTCGGGCCGGTTTTTCATGAGAACCAAACCGACCATATGTCTGATTCAAGGTTGAAACCGTAGAACCAACTAGTTTGGTTCAATTTTCAAAACCATGGGTGAGATCATCGAGAAAAGATGATTATTGTGTGAGTTGGCGAAGGAGAAACATAATTACTTAAAGGGTTTATTCAGGAATGTTATTTTTCATATCGCTATTCAAATTTTGTTTGACTATTATTTTTTAAAAATTTATGTACTTAAAAATTGTGTTTTTTTATAGTAGCTTTCAAAAAAGTTTATTTCCTCACACCAACTTTACAACCAATTTTATAAAAAATCACAGTCATCTCAAGCAGACCTTAAACAAATGCAATTCATAAATAATAATATACAAGGATTTAGTCATAAGATTTACTTTTTATGATGAGAGAGAAAATAAGATTTACCAATTTGAGAAAAAGTACCGTCTAAATTATTAAATAAAATTTAAGATGAGCAAAGAAAATGATCAACTAAAAAATATTCCAACCAGTGTACTTAGATCAAAGCTTAAAATATTATCTCCTTGTTCTTATGTGTTCAACGTGTTAGTTCTGTGTGAAATTTGTTTGTATCGATCAATCAAATTGCATTGTTGACCTAGAACTCAATTTTGTCGATCGAGCTCGTTGAGAGGTTGCGGGGGGCTCTCTTAGTTGGTTTCGGGGGCTTTGCCCCCTAAAATTTTCTTTTTCCATACAACAATACAACGTTGTGGCACTCTATACTATAGCGTTGCGGTGCTATACACTCAGGTTGGTTGGAGACAGAGAGCGGAGTGCCACAGCGCTCCAAATCTCGACGATGTAACTCAAACTGCAGATAAATAGTGAGGCGTCACAGTGCTCCCAACCCAGCGTCACAATGTTGCAAAATTTGGCTGGGCAAATTTCTCTCTTTTTACATATTTAGCTTGAAAAATTGCGTCCCTTGAGACGGTTTGAGTGTTTCTTTATAAGTTTTGTGTAGAGTGAACAAAAAGTGAAGTGAAGAGAAATGAGGACAGAGTGAGAGAGAAAGATATGTGTACAAATTCTCCCAATTTTTATAGTGAATTTTTTGATGTGGTGTGGCTCCATAGTTTTTTCTCAATTTCAAATTTTTTCACATTAAATTCTAATATTCTTTTCTTCTTCACTGTATTTTCTCTTTCTTATTTGTGTTCGTTGTCTGATTTTACTTCCCCTACACAACCTTTATATTATCTTCAAGAGGCATTGCAAGAGTCATAGATGGCTATTGTGCAATAAAATGTTGTGTTCTTTGATGTTTCATTTTACCGCCAATATTATGATATTTGGAGCACAATTTGGAGATAAACCAGTTTGGAATAAATGAGTGTTATGAATTTCGTTGGTTAGTATGATGTGAGGATGATATATAGCAACAATTAAAAGTGAAGGAGCATGGCGGCCATTATGATGATGTGAACCCTCACCATATAATACCATGATGCAAATAACGGTAACATTCCTAAATCTTGGATCTCAATGGGGGGCTGCTTAGAGATAGTTGGTTTTTTATGCTATTGAGAGAATTTTGGGAATTGGACTGTTGGCAGATTGGTATAGATTGATTTTTGAGTGCATTCTTGAGAGAAAAACATGAGGATGAGGTTGAGGCTGCCTGGAGATGGATTTGGGCCGAGGAAATGCCTATGAAGGGTCCTTTAAGGCAATATTATTGATAGATCATCAAAAAATTATCACGATCAGGCATGAATCTCGAGGCAAAATCAAGTTGGAGGCTTCCAAAATTAAGATTGGGACCATCCGAACTCCGATTTCAGCAAACTTATAGTTGAACTGAACGTCTCGAAAATACGAACCCAACGACACCAAATTAAATCCAATCCAAGCCCAAATGAGTCCAAATCAAGGGTCTAAAGTGCTGTTGGAAGGTTTGAACCACTATTTGAATGACCAAACGGTTTCCAAATGTGACATGCTTATAGTCAAATCGAGCGACTCGACGAGACAAATCCAACGAGCCCAAGATCACGAAATTATGATATCATTAAGGCATTCAAATGTCCAATAAATGGTCCATGATCAAGAGAATCAACATTAGTCGTCCATGCAAACCACTCCGAATTTACCCTTGATCTTCCTTCTATTTACTAGCCGTGCCACTCTCAGAAAATTATAAATAGACCCCTTATTCCTCATGAGAGGGGGAGGAAGAGGGGGCCAAGGAAGAAGAGAAGGAAGAAAAGGAAGAGAGCTCTACTGCCACCATACTCCTTCTCAACCACCGCCAGACTTCCCCCCTATTGCGACCGACGCGGAACTTCCACCCGGCCGCTGACAGACGCCGGACTTCTGCTCGAGCGCCAAGTGACGCTAGGCTTATTCCCAGCCACCGACGAATTCTGGACTTTCACCCGGGCTCCAAGTGACGCTAGATTTCAGCCCGGCCTCCACCCGACACCGGACTTTCGTTGGACTGCTATCCAACGCCGAACTTCCGCCCATCGCCAGACTTCAGAGCCACCGGACTTTCATCGGACTTCTACCCGACGTCGGACTCCTGTCCGTCGCCGAACTTTCGTCGGACTTCTACCCAACGCCGTACTTCTGTCTGTCGTCGGACTTCTACCCGACACCGGACTTCCGCCCGGCAACCAACTGACACTGAACTTCTGCTTGGAATGCTGGACTTCTGCCTGGCCACCGATTGACGCCGAACTTCCACTCGGCCACCGACTATGGTCCTTCTGACCTCTATCGCCCACCAACTACGGTCATTCCTACCTTCGTTGCTAGACAAAAGAGTTTCCGACTTCCACCGCCCACTGCTATGGTCCTTCCGACCAAACGAATACGTCAATAGTGATTCTTTGTATTCCCACCATATAATGTACTCCATATGACATACATCAAGCCAAGGCCTTCCCCCCACGGAAAAGCCTCATTTATAATCAACTACAAATACTAGTAGATTCATTCAAATTGGGCCAAGCCCTGTGATTTTCTCCCTTTTAAGGGGTTTTCCACGTAAAAAATCTTAGTGTCTCTTATGAATGTTACACCCTCTCTTTCATCTGATTGCGTGCTGGATCTTCGTACAAAGTTAAGACGTTAAACTTTATACTTCTTTACCGCCGCAAATATTCCAAGACCTAACAATTATAATCAAGTACTCTGATATTACAAATTGTCTATTAATATGAATCATGTTGGCATGATTGATTGAGCAAATTAATATCAATATTGTTTTGGAGGCTAATTCTTTTTTAGTAAATAAGTTGATTTAAGGCTTCATTTGGGGACGACTTTCTTACCGCTTCTTAAAATAGTTTTCTAGTTTAAAAAAAAATTTCGTACTAGAAAACTGCTTTAAGAAGTAGTAAAAAGACCGTACGAAAAGAAGCCTAAATGTTATGCCACAAAACATTAGTGAATCCCAAATGTGCTATATATGAGGTGCATTATATGAACTTATACAACAACATCAAGCCTTTGTTTCACTACATGGGTATTATATGGACTTATGTAGAGCAAAAATTAATATGGATAAGTGTTTTCAAATTGATAGAATTGACAATTTTTACAACAATTATTACTAGTGGCAAGCTTAAACATGATCAAGACTTCTTAAAGAAAAATTTAGTATGTAAGGAGGAGTTAATAAGTGGCCTTAACCTTACTTTTGTTTTTAATGATTTTAATTTGTAAGTTTTTTTTTCTCTCAAATCTGATGAAAATGCAGTATCATGGATTTACCAAACTTTCAATGCGCAATTTTTGATATATTATAAGCATATTCATTGTGAATGTTTGATATAATTATCATGATATTTCACTCGATAATTTTGCATGTATGCATTTTATATAAAATGATGAGGATAAAGGCCCATAGAAATTGATTTAGGACTGTTACACATGTTTCATCTAGTCTGATATAACATGCATTCATTGTTGTACATCTGGCATAACATGCATAATTGATAATATGCATTTGATCTAATATGCACTCTAACATGATTTTTGGCATGCACACTGATATGCCTTTGATGTAACATGCATTCTAACATGATTTTTGACATCCAATGTATTTGAAATTCTTCACATTTGGACGATTTTCAAATACACCGCAAACTCACTGCAATTGCTATCGCCGGCCCAAACAACCATTAGCCACTCGCCACACCATCTGTCGGCCGTTGCCAGCCACCCTCCGACCATCTCGGCCACAACCTTCTTGCACTTTACATTGGATTCATTTTACTTCAAACAAAAAAAAAAAGATAATCTCATATATTTCTTTTATAATCATTCAAATAACTCTAAAATATTTATTTTATATTATATTTCTTTTTCAAATAACCAAATAGCCCCAAAGAAAATCCAATGGTGTTAAAAAAAACTTCGCAATGTCAGCTCTTGTGAAATGAATCCCCCATCTAATTGTCAGCTCTAATAAGCATAACCAACAATTACAATGCTATTTAACAAGATTGCACATCCCCGGATTCTTCCGACACCACAATGGCTGAATCGGCTCCGCCTTAATCCCCCTCCACACCATCCTCTCTCTCCATCCATTCAACCTATCCGTCGCCTCCGCATACCTTTTCCTACCCGTCTCATCCCTATTCCCCGACCACAATGCCTCCGCCATCGCCGCCGCTCTTGGCCAAACCCTCCCATCCAAAACCTCCCCATCCGCTTGCTCCGTCCACAGCGCCACCTCCCCTCCCAACACCAACCTCGCCTCCTCTTCCTCCTCAATCCCCTCCAAAATATCGTAATCATATATCATCTGCCAAGTCTTGAACGGCCCGCACCACGACACGCCGCCGGTGCTATCGTTGCCAGGGAAGTCTCCGTGGCCGCAATCGAGGTAATAGAAATCCGAGGACGAGACAATGGCGCGGTATCCGGCGGAAACGATGAGTTTCGTGTTGTTCGGGCCGTTGTTCCAAGTTTGGAGGATGGTGGTGGAAGGGGGGAGGAGGGAACCCGGGACATTGACTTCGGCGTTGAGGAGGACGTCTTCCCAGTAGATTGCGGTCCGATTTAGGGAGGTGATGAGGAGGTGACTGGAGTTGATGAAGGTGGAGAGGAGGGAAGAGAGGGTTTTGCCGGCGGCGAGGTAGGAGCGGATGGTGGGGTCGGTGGACCAGCAGGAAGGGGCGATTTCGTCGGCGCCGGCGTGGAGGAAAGGATCAGGGAAGAGGGAGGCGAGGTCGGAGAATATGTGATGGAGAACGCGGTAGGTTTTGGGGTGGAGGGGGTTGAGTTGGCCGGTGCCGGGTTCGGAGGCAAGGCGAGTGGACCAGTTGTTTGGGCCGTCGGGTAGCCAGAACATGTTCGCACAAGTAATGATGTCGGGATGGGCTCCGGCCCATGAGCCAGCGTGGCCTATAAAGGAGAGAGGCATTGTTAATAAAATTTTACATGTTTAATTTAAAAAAATCTTTTTTGAAACATTTTTTACAATTAGTGTTACTAACATATTAAAATTTAAAAAAAATAATTATTTAATTTTTAAAAAATATATTTATCCGTTCAAAATAACTTCACAATTAACTTTATAAATTACTATAGCCATCTCACACAGATCCTTAGAATCTGTTTAGGACAATTATAATCCTTTAAAAAAAAGGAGAGATAATATTTATCAAATTTCTCATACTTTTCAATTCTGATAGACCAAATTATTTTAAAATTAATTTAATAACTTTATGATGCATATTGATCAAAATTTGATCAGAAGAGCCATTTTTTCGATTAAATAATAAACTATAAATACTAATTATTAAAAAAAATCAAATGAAAGGAATATTGATATAGATCATAAATTAAAAAATAAATAAATAAATTACCAGGAGAATCAATTTCAGGGACGATCCTGACACCATGATCCAAAGCAAACTCCACCAAATCCCTAACATCCTCCACCGAGTACCGCATCTCAGGACCATAGGCTCCTTTCTCCGCCAACTCCGGCTCCGAAGGCAGCTCGATCGGGAAAGACTGGGCGTCCGTGATGTGCCAATGAAAGACATTCATCTTATTCGCCGCCATCGCACCGATCAATCTCTTCAAATCCTTAACAGGAAAATAGCTCCTCGACGTATCGAGCATCAACCCTCGATGCTCAAAAATCGGCTGATCGGCGATGAAGATATTGGCGGCGATGACGGGAGGGTTGCCCCATGCGAGCTGGGAGAAGGTTTCGAGGGCGCGGATGGCGCCCCAGGGGGTATCGGCGGAGACAGAGGCGAGGCCGGAGGTGGAGGAGATGGATAGGGTGTATGATTCGTTGGTGGAAGGGAGGAGAGGGGAGGAAGGGTGGCAGATGGAGATGGAGAGGGAGAGGAGGGGAGAGGAGGGGGAGAGGGGAATGGAAGGGGGGACGAAGGGGATGAAGTGTTCGGAGAGGAGTAGGTGGGTGTAGCGGTTGATAGCGGAGAGGAGGTGGCGGCTGGGGTGGAGATTGGGGGTGAGGATGTGGAAGGAGGGTGAGATGGGGATGGAGATGGGGTTGGCGTAGGAGACGCGGGTGGGTAGAGGCCAGAGAGGGAGAGGGAATGGGTGGGAGGTGGAGATTACAAGGGAAAAATGGAGGAAGAAGACGAAGGCGAGCAGTGGACTGGCTGATTTTGACATGGTGTTTGAAGTAGTAGGATAGTACTCGTTGGAGGAAGAAGGAATTTGGCTGGTTTATATAGTAATGGAAGGAGAATTTTTTAGCCTTTTAGGTATAGGTATATCAAATATATTTATTGTGTGAAAATAAATGTGTGTTTATTTGTATTTTTTAATTTTTAATCCATAGGAAATAAAATATTATGATTAAATGATTTGAGCACTTAATTATGTAATTTTAAGTCTAAATAATCAGAGCACAAATTTATTTATTGAGCGAATTTGTATTTAAAAATGTTTTAATACATAGAAAAGATTTTAAAATATGCACTAAAAAAAGATGTACTTCGAACTTCACAATTTCTCGAATAATAATGGAGGGAAAGAATTAGAATATAATATTCATAATTTCTCCTTTGAATATTTATATCCGGATATGCTTCAATTTATCTAATTTGAATTGAACTTGACTAAACTCGAAACTGACATGTTTGACTCATTTATTATATAGATAGTAGTCTTTTTTAGATCAACAAAACTCATTTAACTCAAATATGATCCGTTAAATCTAAAAGTAACTTATTTAATTAGTGCCCAACTCGTTTAATTCAAATCCCTATAATTATTGAATTGATTTCAAATTAATTTCAAGCTATTTGGCTAATCTAAATTTGACTTAAAAAAATTCAATTTATCAAAATTTCAATACCGAAACCAACCAAAATAATAATTGCGACAACTTGAACCCATATTTTTTTAGTTGTGTTTGAATAGATTGTTGGATTAGGTCATTTATTGATACCCTCTATTTGAAAATTAACCTAACCATTCAATGTTTGTCCGAACATCAATTCAATCCTCAAAAAATTATTCAAACTTATTTTAAGATATAATTTGTTAATATAGATAAGGATCCATGCATTAAAAAAAAAGAAAAAAAACAAAGATAAGGATCCATGCATTAGTACATGGATACATGGAGAACATCATCTTATGATCCAAATTCATAGTTAGTTAATAAAGATGCAACATTTTTAAAGAAAATCCCTGCCCTCCTAATCCCTAATGGAGGATTGAAGCCTTAGATGAAGTATACGTCAAAAAAGAATATTTTTTATGTGAAGTATTTTTTTTTTTTGTGAGATTCCTAGGATTTTTTTCTCTTGTGGAAATACTAAACAATTAGAAAAATATTATGAGTGCTCTTAATTTATAAATTATGATTATGAATTCTATGTTCTCAGTGTATACGACTTTTTCTAATTTTATATAAAACTTGATGTTTATAAATGATATATTATCAATCAATTATCATGATTGGGAATGAATCTCGAGACAAAATCAAGTTGGAGACTTCCAAGATTAAATTTGGGATCATACGAACTCCAATTTCAGCAAACTTATAGTCGAACTGAACGTCCTAAAATATGAACCCAACGACACCAAAATTCAACTCAATCCGAGCCCAAATGGGTCCAAATCGAAGACCCGAAGCGCACTTAGAAAGTTCAAACCATAAATTGGATGACCAAACAATTTCCAAACATGACATGCTTATAGTCGAATCGAATGGCTCGACGAGACGAATCCAACAAGCCCAAGATCGTCGAATTATGATATCATTAAGACATTCAAATGCCCAGTAAACGGTCCACGATCAAGGGAATCAATATTGGATGTCCATTCAAACCACTCTCAATTTATCATTGATCTCCCTCCTATTTACTGGCCATGTCATTCTAAAAAAACTATAAATAGACCTCTCATTCCTCATGGAAGGGGAATGAAGCAAAGAAGAGAAGAAAGAGAAAGAAACCAGAGTTCTCTCTTACCACCAGACTCCTTCTCGACAACCGCCAGACTTCCGCCCGGCCAACAATTGACATTGGACTTCTGCCCAGCCATCGACAAACGCCGGACTTCCACGTGGCCATCGACTGACGCCGAACTTCTGCCCGATCACCAGCTGACGCCAAACTTCTGCATGGTCACCGATTAACGCCGGACTTCCACCGGCCACCGATTGACTCTAGACTTTCGCCCAACCACCGAACATTATCAGATTTTCATCAGATCTCTGCTCATCACTAGATTTCAACATGACAGTTTATTGTTGTAATTTGATCATCCTCAGTAGGACAAATCAGTCACTTTTAATCTATTCAAACACTAGTGGGATCATTTCAACTGGGCATGGCCCCATAATTTTTCTCTTTTTTAGAATTTTTCATGTAAAAATTCTGAGTTTCTTTTTCCCTATTTGTGTTCTGGATATCTGTACAACGCTGAGAAAAAAAATTCTAACTCTATTGCCGTGTATATTCTAGCCTGCAATTATATATATATATATTGATTTGTGAGATATCCGCATAAATTTGCACCGAATGATGGTGCCATCGTTACAATGTTATTTATTTATTTTTGTCCAGTGTCCCTCGCCAAAAAAATTTTTGTTTTATATTATTTGTTATTCTAGACGACGACGCTGGGGTAGAGCGAATTTATGGAAGCGTGCGCAGAATAGATCAAATTGGGCTGGTGAAGGAAGCAGGCGAGAGTGGAATGAAGTTTTCAAAGCTTGCCTCACTTATTGTTTTTCTTTGCGGGCTTTGGGTCTATTCTTGGGTTAGACTGTTAGCTCTGCTTTCTTTCTTCTTCTGCATCCTCATTTGTGCAGTCAAACAAGCTTGTTTACTGTATAAATTATAAACGGTTCTGGCTCAAAATTAAACAAGTTTAATTTACCTCAAAAATAAACTAAAAATCTAAAATAACTTACACTATATTTACTTTGTATTTTTTTTTTTCATCCAACCAATCAAACACTAATATTTTCAAAATCTCTATATTTAAAATACTTTACACTCATTTTACTTTTAACCAAAAAATCCTTAAATGCACCAATTTAATATTAATAAACTTAAAAATTATTTCACAATTATTTATATCTTGCATCCGAACTCCAATAAAAGACGACTATATCACCAATAGTCTCCAATACACACTGCATACAACTTTATACACAATATTTGTATTAATACACACACTGTGTATAGTGATGTGGCCCTTTCCTCCGGACTCCTCAAGTAATAATTTCTCCTCTATGTGAGGGTTAGTTTCTACGATGTACTATGTATGAGGATTACCTTCTAAAGGAGCTGTTAGATTTTAAATAAAATGGAAGTAAAATATTTTAAATGTAGGGTTTTAAAAAATAATGATGCTTGATTTGAAATATATATATATATATATATATATAGAATAAAATTGTATATAGAATAAAATTGTGAAGAAATTGAACTTCAACATCTAATTTAACTTTTGTGTATTTAAACAATCAAATCAAGTTCTAAATATACTACAAATTATCTATTATTACCACCACTATCATTGCCCCCGCCGATCCCCACCATTGGCCACCGCCGGCAACCCACCTCATTGCTGCCGTCAACCACCATTTACAGCAATCATTAAACTTTATACTACATTAATTTTACTCCAAACCAAACAAAATAAAAATAACTACCTCCGTTTATTTTATCCATATTCAAACAAACATTATATTTTTTCAATAGTGCATTCATTTTACTTCTCTGTTATTTATCTTTTTTCAGCATAACAATTAACCCCTAAGATCTTTTATTAATTTATATGCATTGTTAAGTATAATTTTATTATTATTATTTTTTTAAAGAATTAAGAAGCCTTTTGAAGTACGGCATTTGCCAAGACCCATACCAACGTGCACGTTTTATGCTTTTAATTTTGTGCACATTCAATACCAATGCGGCCAAACAATCATAACTTATATAGAAATTTTAGTAAGTGTTACTATTCGCCTTTATATAATCACATAATTTTTTTTTTGTTACATATAATTTTCTAGTTAAATTTTTAAATAATATTTGCATGATCTTACAGAAAATTTAGCATATTCTTATTGATTATTTGCTTTTGCTCAATTAAAACATGGTACTGTATTTCTTCATATAGAGAAAAATTAACTTACAATGCAAGACCATGTTAATTAAATTAAATCATTAAATAAATATCATATGCAGAATGATGGAAGATATAGCTAATGTAAATGGTAGAAACATGTAGACAGGGGTGTCTTTGATACGACCAAAAAATCCAAATTTGAATCGACTCAAAATGATCCATTTAATATCTTTTTCATTCATTTCTTTTATAGGGTATAATATTCTGATCAAATATTTTAAACTTTATAGTTTATAAATTATTTTTAAAAAAAAGTTAACAAATCAACTTCGAGTCATTCAGATTGCTAGTATGTCAGATTGGTGTTTTTGACCCGATTATTAAATTGGTCAGGTTCAAATTAATTGAATTAGGATAAAATTAATTTTGAGTCAGACTTAAACCCAATTTGTTAATCTACTTTGACACCCTATATTTAAAAAATAGGAAGGCATTAATCTAGAAAACGATGTCTCAGTTCTATTTTTTAAAGGGAGTTTATATACAAATCATATGGTTTTTTATACATTTAAATATCTAACAAATAAATTCTAATATTTATTTATATAACTCTCAATTTTTTAATCACATAAAAATACTAATATTAAGTTTTCTAAAATAAAATATAATCTTTTCATGCATGTTTTATAAAAAAATATCTCATTAATATTAATTTTTCTAATATGACATTCATTTTCATAAATATGTTTTAATATAATTGACAGGCTAAATTGTTATATAAATAAATATAAAAAATTGGGTTGTGTGTATGTAAATTCTCTCTCTCTCCCTCTCTTTTTAATATTACTTAACTTTCTAAAAAAAGAATAAGCAGTAAAAAGAGATAAGTTGTTACATAAAAAGCGATTTTACCCCTATATTTTGAGGCTATTCTCACCTATCCTTCAGAATGTCGTTTCACAAATGATTGTATCAGAGGGTTCACAACATCTGGTGCCTCATCCTGCAAAATATAAGACGAGCCTTTGCAAAATAAATATATGGAGAGGATAACATTATTAAAATTTAGCTTTCTAAAGCAATTTTATCAAGATATCCTGAGAAAATATTTTTCTTAATAGAGTTCATAAATTATTATAAATTAAACAAGGATAATATCATTAGACAAACCTGAGGGCAATGGCCGACATTAGGTAGGACAACAAAATCCTCAACTGGTTCAAAGTTAGCATAGGCTTTCCCAAGTTCAATAGGCTCCCAAGGGTCCTTATCTCCCCAAGCCACCAAAACGGGGCACTGAAAGATTTTGAACCATTTAGGAGCTATAGTTCAATAGCGCTTTCCACATGCTGAAAATTTGAGGGAAATACAAGATTGGGTGGTAATGAAAAGAAACCTTCACTTTTGGAAGCAAATCTTCAGGTAAAGGACCGCCAGAGTAGCAGATGAACTCAAGAAATACATCAGCTGCTCCTGGATCAAGGCCAGGCTGAAGGATGATCTGAACTAGTTCATCGGTAACTGCTGACTTGTCATGATAACACTGGCACAAGAGAAATAAAGCTGAATCATAATAGCTCAAATTGATAAAGAAATCAATTGGTATAGACAAAAGGTCAAAATGATCTATAGATTATTTATACGGTGTCATTTTAGTCCCTGCATATCTAATGTGTCTAATTTTAGCTTCGTTTGGGATGACTTTCTTACTACTTCTTAAAGCAGCTTTTTAGTACAAAAATTAAAAATTTTTTACTAAAAAATTGATTTAAGAAGCAATAACAAAACTGTTCCAAATAAAGCCTTAATCTTCTGACTCTTTAAATCTGATTCACAATAATCCCTTGACTTTACAAATTTGATCTAAATTAATCCAATAGAGGAATTATTTGGAATCATATTTGAGGAGTTACAAGACTAAATTAAACAAATTAGATTAGAAAGTTAGGACTAAAATGATCTTATACAAATAGTCATGGCCATATTTACAGTTCATAACTTATACTGCATGGATTTTTTTAAATATAATTTATACAGCATGGATTTATAAATCAAATATTTAGTATTTTTAACCATAAAGCAATACCGGCGAATTCCCAGGAAATTTTAAGGATAAGTATATATGTGCATTATAACAGATAATCCAAACAAACTAGTACCATTACAAGCATAGGATGTAACTACGAATAATAAAACCACTATCATATGTAAAGCGAGAAAATCCTAAGTAAATGTGGTATTTCTCTGTAGAAATAAGAGGAGACAGGAGAATATAAAAAGAACTGGACTGTGCAATCCTTCCTCATTCTGTCATAACATATTGCATGCCCAAAATATTCATAAGAACGGAGAACGAGAGAAAGACATAAAAGCACATCTGAGACATAATAGATGAAGAATATGCACCATAAGAAAAGTTTCAAACATGCTGTGAGCCCTACACATCAAAACACGTGAAAACATGTGGGCTCCGAAAATTCTGCCCCGGCCTCCCCCGTTGCTTTTCGGGGGAGTTTGGATTTAGTTCCGGGGTAAATTTTGGGAAGGCAGATGAGTTTGTATATAAGACATTACCCAGAGATTTTGCCCTCATTTTGCGAGGACTTTATGATCTGAGTTCTGGTTTCCTATAAGCGCAAGCCCCTATAGTTAATTACCCCTCCCGATCATGAGAGAGAACTTTCGATTAAGGCTAGTCGTCAATCAGATACGTAGAGATACATTTTATCTAGCATATAGTAGCAGCATGGGTTTCATTGTTGAGAGATGTAATATTTAAAAGTATAAATTTCACCATCTTGCACTTAAAGCGGATGGTGGGGGAATGATCAAGATCCCATGGTTCCGTCATCCCGGGCCATCGTCGTCCCTAGTCCGCTTAGTCAAAGGAGGTAGTTGACCCAACCTGATAGAAGGAGCCTTGTCGGCAGCTATGAGTTGCTTCGTCCAAGGGGACCTTGTAGGCCTAGGGTGAATGTTTGTCTAAGAGGATAAATTTGAATCCACCTTAGCTAACAGAGAGCTTTATGCCCTATCGATTATATCATATTGATTTATATCTCAAGGATTTGATGCCACTAAGAAATGTATTGGCTCTGGCCATAACCGTTATCTCGTGGTGCCATTTGGCTGTAGAACCACTCGGTTCAGAGGGCCCCGGGTCATAACCGTTTACCTGCAGTGCCATTTGGTGGCGAAACTGCCGGTTAGATGACACGTACCACATTCTTACTGGCAGGAGACTGTTTTGAGAATGGATCCTAGTGGTATTTTCGACTAGGCATTAGCTCTATGTGAGCTAAAGTAAATTTCAATTTGTCCACCCGGCAAACTGTTGCAGAGGGTGGATGGATTTTGCTTTAAGCATTTTGATAGTTTATTTCAATTTTAAATATTTTGGATTTTGGGATTTTCGAACTTTGGGTTTTAAGATTTTGGGAATTTCTGTAGAGTTTTGGAGTTTTGAATTTTGTAGGTATTTGGGTGGCATTTTGGAATACTGAAATTAACCCCTTCAGTTGAGATTTGCATTCAACATGGCCATCATCGGGGTGTAAGGGGTCATTTGAAAATATTTGTATTCGTAGGAGTTTGAGGGCATTTTGAATATTTGATCCCCTCCGGTTGACATGAACATTCAACACGACCATCCTCCGGGAAATTGGGGTCATTCATGTTTTCATATTTGGTGGAAATTTGAGAGCATTTAAAAAGGTAGGAACCCCTTCGGTTGAGATAAACATTCAACACGGCCATCATTGAAGTGACTTTGAGATCATTTGAAAATATTTGTATTTTATGAAAGTTCGAACTTTGTGGAGATTTGACGGCATTTGAAAATATATAATCCCCTTCGGTTGAGATCTACATTAACACTGCCGTTGCTAGGTCCCAAGTCCTGGATGAGAAAAGTGGAGGGTTGCGTTAGGTAGTCGACAGCCAGCGTAAAACTTGTCGAATAACCATGACATGAATCCTTTAATAAATTGTGTTAATGCTAGGGCGTTCCCTGGAAGCGACGCACTGTATGGCCTGAATACAGTGAAAAGTGGGCAAGGGCTGCTGCATCGGCGCCCGGGTGCAGTGTTAAATAGGCAAGGGTTCCCACATCAAGGACGGATGCGGGCAAAGAAGCTAGTCCATGATACTAATATTAGGATAGGAACTTGGAATATAGGTTCCCTTACTGGAAGATTAATGGAATTAATAGATATTATGATTCATAGGAAGATAAATATTTTGTGCATTCAGGAAACTAAATGGGTTGGAGAGAAGGCTAAGGAGATTGATAGTTTAGGATTTAAAGTTTGGTATTCAGGTAAGTCGTACTAGAAATGGTGTAGGCGTGATTATAGATAAGAGTTTGAAGGATAATGTTATAAATATTAATAGAAGTGGAGATAGAATTATGGCTTTAAAGATTGTTGTTGATGCTAAGATTATTAATATTATAAGTGCTTATGCTCCTCAAGTAGGTTTGGATATGTGTTCAAAATTAAAATTTTGGGATGACTTAGAAGAATTAATTCAAAAAATACCTCTCGAAGAAAAAAAATTTATTGGAGGAGATTTAAATGGACATGTTGGTAGAGAGGTAAATGATTTTAAAAGCATTCATGGTGGATATGGGTTTAAAATGACTAATGAAGGTGGTAAGACCATATTAGATTTTTCTTTAGCTTATGATTTTTTAATTGCTAATACCTTATTTAAGAAAAGAGATGAGCATCTCATCACTTATAAGAATGGTTATAGTAAAACTCAGATTGATTATTTTCTTATAAGAAAAGTAGATCGTTTAGATTGCAAAGATTGTAAAGTTATTCCGAGTGAAAGTTTATGTACCCAACATCGCTTATTAGTTTTAGACTTTAAGATGAAGGGACAGAAAATAAAAAATAAAGTAAAGCGATTTTCTAGGATTAGATGGGGGCATTTAAAGAATAGTAATAAAAATATTTTTGAGAGTAAGATTTTAGATTCTAAGATTTTATTTGTGCATGAGGATGCTAATGTTATGTGGGAAAAAGTGGCTAGTGATATTAAAAATATTGCAAAAGATGTGTTTGGAGTATCAAAGGGAAAAGCCCTTAATAGTAAAAATAGCTGGTGGTGGAATTCAATTGTGCAAGAAAAGATAAAAAATAAGAAGATTTGTTATAAAAATTGGTTTAGATGTAAAAATTCTGATAATTGAGAAAGATATAAAGAGGCATGTAAGGTTTCTAAGAAAGCAATATGTGATGCAAAGATCTTAGCTTTTAATGATTTATATAATAAATTAGATACTAAAGAGGGAGAAAGATATATGTATAAGCTAGCCAAACAAAGAGATAGGAGTAGTAAGGATTTAACTCAAGTGAAGTGTATTAAGGATGAAGATCAAAAAGTACTTTTCTTAGAAGATGATATTCAACAAAGGTGGGTGAGATATTTTGATAAACTTTTTAATGAAGATTGTAAGAATACAATTGACTTTAGTGACCTTAGCACCCTAAATGAAAATAAAGATTTCTGTTTTTACCGGCGTATTAGTAAAACCGAAGTTAGAGAGGCTTTAAAGAAAATAAAGTGTGGAAAAGCTATTGGACCTGATGATATCCCAATAGAGATGTGGAAATGCTTAGGAGATGAAGGAATTTCTTGGCTAACTAAGCTTTTTAATAATATTTTGAAGACTAAAAAGATGCCAGATGCGTGGAGAATGAGTGTATTGATTCCTATTTATAAGAATAAAGGTGATGCACAAGATTGTGCGAATTATAGAGGAATTAAGTTAATGTGTCACACTTTAAAACTATGGGAGCGAGTTATGGAGCGTAGGCTGCGGCGTGATACTAATTTTTCTCAAAATCAATTTGGATTCATGCCTGGTAGGTCTACTATGGAAGCCATACATTTATTGAGAGGTTTGATGGAGAAATATAGGGAGAATAAGGAGGATCTACATATGATATTTATTGATTTAGAGAAAGCATATGATAAAGTTCCAAGAGAAGTGCTATGGAGAGTTCTTGAAAAGAAAGGAGTTAATAATGTTTATATTCAAATCATTAAAGATATGTATGAATGAGCTATTACTTGTGTTCAAACACAAGGTGGTTTGACCAAGTATTTCCCTATTTCGGTTGGATTACATCAAGGATCAGCTTTAAGCCCATATCTTTTCGCGTTAGTCATGGATGTTCTAACTAGACATTTACAAGAGGATGTACCCTGGTGTATGCTTTTTGCTGATGATATTCTTCTTGTTGACAAGACTAGAGAGGGAGTTGAAGGTAAACTTGAAGTTTGGAGATCAACCTTAGAGTCTAAAGGCTTTCGCTTGAGTAGATCTAAAACTGAATATATGGAGTGTAATTTTAGCAGTAATAGACCTAGTGAGGGGATTGTGACTTTGGGCGATCGAGACATTAATAAGAGTACACGTTTTAGATATCTTGGATCTATTGTTCAGAGTGATGGTGAAATAGATGGGGATGTTATCAGTAGAATTCAAGTTGGATGGTTAAAGTGGAGGAATGCATCGGGCTTGTTGTGTGATAGAAAAGTCCCCCTCAAACTTAAGGGAAAATTCTATAAGATGGTGGTGAGACCTGCAATGCTTTATGGTGCAGAATGTTGGCCATTAAAAGAGAAGCACAATACTAAGTTATGTGTTGCGGAGATGAGGATGCTCAGGTGGATGAGTGGATTTACTCTTAGAGACAAGATACGAAATGAGCAGATACGTGAAAAGGTTAGAGTAGCTCCAGTGGAGGATAAGATTAGAGAGAGTCGCCTTAGATGGTTTGGTCACATAAAACGGCGACCTTCCGATGACCCAGTTAGAAAAGTAGAGGTATTAGATTTGACTTATGTTAAGAAAGGTAGAGGTAGACCTAAAAAGACTTGGTTAGAAAATATTAGAAATGATCTTTCTTTATTAGATTTAAACGAGAATTTGACTTTGAACCGAACACAATGGAGAAAAAGGATTCATGTTGCCGACCCCACGTAGTGGGACAAAGGCTTGATGTTGTTGTTGTTGTTGTTGGTTGAGATCTACATTCAACATGACCATCATCGGGTGACTTTGAGGTCAATTGAAAATATTTAAATTTTGTGGAAGTTTGAGGGCATTTTAAAATATTTGAAATTGACCCCTCCGGTTGAGATCTACATTCAATACGGCTATCATCGGGGTGTTTGTGGGGAATTCCATTCATGGATTGAACCTTGTCGAGCTGTCGCCAGAGGATCGGGTTTCATAGGCTTTATGACTTTGCTGAGGAATTTCTTTTGTTATAGACCTTGAAGGCCTAATATGAACTATAAAACAAATATTCTGGTCGATTTTGTGACCGCATACTTGTTTCATGGTTCGAGCCATGTCGACTCCTATATACCTGCATAGAAGGATCGGGCTCGAACTTGGGTTTATTTTCTGACCCGCACAACATCCCTGGACGTCACGTGTGTACCAACAACACGCTCGTCGAGGCCCATGTGGGTTTTGTAATTGCACTTGCCCCTTTTGTGTACCTATGTGCTTACATATTACAGTGCATGTGCAGGGGCATTTTGGGAATTTTGACATTGCTCGGTTATGTGGATAACTGTCAAGTGAATGTATGCAACGTCCTATATAGGAGCCTATATACGCCTTCTGTCTGCTTGTATGAATGTTGCGGATCCGGTGGCGTGGTGTGGCGTAGCACTGCGGTCATTTTCCCATCTCATGCAGGAAGACTGTCGTGCACTTTTTGTTGCTTTCTATAGGTGGATTGTAGTGCACTAACAAATCTCCTACTTTCTTTCGCAAGAGTTTAAATTTGTTGCAGGCTTTCTGTATTTTTTGTAGATAGCACTTTGCATACATGAGAGGCTTCCTAGGATGGCTCGTAGGTATTTGAATGTGTTGTAGCCTTATATCTTTGCTTGCGGAGAACATATGTACTTGTGTCCATAGAGGATTTATCGCACTTACTTCATGTCCACTGTTGTTATCCACAAGTAATTTCATTGGTCGTCTTACCTCACAGAGAATGGTTGTATTCGTTTACAAGTGAACCGACCTCAACCATAGGGATATCACAACCTTAGCTGCATACCACTTGAGTGTATTTGTCTTCCATTGGATGAGTTGGCTGTAGAGATGCTACGGTATCCTTGCTACAATAACTCGTAGGTACTGTGCATTATGCTATAGATATGCTATCTTTACTTGTAAATAGTATGCTTGTTTGTATCTTGATGTTGACTACGAAGATGCTAGAATACTCGTTTTACAAGAGTTTGCAGATGCTTGTATGTATTGCATATTAGTCGTTGCATCAACTAATAGTTCCCTTCATTAGGGTTTTTTATCTTCAATATACAAGCTCATTGGTCGATTGATACAAACACTGTAGATTTCATGTTGGCCATACATAAATCAAGAGTCCTGTAGTATATCTATTCTTCTCATTTGAAAGTAGGTTGTTATGTGCTCATTTACACATTAGTCTGCATTGATAACAAAGGATCCGCTTCTCCTACATCTCCTTTGCTTTGCTTGTGGTCCTGTCGTGTTCATTGCACATGATTGTGGACAAATCATCATGATCATCACATGCTTCTTACTATCCCTCCTCAAGACAATTTATTGGGCATACTATCAATTATTCGTCATTCATAAGTGACCTTTCAATCTTCATCACTTGTAGTCGAGTGAACGTATTTATCTATATATTAGTACTTGGTAACGGGGTTGAGTTGCATTCAACATTAATTTCTCCATCCATATTTGCCGGAGAATTCATCGTACTTGCAACATACACAGTACCATGACTTGAGAGCACAATCACTATATCCATTACAAATCTTATGCTGTTTGTAAGGGATCCACAATCCATGCAGTATCTCTACTACTGTTGTTTGTAGGTAGATTCAGCACATTTTACATGTATATTAACATTGACTGCTGAATGGATTGCGTTCATCAATAATCTCCCCATACATGTTGATTGATAATTTGTTACATTCGCTTGCGTGTCTTTCAATACTTGTGGCGGCTATCGTTTGTATCTACAGGACATCTAATGTCGGTTGTAGGGGAGTCATTGCTTTCACATCTTAGCCATCATCATCGCTCATAAGTGGGCTAATATGCTTCTTGTGGAGAAGTTGTTAGATCCCTCTACCTTGTTTATGAGTATACCCCTCATGAGTAATTCATTGTGTGCATCATATCATATCCCTTGTTGTCCAAGTTCAATTTCCACATGATGCCGTTCAGTTCAAGTTCAAGTCTTTTGCAGTTCATTTGGGTCCCCTGTCAAAGTTCATTTGAGTTCAAATTCATGCTTAGATTAAGCTCATTATAATTTGTTTGAGTTTGAGTCCAATTTGAGTTCATATTCAAGTTAAAGACCAAGTCCTTCAGAGTCAAGTTGCAAATCTATGCTAGTTGTTCAAATTATGTTCACTTGATATTCAAATCAAGTTCAAGTTCGAACTTATTTTATTTAGGTTCAAGTCTTGATTAGTCATTTGATTTGTGTTAAAATTCAAGTCCATGTAGTTCATTCATTTGAGTTCAAGTTGAGTCCCAATTCATGTTCTTTGTATTCGTTCAAAGCCCCTGTATTTTCAGTCAAAATTTTCGACAGCCTCCCAACATCTCCCCCGTTTAGGGGAAAATTATAGGAGTCTGGGCTTTCCACCATGCGCAATAAAGGCGTGTATGGTAGGTATCCGTAGATAATGCGGCCATAGTCTTCATTTCCACCACGCACAATAAAGGCATGTATGGGGTCGGCGGGGGTACCTGTTTGAAAACGCAATTGGCTTTCCTCTGCTCAAGGGTACTTATAAGTAACCCCACCTCGCTGTAGGCGTCGCACCGGGTTCCCATCCCACCACGCGCAATCAAGGGGGGTATAGGCGGTTTTCCGGTGCGCCGCGAAAGCCAAAATAGGGCTTTTGGATTATTACCCGCCTCGTCGTAGGCGCCGCACCGGGGTCCCATCCCACCACGCTAATAAGAACGTGTATGGGCAGTTTTTCGGTGTGCCGTGAATGATGAAAGTAGGCTCTCGGAGTTTTAAGGTTTAGGGGTTTATGCCTGCGCGATGTCGACACGTAGATCGAGGCAAAAGAAGCACTTTTTTAATTATAATTAATTATTTATAATTAACTATAGTTAATTACATAATCATAATTAATTACCATCAATTAATTATTTGTCATAAACACTAGCTGCCTTTATCGAAGACATGATGTTAAAAATTCTCCTTCATTCTGAACAAAAGCTGATGCTCTTTCTACAAAGGTTCTCCTTCATTCTGAACAAAAGCTGATGCTCTTTCTACAAAGGTTTGGAGCAAATGCCAACAGCAAGTTCTTCTAAGGGCAAATCTCATGTTGTGAAGATGTTGAGAACAAATCATATTGATTATTTGAAGCTTCAACAATAATTTCTTCATCTTAAAAATCTTCTTAGGAATCCATCTTTGAAAACTCTATAGACAATCATTTGCAAGGTTCGCAGCCAAATGTTTTTTTTAGTTAGGAACAGAATCGGATTCCATATGAATTTCACGCCTTCTTTATATTATATTATATATATATATATATATATATATATATATATATATGCAGCCTTGTCGAGCTTTGGATAAGAATTCTTTCAAATGTCCTTCCTTCAAAATATAATCTTACAAGGACTCTAAGCAGCAATCTGCTTTCTTATGCCCATGATTGTTGGTAGTAATGACAACTTAGCAGGGACCTTCTTTTGAAGAGAACGGATTTTGTCATGGTACTTAAAATATTTAAGCCATTGAATGGATGCCATAAGTGCAACTAAAGGACAACCAAATCATGGCAATGGCTCAAATGAGCTATGGTGATTAAAAAGATGGAAAGGCCATGAGTCCCCCAAAGCGGGGACTCGCTTGGAGTTTGGCGCCATAATGTCAATAGAAACTGCCAAAACAACTGCTACAGTATCCTCAACTCTTACTTTTAGTCCAAATTAAGTTTGGTTCTCGGGAGGAAACCTCATAGCACTTGATGAACTCCTATATGTTGATATACTTGCTTGCTCACCTTTTTTACAAAAGCTCAAGTATGATTTCAAGTGGATTTTTAGTGACTAAAAACATAAAATGGCCACCTTTCAACCCCTAAACTAAGGCAACTTCTGCAATTGGTGGAGCCAGGTCTATCCAATATTATTTGGTTAATTTGAGTAATGTAAGCTTTGGAGAAACTTATTCTTACTCTATTAGAGGGAATGTAAATTTTGACCAGTCTTTCTACGCTTCTAGGAGTTGAAAAATTTTTATGAGAAGATGCTTCCGAAAGACCTTGAATGAGGCAATGCTTGCCAAACAGTGCTTGAAAAATCATAGAAGTCATGCATCCATTAAGGTTATTAAGGCACCGCATAGAGGGTCATCATGGCCTCAAACTAATGAGGTGTTCCTCTGGTCAATTAAACCCTTGAAAGGATCCAACTGAGGAACTTTGAGCTTTTATAGAAGGGCGTCCTTAAAGATCTCGGTGTGAAATGATAATAAAAATGGAAATGATGATTACACAAGATCGAGGCTGTTCCACCAAATGGGGATGGCCTCATTTCAATCCCTCTTTGGTTGGTTATTAGAAGCAAGAGTGTTTTGTCTAAAACCACTTTAAAACTAAGTAACAATAGACATTCGTTGTAGTTGTGGCGCTCCTTAATTGCAGCCATTCCTTCACATACTTCCTTTGCATGGACAATAATAATCCTTTAACCCACCATTTGAATGCTAGGCTATCAAGTTTAGAATTTAACTCATTGAATTGAGCTTAAATCATGTACCCCATTGTGGTTAACGCCTCTCCGATGACTACCAATTGAGAAATAGCTTCCAAATGCACATAATATTCTCTTGCCTCATCTTGTCCACTAGTTCTTCTCTTCATTCCAACCATATCTAAATGATAGTGCAAGGAAAATGATAATGTCGATTTTGGGATTGGACAATTAAAAAGGAAAGATTATCAAATCTATCAATTCAAGCAAAGATGAATCGAGGATAATATGGATTAAGGGGGATACAAAGATTACTTCTGGAGTTAATTTCCCTTCTTTTGAATGCTTAGACAAAATTATGGGGAGAAGGAGACTGAAAAGAAGGATCCTTCCATCATGAATTATGTGATACTTATGAATACTCTTCAAGATAGTCTCCTTCACAAATGACTTTCTCATAATGGTTCTTTGAGCCAACCATGTTGATTGTTACACGTGTTAACTGAATGGGGAGGTAAATCTCCCTTCTTCTGTGGAAATTTAGGCTGGCAAATCTTATCCTTAAATTATGGATGTATCATTGCTTTATTTGATCTCTAGTTTCATTTTATAATCGCATGTAGCTTGTTGACCAGGTTGTTCTTGCCATTCCCAACAGTATCCTCCCATACATGAAACATGTGTGTCCCTTACGTATTTGAAGAGGTTCTGATCCATCTTAAGTACGTCCTACGCTGTAGTTGATGCCAATCTCAAGTTAGTGTTTGACACTTTAGTTCATGAGCATCATCTGAGCCAAGCCGATCTAGGAAAGGATGTTACTCGGGCTATGGGACCAACTCTACCATAATTATGAAGCAATGTCCAGATCAACTATGTCCTATTGAACAATAGAGCAGCTGAACAATCAAACTATTCTAAACCAAGCAAACAATTTTAGCCTTGTCCCTAACCAGGTCTCGTGTCACACTACTGATGAATCTTATGCCTGACAGACTTTAATTGACTCAATGGCTTTTAAGATTTCACCACAAGTGTGCAAAGATTGTTCCTCAAAAACAAGCAAATTTTGTTGCCCATGGATTGTAGCAAATCTAGTAAAATTTAATCATATTTTCAACTGATGACGAAAAATTAAAAAAAAAAAGAAGGCGAGAGAATTGAATAAAGGTGAAGAAGTTTTTAAAAAGAGAGTCTCATGCTTTTATAAAAAGATACCCAATCTCACAAATTTTCAAGTCTAACACTGGATAAAGGAATTCAATTCAAAAGGAGTAGTTGTACTTCCAAAATAATTCTTATTTACCATAATTGTTTTCAATTTTACATGCCTCGAACACATACATGCATATATTTATTTAAGTCTCATAAAATACCAACTAAGAATGAGAAATCGTTTAGTGAAGCAATTGACAAAGACCAAACTAAAGGAGTTATTAATAGTAATAGCCAATCAACAAAACCAATCCATCGAAGTAGTTGCTACATTAACCATGTGCAATGGGGCAACTACATAATAATCAAGAGACAAGCCAAAAAATAATTGGCCACAACAAAGTGCAAATGATGAAAAGAATAGTAAAAGAATGGCCATGTGACTAGAATATCATCATAGCTGTCTCAATTGGCTGACCTAACTAACTACAAGCAAACTTCATAAAAAATTCAAAATAAATTACAAATTTTCAAATCGTAAAATTCAAATTGCAAATTGATTGTCGTAGCATGAACATTTTTGCTTTTCTAACATTGGCGAACTTTGATATTCCCATCAATAAGTCGTCGTTGTTCGCTTCCGATCTTTTTCTTTATTGATTTAATTGTACTAAATTTCTTAGCGTTTACTTTGTTAAAAAAAGGATAATTATTCACTCTAATTTGCAAAAAACGACAACTAACCCTAACATGCATTCCTGAGTTTCTTCAAACCTTGACTTACCTGACTGGTTTCATAAAATCATGTCATTATTTCTAGAATTTATTATAGAACCCTAGTATAAAAATTGTATATTATTTGATAGTAATAGCAGGATTTCATAACACAATCTAAAAATAATACTAAAATTTTAAGAAACCCATATATAAATGATAGAGCTCTTATGCAGGATGCCAGGTTAGGTTGCAGAGTTTTAAGCCTATTGTCCTTTTTCAAAATAATACTAAAATTACATGAAGAGTTTTATATAAAACATCTATATATGGTCAAATCGCTAAATGTTGCTAGTGTTGCATATGATGACCTGCAATTTTAATATTTCTACTTCAGTAAAGCGGAATATACCATATAAACAAGTTAATAATCTGGAAACTTTAAATATCTTATCTTCTGGACAGCAGCAAGCTTCAAAGAAGTTTAAACCTGCCCAATTTTTAAAAAAGTAGAAGCATGTATCACAGTTTCACTTAAAAACACCTGGAACAAAATGCTCTTCACGGATTCTTTTGTGGCAACTGCATTGTAGAAAAATTTTCCAAGCTCCGTGTTTCTATCAATAATCAAAAGAAGCATCTCAAATCAATCATACCAAGACCAGGGCACTCCATTTATATTACTAGACAAGTTATCATGTACCGCAGCAAACTCTGAAATGATTTGATGAATGGCCTTCCATACCATGGCTGCTTCTTTATATGAAGCATCCTTAGAGAAATGTTCAGTAAGAGGATTCCTTTACAAATCCGAGGCTCCATAATGGCTGCCTGAAGGCCAACAACCCCTGTGAAATAGCATAATATCACTCTTAGAAACAATTGGTTGGCCCCAGTAGATACTGCTTTTGCATCGTAGCCACAGTGGTTGCCAGGCAAATATTTGCAAAAAAAAACTAAAATAAAGGAAATATTCTAGAGCAAATCGAGGCTTGCCTCCAATAGAGTTGCATATAAAGAATGCATCATCTTTCACCACATCAACACAAAAGTCATTTAGCTGAGTTGCCCATGTTTCAAAGGTGTAGAAAGAGTTTGCCTCAAAATCGCGAGGATTTGGTTTTTCCGAATAACCATAACCAATAAGATCAATTGAGTACACCCTATTTGTCTTTGAAAGAAAAGAAATATTTTTCCTCCAATGGTCACTGTAGAAGAAGAACCATATGAGAAAAGAACTGGCATATTAAAAGTAGCCTGCCAACATAAGTGAAGCATACTAAGCAATAAAAATGCCAAATCTGTGATCCCCTTCTATTCCTCCATTGTAGAAGGATAGAAATCTCTTATTCCTCTTTTTTTTCGTCTTCTTTAGTATGCTCTTATACATGTGTCAACTTTTGTAGCATGCAAAGTTGGATTTTTAATTTATTCTACTACTTACCTATGATTGCTACCATGCAATAATTTAGATTTGTTACGACTTATGCACATTCAATGAATTATCAGTTTATCGAAATATTAAAGGCTTAGCATTATTGGAAAATTCTACTTTAAGAAATACTCTTCTAGATGCTATTTTTAATTTGTTAATCAATATGGATGAGACTTTTCAGGTTTTTAATTACAATGTTTTATCAATATGTGCTAAATTTATTGTAGATGTTCCTTCTTATGTTAAAAATTACGATGAAGATTATGATAACCATGTCATTTAGAAATTAGCATCTAAAAGAGTATTTAAACTCTATTAAATTGTTTTATCAATTTGTGTTAAATGTATTGTAGATGTTCCTTCTTATACTAAAAATTCCTAATGGATCTTCTGTAAAGAAAAGGAGGGGGTGGGGGGAGAAAGAGAGAGCTAAAAGTCTATGTAGAATACACAGATAGAGGACATGGTCAAGAGGATATATAAACTCACAGACAAGATCGAGTGAAAACAAATTGGAGATATCAAGCACCGAAACTGACACTTGTAATTCTTTATTGTACAACCATCACAAAATATTATCATGTAAATTGATAAGAATATGCATCAGGCACAAAGTTAGATGAATGAGTGAACAAGAAGCTTAAACAACATTGTTGACTGTAACGGCCGATCGACCCCCACGACCCACACTAGCCCACGATCGCATGATAACTGCTTCCCACGTCCTCCCTTACACGCACAAAATGAAAGCCCTCTCCCATTCAGACCTTTACGCGATCAGAACCGAAGAAAAGATTTCATGACTTACCTTAGGGCTCCCGATCTCCTGCACCCTACGTCAACTCCGCCGGACAACACCAGTCGCCGTCTCCTCTGCACGCCGCCACCGACTCGAAGCCAACCCACCTGTGCTCACCGGCTTGAGCTTCCGCCGCCTGCACCCGTGCCCTAGCAGCCACCATACCAGAACACACGGCCTCCTGCTTCAGCCAGCCTCCAAACCCGTCGAACTACTTGCAGCCACCGGCCCGACCGCCGCCAACATCGACCCCGTCGACCGCCTCCAGAGCCGTCTCTGTGCGTGACTCCAGCTCCGCCTCCCTGCTCGATCAGGCTCCCCTTCCTCTCTATGTATATTAATATATATATTATATATATTATAATATATATTATATATCTTATAATATTATAATATATATAATGATACATTATTATTATAATATATATTTGGTTATAATATTTATCATTATTAATATATATATATATTAAAATGAAATTAAAAATAATAATAATAAGAATAAAAAAAGGGAAAAGGGGAAAGGGAACTTTCAACCAATCATCGGCAATCGATAATCACCGGCAACCGACAATCAACAAATATCTGCATCGAATCATCGACAATCGACAATCACCAGCAACCGACAATCAACAATCATCTGCAACCGATATTTGCAACCAACAATCGACAATCACAGGCAACTGACAAGCAACCGATATCGGGAACCAATAATCTGCAATCAATCGTCGGCAACCAATAATCTGCAACTAATCGTCGGCAACCAATACTTTCGAAGACCAATTCCGGGACTAGACAACGACCCGAAACCCTCGGCCGTTGACTATCTTTCCGGCTGGGCGGATTGAAAGGGAAAGTGCCCTCCCCAACCTCCCCGCAAGGTAAGGGGGCGTCAAAAGGCTGCCGGATTTTCGAGGGGAATTAAAATATTTTTAAAATCAAATAAAATCACTCAATCGGTAATTATCTGCAATCAGCGATCAACAATCGTTACAAGGACATCCGAAGACCGATTCTGGGATCCGACAATGTCCCGAAGCCCTCGGCTGTTGACTATCTTTCCGGCAAGACGGGTTTGAAAGGGCAAGTGCCCTCCCTACCTCCCTTCGCGGGGAGGGGATGTTGGGAGGCTACCAAAATTTTCAATGAAAGCAGGGACATAAAACTAAATGAAATATGACCCAATTTGAACTCAAATTAATGAATATAAAAGACCTGAATTAAACCTGAATTGGAACATATATAATGAGTATGATATATCGTTTAAAATGATATTATAAATTGCAAAATTACAAGGTCTAAATTAAATGCAAATGGATATTAATAAAAGAATTGCAATAAATATGATAGCTTGCTCACGATCAAAGGAACTTGTGACTTGAACAACATGAACATGCAATAGAGGTGGCAAGTTGAACTTGTGACTTGAACAACATGAACATGCAATAGAGGTAACAACTTGCCTACATACATGTATAAGGAGATTTCAATGATGATGTCTATGAACAATAACAAATGACTATCATGATAAAGTCCTTAAGGGGGGAGGAGCTTAGCTATGATGATGAAAATATCGAGCGTTTTCATAAGACTTCTAATGATAATAAGATTGATCAAGCTAGTTCTGGGATAAGATTAGACGATCTTGTTAGTTTATTGCATGATAATGCAACATCAACCAATGACTAGGTTAATGATGTGTTTTATGCAAGGGATTTAGTTGAATTCAATAGTGATGTTTCTCTCCAGAATAACAACAATGCCTCTAAATAGGACAAACTTGAAACTAATATGGAAATCCCTTTTATCCTTCAATCCACTTCTTAAAACAACTGTGTTGAATTGTCTAATTCCCTTATTGAAAGTAAGCATCAAAGGAACCCAAGCTGTGTTAAGGAAAAGGTGGGCTTAGTCCATATCTTGTTAGGTGAAGACAACAATGAATGTTGTAATGTGAAGGAGAAGGGGAACTTGCAATGAAAGCTCATTTGGAGACAATCTTGATATGTAAAGTGAAGAGATTCTCATAGACTTAATTCACAAAGGAAGGCAACAATGAGGATGATAGTGTGAGAAGTCTTAATCATATGCATACTTTTCCTTATTTTAGATTCACTTTTACGAGTCAATGGACTAATTCTCCAAAACAAACATTCACATTCACATTCAACAATATGATATTTGCGCATATAAATGGTCGAAGAATAAGTAAAATGGAAAAGTAGTATATTGAGTTTCAACATATGGGCATTGACTTTGATCCGGCTACATTCAATATTTTAATCAATTCAAATGAATTATCTTATCTCTTCCCATAGAATCATAGCAATTTATCTCCTATGATACAATTGTTACTAATGAGCATCTTGATATGAATAATATGCAAGAACAATGTTATTTATACAAGAATAATGAGCAAATCTAAAAATACATCGAGCGAATGTAATAAGAGTACAAAACATAAGTGTAATTGAAATGCAAAGTACACTAAAACTCCTGCATGTGCTCCAATAAATGCAATAAATTTCTAAATGCCAAAGTCCGAGAATGTTGCGAATGGTCAAATGCTCATTAATATAACATTTTATGTTTAAACTAAATACAAACCTGAATGTGCTCCGATCGTCACATATGATTCTTAAACTTAATGGTCCGAGAATGCTGCACGGGTCAAACATTCAAGTTTCATCCTCCTCCTTAGAAGGACTGGAGTCGACCTAACTTGAATCATGAAACACCTCCCAAATTCCTACGAAAATACAAGTGATTTCAACGTAACCCTGATGATGGCCGTATTGACAGAAAATCTTAACCGGATGAGTCAAATCTCAAATCTAACAAAAGTCTAAATTCCTAAAATGAAATCTATCACTTAAAAACTTAAAACTAAAACCCATCCATCTTCCGCAACCGTTTATCGGGGGTGATAAATTTGAAATTAACATCAGCTCACAAAGAGCAAATGGCATGTCGGGTGTATCACTAAGATTCATCCTCAAATAGTCTCTTGCCAGCAGGGACGTGGCACGTGCCCTCTGATCGGGTGATTTTGCTGCAAAATAGCACCATTATATTAAGATTACGGCCAAAGCCCATATGTTCTCTAAAGGTTTCAAACCCTTGAGTAATGAATCATAGGATATATTTGATAGGCATAAAGGCCTTTGTCAGCTAAGGTGGATTCAGATCTATCCCCTTAGACAAACACCAACTTAGGTCTACAAGATATTCTTGGACGAAGCAACCCATGGTTGCCGATAAAGTGCCTTCTGTCAGATTGGGTCGACTACCTCCTCTGAGTAAGTAGACCAGGGATCATGATAGCCCGGGACGACGGAACCATAAGATTTTGATTGGGCTCGTCTTTATTTCCCCACCACCAGTTTTAAGTTCATAGTGATAAATTCCAAATCATAAAATCAAACTCAAACCCTAAAATTGTTGCTATTATACGTTGGATTTACAATTAATGCGACCTCTTTAACAACTAGCCTTAATCGAAAGTTCTCTCTTGTTATCGGGAGGGGTAATTAACTATAGGGGCTTGCGCTTATAGGAAACCAGAACTCAGATCAAAAAGTCCTCATAAAATGAGGGCAAAATCTCTGGGTAGTGTCTTATCTAAAACCCAATCTGCCCTCTGAAAATTCGCCCAGAACTTAAGGTCGTTAAAACTCTCTGCCGTCATACATAAAAAATAAAAGAGACCGATGGCTCGGAGAGGCCAAGGCGCACTTGCCGAATTTTCGGAGCCCACAAACATATCAGGAATATTAATGTTTAATCAAACAGAAAATCAATCAATTTGGAAGTTGAGAGCTAGTATTGGTTGATGTGAGGGGAAACCAGATGGTTGACTTAAAAGTAAGACTAATCAAGGCCCTAATCAGGTTGAAATGGCAAAGTACTCCCATCCCTTCCTCGATTATGTGTTGGCATGGCTGAGTGAAATGTGAAACATGTTGGAAGGTTAAAAATATCTGAATATTGATGAACAAAGTTATTGTAAATATACATAATGTAAAAGCAAGAAGGAAGATAGTGCTTCAATCAAATTGGTTAGGTAATTCAGTCAATAATAAAAGCCAAGAAAATCATGACTATGGGAAATATCATGAGCACCAGCAGAAGGCAGAGACAAGAAGTTAAATTAGCATAGCGGGAATGATCAATAAAAGGAGAAACCAAGCTTCCATCAACATTATAATGTAAGAAACACATGAAATTGAGGTAGGTCCTCTACATTAATAAGGAAGCAAGTAAAAGAAAACCCAGAGAAGATTAGGAAGGCAATCAACTTGAAAAGTGGTTCATAATTCCACTAACTGACAGCCAATATAAGAAATCGGACTCCTATTGGGAAAAGCTTAGCTAGCGATATATAGAGCTGGAATGAATTGAAACTTTATGGGAGAATCTCAATGGTGCATCTAAGAAATGTATGGCCCGGTACTATAACTGCCCAAGGCACACGTGAAAGTCTGGTTTCTCCACCTAGGGTATGAGAGGCCAATCTTAATGCATCGCTTCAGAGTTTAATTTGATAGCAAGATCAGCAGCTTAAACTGGAACTTGCATGATCAGGATTGTGCGTAACATCCTTATTTGGACAAGCATTATATCTAAAGACTGCCTTGATGGGAGAACCAAATCCGCAGATAATGGCTCCTTCAAGCGGTAAGAAACTTTGATTATCAGAAATACTAAGCACAATGACTTAACACAATCTACAATAGCCATGACATTCTACATTGTTAAAAACCAACCACCAGGATAACAAGAAATGAACAAAAAATAGCATTTTTATAATGTACACCTTTACCAATGAATTACATGATGAACATGACTTTTTTGAAACAAAAAGGACCAAAAGAAGGCAATAGTCTTAAGTTACATCAGTTGCAAATCATCTCAGATACACAGGAAAGGTTTAAGATCAAACAAAATAGAAACGCACAGATGAACTGCCAGTCCAACTTAATTATCCGAAAATCATAAGGAAAAAAGGTGGTAAGGAAATACACCTGTTCGCCCCAAAACCATGAATTAAAATCAGTGCAGGGCCATTTTTTCCAGAAGACTGATAACGTATACGATAGCCTCGCCAATTCCATATGCTGAAAATAGACATGCGAAATTAACTTTTTAGTACTGAAAAAGTCATTGCTTCAAGCCCAAACATACTTTTTTTCATGGACAAAGCAACTGCAATTTGAATAGGTCTGGTTAAGTTAGATGTATGGTTTGAAAAATTCTACACCGATAGAATAACTACAATAATTTCAAATCTTTATAGTAAGACCGTATGTTAGAAAAAAAATCTATAAAAGATGGAAGAATCATACTATAACTAGTTGCTGAAGAAAAATAAGCATACATTTAGCATTTTCTTGGTATTTGTTAATCCTTTAACAATTATTGTGAAAATCACCACAATGAACTTCAACTATATTAAAGGATCATTTTGGTCCCCCAAGTCTTTAAAAAGGAATCAAAATAGGCCCATGTATATAAATTAGGTGAAAAAATTTCTCTTCATACTTAAAAATCTCCTATTTGGAGACATAATTCCTGATATATATGTTTAGTAATCAGCGTCGGAACACATCTCTTTAGATCCAATTTTTTTTGCATAGAGTTTTCTTCTTCCACCTCCATTAATTAGATTTTAACAATATTTGGGTGGAGAAATTTGGGTCGCTCTCATTGAATTTTAGATGCTTTGATCATATTTGTTATGAATTTTTGACAACTTGACAATATTATATTGAACGAATTAACTTTTAATTTATCACACAATCTCATCTTGTAAGGTTACTATTGAAATCTTCGAGGCCTATTTAGTGAGATGTAACATGAAAGGTAGGTGAATGTGTAATCCACACCCATCCAATGGAAGCAAGTGAACAGGATTACCTGTCTTTCTACAATTAGCTAATTCAAATTACAATTTTCAATGTGGAGTAGAACCCAACCTATTTTATATACATAAAAGACATTGAATTCCCTTTGTAAATGCTGTGGAAGTGACCATTTCTCTCTCTCTCTTCTTATGATAGAAACAAATGAGAATTCGTTCAGTTCATAAGGTGAACAGAGCATGACCAAGTTTACTGTATCCGTCACTTTTGATCCCTTATTCTTCTGTTTGTCATACAATGAATTCAAACTAACTGCTATATTAATTTCTAATTGCGTACAATCAAATTCAATGTTTTTAAATACATGGTCTATAATTTCAAGTAACCAGATGAGCCCTAAGATAAAAATGTCATCTACAAAACAATACACAACCAAAAATCATCTAAATTATAATAGTTAGCAACATTTTGCCAATTTGAACAGAAAAATATCATAGATGAGTGATATAGGAGGACGCAGAAATTCCTTTACCTACTGCTAACATCGCATTCTGCGGAGGACGGAACCTTCAAAATTCCATCCGAGGGCTTCCTTCCACTGACAGGATTCACAGCAGGGTTCTTCACGGAGCAAACGCAGCTGTAACCATAAGAGGATACTAGAGAAAAAGGGAAATCAGTATATTTGGGCGACATTGGTAAGCGGAGACCCGATCGACGAATCCATTTCACCGTGAAGATTCCCTTATGAGAACTGTCATGGGACGTAAAGGAGGAAGATGCAGAGAACGGAAGCGCGTAAGAAGCAGGGCTCGAGCTCGCCATCTCCGATTAGGAGAGCGATAAAACGAAGCAAAGGAAACTTGAAGCACATAAGCTAGCGGATTTACTTGTTTGGCGCTCGGTAATGTGTTAGTTAATAGTTAGAGAATATCAAGATTTACTGGGCAATCTGGACCGTGTATTTCATTCAACAAAGAACATTTGGAGCTGATGGACTGGCGCGGGCCGGGCTTGTGGCTTGTTCGTTGGGCCTGAACTAGGTAATGCCATGTCGAAGAGCATGAAAGTTTGGGTATAAATTGATACTTCTATGTAGGGAAGATTATGGTTAGATAGGTTTAAACTTTAGACATGAGAAATGCAAATGCAACTTTTTTTTTTAAATTCTAAATTTGTTTTATTAATCTAAGCCTTCGTTTAGGATGGGTTTTTTATTACTTTTTGAAACGGATACTAAAACTTCGTTTTAAAGCCTAAATTGAACTCCGAAAAGGTAAACTTAGTGAATGAATGCTTGTGATTTACCCAACTTTTAAAAATAAAAAATTAGAAATAAGATTTTCGTGAGGCCTTTCTAAAATTATTTGATTTTGTCAAAGAACCAATCATCGCCTTGACTAAACTTTAAGGGCTAAATTTCGCCAAGGAGCTTATACCAATGGTTAAACTCACACATGAAAGGAGTCAAGTCTGATTAGCCCATCGGGTCACCCACCCAATAATCAAGTATGACGGTTCGTGACCTATATGGTTGAGTATTATCCAATAATAAGGAAACTTGATATTAACCACCAAAAGAAAAAAATTGCTTATATGTCATTTTAGTGACTAATAATTCTTTGTATATGAGTACATAATACATTTTAAAAATATCATCAACATTTTATATAATGAAAATTATTTTTAAACAAAATTTAGGTTGAAGTATTGATTATTTGTTTGCAAAAAAATTTAAAATGATGTAATTGATTAATCATTTAATTTTCTACAAAATGTATGTTAGAGTTGCCTTGAATTTGGCTTGACTTCTATTTGTTTATATCTATGATCGTCGTACGCTTTGCATATATGTCGGGGGGTCCAAGGGGGCAGCGCCCCTTGGTGAGATTCTACATTCCCGGTCAGGTCGCAGGGTCAAGGGGCAACACCACTGCTGGAATTTCTAGGGACAATTCAAATTAATAAATAACACCTTTACATAATGTGTTTAGTTATGCTGGGGGTAATTTCCTAAAGACCATATTATTTTAAAACTTTTAAGGGGGCAATTGCCTAAAAATCGTTGTAATAAAGACTAAAAAATAGATGGAGGAGGACAAATTACCTAAAGAATCATATAATAAAGAATTTTTTTTATTTATTTAGGGGGGGCAACTGCCCCCCTAAGCTAAAGGGGGATCCGCCCCTACCTGGGGGAATGGACCCCCATTGAAAATTTAATAAATGCTAATTAAGTGCATTAATTACTCTTTAATTAGCCTTAAATAAAATAATTTATATTAGTTATTTGCTTTATTCATAAGGCTCTTTTGATTCCCACTCTCCGCTCTTGCCTCCACACACGGAGCATGCCAGACTGCGGAAGCAGAGCATCGAGCGACTGAGAGAAGTAGCGTACTCCCAATTCCTGAATCTGAAGGCTTCGTGCCGGTATTTCTGACTTTGATTTTTTTTTCTTTTTTTTTTTATTGTGGTGATTTGTTGAATGTGAACAATGTGATTTTAACGAAAGAAGGCATCTTTCTTCTTTATCATCCGATCATCCCTAATTCTAGGGTTCGTCGCTTTTTTATTAGGAGCCATCATCTACTTCTGGCTATGATCTATTGATTCATCATTTACTGTAGACGACAAAGAAGAACTAAGGTTTGCATCAAACATTAAACTGATTTACTTCATCTTCATATTGTTCTTGCCATCAATCCCCTAACTTTGACACAATTACTTTACTTTTATGCGTCTTTATGGTTTTGACATTCTACTTTGTTGATCTCTATAAATGAATTTTATAATATGTTTGAAAAACTTTATTAATTATGTATGTCTCACTAAAGATGTATGCACTTCACCAATAAACCCTAACAGGACCTTGCAGACATATCTCCCTAGTTGTGTTTTTTGAACAACTGGTTATCAATTATCATCTCGAATGCTTTGAAGGAGGTCAAAAAATTCTATGTGAGGAAATTAATACACAAATAAAAAAAGTCGTGTAGAAATAAATTTTCTTGATATCCCTGCCGATTTTGGATTGAGAAAAAATTTTAGATTATCATCCTAATAGAAGGATGGTATTTGGAGACATTACTTGTTGAAAGGACCGTGTTAACCTCGTGATTATGAATTCCCGCACACACAAATTAGAGAAAATTTTTATAGATTTAATCTTACATGATTTGATGATCACAAAGCTTGTTTAGAATATAGTATAACCAAGGATGCAGCTTATTATTTATTTTGTTATCTGTTTAGACTTTAGATTGGAGAATAGGCTAGTAGTGATAGTTTTGACACAAATGGTGTTAGAAATTGTAAAAAAAAGGATAAGTCTCAGATTCATGTTGGTAATATGAACAATGCACATAACATTGCTAGATATAAATGTGAAGATTTAATAAATTAAGATAGGGATATTAGATTTGCTTTTGAAAGACCTATGATCATAATCGAAAAGATTATCATACACTATTAAATGCAAGTGTGGATTGTGTATGTTTCCTTTTACAGTAAGGATTAACATTTTATGGGCATGATGAATCAGAGGATTCTGAGAATCAAAAAAAAAAATTTGAACTTATGTATTTTCTTGCTAACCACAATGAATATATAAGTATAGTTGTTTTAGATAATGCTCGTCGAAATAATAAACTAATAGGTCCAGAAATCCTGAAAGAAATCATAGAAGCTGCTGCAATTGAGTTTTTAAATATTATAATCGATAAATTAAAAATGATGTATTAGTAATTTTATTCGATGAATCTCAGGATATATCAGTTAAAGAACAAGTTGTTGTTGCATTGTATTATGTTGATACACAAGGATGTGTTATTAAGCGTTTTATTAGGATTGTTCATATAGGAGACACAATAGCTCCAACAGTAAAGATGGCTATTGAAGTTCCTTTTACAAAGTATGGGTTGAGTTTGGCAATTCTGTATGGGCAAGGTTACGACGGAGCAAGCAACATGCAGGGTGAGTTTAATGAAAAAATTATTAATCATAAAAGAAAATTGTTCAGCTTATTATGTACATTATTTTGTACACTAACTCCAACTAGCATTAATTGTAGTCAATAAAAATTAAATTCAAGTTGATTCCTTCTTTAATATTATGATTAGTTTGTTAAATATCATTGGTAATTCATGCAAAAGATGAGATATATTAAGAGAAAAATATTATAAGAAAATTACTGAGCAACTATAAAGTGGAGGAGTCATGAAAGGTCGAGATTTAAATGAAAAAATTGCTCTTCAAAGACCAGAAGACACTTGTTGGGGTCCCACTATAATTCACTCATTAGTTTAATTCTTTTATTTGGGTCTATAATAGAGGTTCTTAAGATAGTGACACATGAGGGATCTAGTAGTGAGCATAAAGGTGAATCATATTCTCTACTTGAATCTGTGTAAAGTCTTAAATTTGTATTCAATTTTCATATGATGAAGATTATACTAGGAGCTACAAATGAGTTATTACAAGTACGGCAAAGAAAAGATCAAGACATTATAAATATCATGACTTTGATAAAAGTTTCTAAACAAAGGCTTCAAAATATGAGAAATGATGGGTGGGACACTTTGTTTAAAGAATTTGGATTATTTTGTGAGAAGAATAGCATAAATATTTCAAACATAACCAATACATTTATGATGCAAGGAAGATCAAGATGTTGTATTAAAAGTATAACAAATAGACATCATTATCAAATTGAGTTATTTAACATTGTTATAGATATACAACTTCAAGAGCTCAATAACATATTTGATGAAATTAATATAGAATTACATATGTATTTGGTATGTTTGAATTTATATTAGTCATTTTTAGTTTTTGATAAAAAAATGAGTGCTAAGCCTAGCCAAATTTTATTCGTCAGATATTTTAGAAATGGATCTCATCATACTAGACAATCAAATTAAAAACTTTATTATTAATATGAGATCGAATAATGTATTTAAGAGTTTAAAAGGACTTATAGAACTTGCTCAGAAAATAATGGAGACTAGAAAGAATGATATTTATCATTTGGTGTTCTTACTTATAAAGTGTACTCTGATATTGCCAATTACTATAATGACAGTTGACCGAGCATTTTCTGCGATGAATATTATAAAAAATCATTTACGCAATCATATGAGAGACTCTTGGATGAAGGATTGTTTACTTACTTATATTGAAAATGATATATTTAATAGTATTGACAATGAATTGATTATACAATGGTTCAAAAAATGACGACTCGACGGGGAAAATTATAAATAATATGTAAGTTTTTTGTTTATCATATATTTTATTTTTTTATAATGAAACTAACGATTTAAAAAAAAAATAAAAACAGCCAATATCGATCCCAAGCCCGGATGAAAAAGGTTTAGAGTTTTTTTTCATCAAAAATTTGTGCCCCGACATCAAAAAAGGCTCTACCCCGGGTAATAAAACATACTAACTTTTTTTTTCTTCAATGATATGTGGGTGGCTCTCATGATAATAATAAATAATTAAGTCTTTGATGCATGATATTTGATTAGATTAATAAAATTTAATTTTAAATGTGGCTTACAGGTTGATCCTACCAGCACACATGAGTGGAGTATATAATGTATTTCACATCTCTTCTTTAAGGAAATATATTTTAGATGAAGCTCAGAGGGTTAGTACTGAATCAGTTGATATTCAGTCATATTTGACATTTGTGGAAAATCAGAGAGAATTATTGATTATGATATTAAACAGTTGAGGAGCAGAGCAATCCCTTATGTTAAGGTGCTATGGAAGCACAGTTCAGAGAAGGATGCCACTTAGGAGAAGGAGTCAGAAATGAGTGAGAACCACTCTCATTTATTTGACTAAGGTATAACTTTACTATAACATTACTTATTAATTTTCTTTTAAATTTTGAGGACGAAATTTTTATTAGGAGGGGAGAATTGTAAAACCCAAAAATGACGATCGTAGGTCGTCGCACGATTTTCGATGCGTTGCGATGAAACTTAAATGAAAAATCAAAGTCAATGAAATTTAACAAAAATAATTTTATAAAATCCTACGTAAAATTTTGATCGTTTTGATATATAAAACTTATATCAAATTTCACATAATTTTGAAGTTAAAATTAATAGAAGTTTAAAAATGTCTAAATTACTCCTAGTGAATACTAAAGCGAATATGGTTTAAGTGAGGGCAAAGAGGTAATTTGGAAATCCCTTTCTCCCTATTATGTAAAAACCGAAACCTCCCCTTTCCCCATTCGCATGTTTCAGTCAAATCGAACGGAAGAGAGGGGCGGACGGGTGAGGAGCATGGGCGACTTCAGTGGCGGCTGTGGCGACGTTTTTTCAGTGAAAATTTTAGTGGAAATCGAAGAGGATGACGAGGGGAGTCTTAAGGTATGAAACAAATCCCTCTCAATCTCAAGTTTTTTAGAAAGGAAAAATTTTAGGATTTCTCCAAAAATGATTATTCTTTCAAAATTTCTTCACAAAATCAATAGGGAAGATGTTTTAACCACAAAAATGAAGTTTTCTCCAAATTTTATTGAGATTGAAAAATTAGGTTTTTTCCAAAAATGTGATTTTCTTCCAAATTTCTTTATAAAATTAATATGAAAGAGTTAGGGAAGTAATTTAACCGTAGAAATGAAATTATTTCTCAAAAATTTTAAGGTCGGAGAAATTAGGGTTTTCTCCAAAAGTTAAATTCTTTAAAATGCTTTCACAAATATGATTTCAATCAATCCTAGGAATGTTTCTAATAGAGAAATTTAAGGTTTTAATTGATTTCATTTTTTCAAATTTTAAATTAAGAAAAATCTGAAAATTTATATTTCCTAATTATTATTTAGGTGTGAGGGATGTTTTGGAAGGCATTTGGAGGAGAATTAAGGAGATTTAGGTTGCCAAGAAAATTGGATTTTAATAAATCCGAAAATGTTAATAAAATTTTAAATAATTTTAATTAAGTATTGAGAATGTCTACTCAATTTAGAAAGGTAAAGTTTACTTTGGATTTATGTATAATTTTAGGTGTTGATCGATAAAGGGGCGTCAAGTGACTGAGCGACGTCGTAGAAGTTCACTTAGCAATTGTTAAAGGTAGGTATTCATATCTATCATAAGAATTTTATATATTGCTTTGTTTTCTATTTATTCAACTGCAAATGTTTAAAGTTTTAAAGTTTATATAGTTTGAATTTAGTTTTTGCAAATATCATGTTAGAAGAATTTATTTCTTTTAAGATGTTAGCAAACTTTTCTATTATGGTTTAATTCATAGTTTTCATGTTTTAAGCCAATGATATATGAATCATGATGATTTTTCTTTAAGCATATGATTGACTGAACAATATTAAAATTTATGATATGAGACTATGCATGCTGATGCGGAGTACTCAAATATGGTAAAGGGCTTTACGGAGCAATGATAAAGGGGTTCTTGGAATCAAATGATAAAGGGGTTCTTTGGAGCCAAATGGTAAATGAATGGTCAATGAAAATGTGTACCTGATTAGTATAAACTTTATGGGTACCTCCGAGATGGGTGTTTTAAAATAAATATTATGCATATTATATTCATACTTGTTTTTCTAAAGGTTTATGAAAGAGGAAAAAAGTTATGAAAAAGGCTTTTATAAGGGAGGTTATAGAAATATTCTCATTTAAGAAAAGTTTTGAAATTATTCAGAATTGATAGTATGTAAAGTTTTCAAGTGAGATTTATTTTCATGAAATATTTTGTTGTTGGTTTATGTAAATTTTTATGAGAAATATGAATTACCTGTTGAGCGAGTAAGCTCATCCTATGTTTGAAAATATTTTTCAGGAGATAAGTGATGGCTACGAGACGATAGTACACATACCATCGTAGAGGACCTCAGGAATAAAGGTTATTTTTATGTTTTCTGTTGAGTTTGAATTTGAGTTCAGTAGTATGTACCTGTGTATGAACTATTATTAGAATTTATGTAATTGTGGATTATTATGTTAGTAGTTGTGTGAGAAGAAACAGTTTGGAACGCTTTTATTTGATGTTATCAGTGGCTCTTTCATATAATTGGATGATGTTTATGTACTGATATTAAAGCGTTAAGAGAATTGTTTATGTTTATATGTGTTTTCCGTACGACCAACTGTTCCCGCCCCGTTATTTTTCAGGTTAGCCGGGCCGGGTCGTGACATAATGCCAACCCATAAAACACAACAACACGAAGCTCAAAGAATCATATGTTTATTCTCATGATAAGATTTCCATAAGTAGATTTTAACAAAAAGAGCATGCTTAATGTGCTTGCTAACACTTACAACACTTTTAAAATTATTCTTAAATTTTTATCATTCATTTCTCTCCATAAGAAATATAAGGCGAAACTAGAAGTAAGAAATAACATATTATTTGCATCCTTTGCCAAATTAAAATAGACAGTCAAGTCTAAAACTTGAAGAAGAGTAGGCCTAAGAATGAAGTATTGTAATCCATGAATCAAATCAGAAAAAATAAAAAAGGAAAACTCGCATTCAAAAAAGAGGTCATTATGAGTCTCTTCAGTTCTAACACATAAAACACAAGTAAGAGGAACATTTAAATTCCATTTGAAAAGAATGTCAGCAGTCTTTAACCCTTTTAACAAAGCCATTCAAGCATAATAAGAAAAATGTAAAGCAAATCTCCAGACAGAAGATAATGGCCATTTAAAATCCTCCATATAAGAGAACAACTAAAAGCATAATATAAGGAATTAAGATATGGAATACCATAACCCTCAAAACATTTAGGCCGACACACCTTTTTCAATATGAATTTTCCTAGAATTAACATCGCTATGAAACAGAAAATTAGAACAAACCTTTCTAATAAATTTGTAGCAAAATTTAAGAAAAATAAGACCATTATTCCAATAAGAAATATAATTGCTAATAGTAAAGTTGAGAAATTAAAATCTTCCAGCAAATGAAAGAATATTAGCTTTCCAACCAGCACGCAAATCAGTAATTTTATTAAGCAAATGTTGAAATCAGAAGCTATGAATTTTTTTGTAAATAGGTATTCCAAGATATTTCATAATGTTTTGAGAATTTGAAATGTTCAAAATCTAACAAATATAATTAGCCACCATAGTATCCTTGGAAAAAAAATAGTCGAACTTTTATTATTATTAACAACAAGATCATAACAAATGGAGAAATAACCCAAAGTATCCTTTAACTTTTCAGCATTAGGAACTGAGGCTTTTACAAAGACTAGAACATCATCAGTATAGAGTAAAGGTGAAATATAGTTCTCACTAATATCCATACCCTCAAAGTGAATATCTAAAGACTTATCATCAATCAAATTAGATAAGACATCCATCATAATACAACATAAATAAGGGGAAGAGGACAACCTTGATGTAGACCTGAAGATGAGCTAAAAACCCATCTAATGAACCATTAAGAGCAACAATCCAAGAAATGAAGCAGTTAGGAAAACTTTTCTGAGCTAATCTATATAAAAGAAAATATCTAGATACAGTGAAAAAATGCCTTATGAATGTCAAGCTTTGCACATAAATACTTAACTTTGGCAAATATATTAAAGTCTCTCAACAATTCAGATGTCAACAAAATATTATTTGAAGAAATTCTTTTTTTAATAAATCCAGACTGGCTAGGATGAATGATAAAAGACAAATATGTTGTATTATATTAGCCAAAATTTAGCCACGATTTTATAAAAAATATTGAATAAAAAAATTGGCCTACAATAAGTGATAAGAGTAATTTTAGGAATAAGTGTAATAGCAGAAGCTTTAGCACCTCTACGTATGTGACAAGAAGAGAAATAATGTAAAACAACTTTTAAAGAAAAGCCTAAAATTTCTCCAGAGTTCTTAAAATTTTCAAAAGTAAAGTCATCAGGGCCAAAGGCAAAAGAAGAGGAAGCCTAGAATACAACCTTTTTAATTTCTTCAATAGAAATAGGAGCTGATAGAGATGGAAGTAGAACACCATGAATAGTCCTTCCAACAGGAATATAATTAGAAGTAGCAAGGGGAGGTATAGGAGAATTAAAAAACATTTTAAAATGCTAACAAAAACTTCAGATTATAGCTTTAGGATCAGAGATCCTAAACCCCTTAGACGTAGAAATTACTTTGATGTTATTTCTATTATGCCTGCCATAAATTTTCGAATAAAAAAGAAAGCTCAAATCATCCTCCCTGCATGAAAGCCATCTAATTTTTCATCTCTGAATAAGCCAAGAAGCTCATAAAAATATAGGGGGAAAATATATTTTGATTAAAAATAGAATTCAAACAATCATTCAACTGATTATCGAGTGTATTACATTGAATATTCTGCAAAATAATACACATCAATAGCGTCAGAAACAAACCTAGAAGAAACCCACCATCTACAAAACCCTAGCAGTCGGGCTTTGTCGTCAGCTTCAGTTTAGTTCCTTCTCTCATTCTACTGCCGTCGTCGGACATGGCCTTCTCCGCTATAGTTCGCCGCGCCACCTCCGCGACCGCACGATATTCAATAGAGTTCTACATCAGCCGTCAGAGTCGCCGTAGTCCTAACTACGCTCCCTTACGTTCTCTTCTCACGGGAGAAATCCTTTATTGCAGAGGAGGAAGAAAGCTTCCCTCCTCCTTCTTGTCCCTCGCTCGCTTCTCTTCTTTGTTGTCAAAGAAGGAGTCAGCTGATGCCGAACTTCTTCAGATAATCAAATCAGAAATTAAGTGCGCTGAGGAAGAACGCCGAGAGGTACAAACCATCAAGATTTTTTTTTTAAAGTTTCATTTATTTCATATTACTCCGTTAGAGTAGTTTCGAATTGCATTATTTTGTAATTTAGATGTTCTTATCGAGTTCGATAGCGAGAACTAATGCTTTATCTTCTTCAAAAGCTTAGGTAATGTGTAAAGGTCAATACCTTTAACTGTGATGGATTGATAATGAGTGATTTTTTTAGCCTTCTGATTCTGTGCAGTTGGAGTAAGCCATAATGCTCTTTAAGGGCTGGATGTTTATATTGAAAACTTAACAGCTATATAGCTTTTGACTTAGGTTGTTTAAACTGTTATGCCTTCCTTTTTATCCTGTCCCATTACCCTCTTCTCCTCATAGATATGGATTGAAAATAAATAAAATTTTAATTACGAAAAACTCTTCATTTCTTGGAGCCTATTTTTTTTCTCTAAATTTTCCAGATAGATGAATCATAGGGTGAAGTTATTGATTTAGCACATCTGATATACCGTATTATATATTGTTGGCCCCAAATAGTTGGAATAAATAGAGCTCATAAAGTTGATCCCCTAGGTGAAATTGTGTAAAAAGACTAGCATCAATAGAGTTAGCTTCTCATGTATCACACAGAAGGAGTGAAAGTAGGAGGATTCATAAAGTTGACCCTAAGGAGAATTCATAAAGCCTACACCATAGTTTATCAGTCCTTCAAAATTATGCTTCTTAAGCTTTTTTACTCTCCTGTGCTACCAGGGGCGGAACCCCCGTATAATCAGGGGTTGCCCCCCCTCAAAAAGTTTAAAAAAAATTAATTATATGATTTTTTAGGTTATTTGTTCATATCAATTCATTTTTTAGTCTTTATTATAAGGATTTTTAGGCAATTGCCCCCCCTAAAAATTTTAAAATAATATGGTCTTTAGGTAATTGCCCCCAACAAAGAATAAAGAGAATTCATCATTGAATTCTAAAAATATCCTTCAAACCAAAAATTGTTCCGGGGGCGCTGCCCCCGGAAACCCCCGCCAGGGAGCGCTGTTCCCTTGGACCCCTGACATATATGCCTTATAAGTTTGCCCCTTTTGAAAATTAAGGCTGGTTCCGCCCCTATGTGCTACCTATCTTAGGTTTGTTCTTTGCAGTAACATAACAAGGAGATAAGGCATTTTGCACAAAACAATGGTTTGTGGTTTAGTATTCAGGTGGGTGGACCTGTGGATCCTCTAGTTGCACTTATATATGTATAAAATCAGAATAATATGTGCCATGATATTTAGAAGTCACTAATAGGTGTGCAAGATGAGGCCAACTATAAAATAGGCTTATAATTTTCAAATTGATTTGCAGACTAAGAATTCCAATAATTTAGATGCATGACTAGCAAGTAATTTCATGAAAAAAAGGTACCTTATTAAAAAATAAGTGCAATATCTTTAAATTTGAATCTTCACACTTTTCTCTTTCAATTAGGTTTGTTTGTAAGACAAAATATCACAATAAGATGCATGGCCAATTTCAACTGTCATCCTTATACCATGTAAAATTTGACTTTCAATCCTATCTCCTTTATGTTCTTGATATGTAGCAAGCAATTTCATGACAAAAGGTATGTTATTAAAAAGTAAGTGCAAGATCCTTAAATTTGAATCTTTGCACTTTTCTCTTTCAATTAGGTTTGTTTGTAAGACAAAATATCACAATAAGATGAATGGCTGACTTCAACTGTCATCTATATTTGATCTAAATTTTGACTTTTAATCCTATCTCCTTTATGTTCTTGATATGTAGCAAGCAATTTCATGAAAAAAGGTATGTTATTAAAAAGTAAGCGCAAGATCCTTAAATTTGAACCTTTGCAATTTTCTCTTTCAATTAGGTTTGTTTGTAAGACAAAATATCACAATAAGATGCATGGCTGACTTCAACTGCCATCCATATATGATCTAAAATTTGACTTTTAATCCTATCTCCTTCATGATCTTGATTTCTCATAATGCTCAAATGAATCTTTCATTTGCTTGTATGTTTGTGTCTCTTCCCCAATTCTTTAGAAAAAGTGAGCCACATTTTCAAGTACAAAATGCTGCAATTACATATTGGCCAATAAACATGAAGCCCATAATCTCAACAATCCAATTGTAAAAGCTTTGCTACTATTATGTCAACTTTGATATATTTCTCCAAGTGAGTAAGGCATACATGAAAGAGTCAAATGTTTTTATTATACAGTTTATAAGCACAATTGGGCCAGACTAAATTTGAACCATAGACCACACTCATTGATCCCAAAGTCATGTTCTCCTAAGGATGGAAGAGATCTAGGAAAAACCTTGATAATAGGATGGTAGAGAGACTTTCCTTTTGCTATCTGATAGGAAATACTTGAGTTCGCAAGTAACCCTAAGGGAATACTTGAGTTCGCAAGCAATCCTAGCCCAAATTGAAGCTCCAACAGCAACGATGTTGCTGTTTACAGCAGGAAAACAGCCCAAACAGTAGCAAAACAGTGGAAATACGAGAGAGAACTTGTAGGAAATCAAGCAAAGACTTATATTCCACTAGAGGATGGATAAAAACAGCAAACGATACAATAATCTTCAATTCGAGAGGAAGATAATCTCTCCAAAACTCTCTAGCAAAGCCTACTAGAGCCCAAGCACAAGACAAGATCTCAAAATTTAGCCAATCTCAAGATAGAAACCCTCATTCCCTCTTAAGCTCCTAATTAATATCAAAGGACAGTTACAAAATACCTAAACAGCCCTTACATTCAAAAATTCCCTCTCAAACTAGTGTTTAAAACCTGCTGGGGCCCACAGGGGCTTCCGCCCCCTCTCCTGGTGGCTTGCGACTTCGCCTAGAGTAAACCAAGACCGGTCCAGGCTGGACCAGTCCTGCCGGCCCCTCCTGAGCCGGCAAAGGCGTAACACTATCCAAACCCGGAAGAAATCTGATTTCAATTCATAAACAGTTTGCTAAACTGCATTCTTCATCATTCTTGTTGTTCCCATATTAAAAATAACCCCATGTTGATTGAAGAGACTATCATCTTATGTTCTTGACTCGAGCAAATTTTTATATCCCTGAAGTAAAAAAAAACGCTTAACCGGTAAACCTTGTGACTAATTTAAAATTTTTTTTATTACGAATATTTTTCTTTTAATTTAATTTTTTATGATGGCTGTTTTAAAAACTTGTCCCAATATAAATGATTTCTTACTTTCTGATTATAGAAATTCTTCACAGATTTTTCACATTTGTATAAAGGCATTGGACCTTTAGCCTTTATTTTTTCTCTTATGTAATCTTCTTTTGAATTTTTCAGCCTTCTTGGCTTTTTGTCATGCAGCTCACGTACTTCATTGCTCAACCTGTTGCGGTTGTTCTTTTTTGTTGTAGTTGTAATTATCTTCTTATAGAATGATATTCCCCTGTCTGTGTGTTGCCACCATATTTAGGAGTCAGAGAGAGAGAGAGAGAGGGTTAGCATATTACTGGAAGAGAGCAAAGAATAACAAATGGCTATGGCGAAGAAAGACTGCTGCAATAGTTCTCGGCCGCAGAGGCGGAGGAAGAGGTTGGCATAAGCCTTATTTCCCATCCATAATTATAACTAAGAATCTAAGTAAATCCTAAATTTTCCTATACGTGAAAGCATACTACACATCTTTCTTTCTTTTTTTAGGGGGCACGTAACAAATCTAAATTAAAACTATTTCTAAAACTGCACAAATATGATTGATTAGGTCTAAATTAGGAACTATGAGTTATTTTTTCTATATATTATATGTAAATTATTTTCTCTCTACTTGTAATTAAGTTGTAACCTTGCCTATAATTTCTATATATAATTTAGTGTGTGTGTGTATATATATATATATATATATATATATAAACATGTAATTGATTGATAAATTGATGTTATAGGTAGTTCAGCTTTGATCCTTTCAACTCTTTTTTTTTTTCATATCTATTAGTTATGCATGTAGATATTTTAAAATGATATATAACATTGATCCCGGTCAACCTTGCAAGAAATAGCTAGCAACCAAAATTTATAAAATTTTATGATGATCTATTTTTCAGTAATAATTTGTTAAATAACATCGTACTGTTAGTTACAGCTCCAAACAACAATTTTGGAGTGATTGTTTAACATCAAGCATTTGACATAGGCTTCGTTTGGGCCGGCTTTCTTATTGCTTTCTAAAACAGCTTTTTAATACAAAATTTTTTGAACTAGAAATTTTTGTACTAAAATGCTGCTTTAGAAAGCAGCAAGAAAGCCTTCACAAACGAAGCCATAGTCTCAATGCAAAATTGGGACATGTACAAATAACACTCAATTAGAATAAGGCTTTGTCTGGGACAGTGTCATTACTGTTCTTAAAGCAGCTTTTTAGTGCAAAACTTTCTTAAATTAGAATTTTTTGTACTAGAAAAATGCTTTAGAAAGCAGGAAGAACGATGTCCCAAACGAAACCTAAGTTGTCATAGATTAAAAAAAAAGGGTACTTTTTTATCTTATTCTCTCATTAAATACAGTTATAAATATGCTTGATCAATGATCTAACTTGTAGAATTCAATAAATTTGGTCTCTACCTAGTTTGTTGGAGATGAAGTTTGACCATCTTGATTTAATTCTAGGAGCTCAAAGTTCACAATATTTTGATGAAAAATATGCTTGAAAAAATAATTTTTCCTATCTATTTTTTTGGTATTTGTTTTTCTTTCATGATACCAAACTATAATCAATGGCCATTCATCTTAATCTTCAGCTCTTCACTAAATCAATTATGATTTGAAATTTAAACATTTTTGCTATTGTTGGATTTTCGATCAAGAGTGTTTAAATTTGAAACAATTGTTGATTGGCATGGTCATACTTTAAATCTTTATTCAATATAGCAAAAAACGCTCAAATAAATCATCATATTTAGCTTATATATATTAAAATATGCCTAATTGGTTTAATTTGTGTACCGTTAATTCTATGCTTAGACTATATCCTAATCCAAAATTCACAAATTTTTATGAACTTATGGATGGAGATTAATTTTTTCCACATATTTTTGGAGTTTTCTCTATCAAAATGCCATATAAGCAGATGGATTCGGAGATATTGGTATAGTGGAATGGCAACGTGATTGGCAGTTGTGAAATGATGTTGCTGATTGAGTGATAGAATATTTGAAGAACAAATCAAGCATAGGCTGCCTTCTTGTTTTACCAACTGAAATTCTTGATGAATTAAATCTTTAGTATGCTAATTTTGCTACTCAATAGTGGTGAAAGATTGACAACACATAGGATAGAAATGATAAAATCACCTAGCTATTTTCTCTCTCCATCATTAGCGTATAGGTACTTAATAGGTCATAACTTCAGACAGTTTGTGTTGTGGCTATGATGACTGCTGGCGGAGGAAAGGCAAGGTTTTAGCTGTAGAGATTTATTAAAAAAAAATTAAGAATTCTTTACCTATTGCTCTTCTTTTTCTATTACTTCCAAACTATCATATATATATATATATATGTGTGTGTGTATATACAATTGGCCTATCTATGTATTATTTTGATCATAAAAGAAGTGTGATATTGATAAAAGTTAGATATAAGATTTATAGAAGTGCCTAGAGCGCTCTTTGGCAAAATAAAATCTTGTTCCATCTGAAGAAAGATTTTTAAAAAAGCTATTTTATGAAGAAGGCGTGATCGGGCAAGTTAATAGTTGACATTATTAGAATGGATGCATTTTAAAACTAGTATTTTACTACAAGAGATGGCGATATTAGATTAAAAAAAATGCTGGGAAGCTGATAATTGGTATCTTCACTTGATTTCTTATTTCCCAGACAGAAGAAGTTCCAAAAGGGTTTCCATTTGAGATCCAAGACGAAGAGGGTTCAAACATTGTAACTCTAAGAAGAGAATACTTGGGTGAGAAAATTGAAGCTGTTGTTTCCATGCCCAGAATGGAGGAACCTGTTAACAATGAGGAGGCGGGCAATGGGGAAGCTAATCATGCTGGTGATGAGAAGACCAGCCAGCCTGCTATTCCATTGACAGTTAACATCAGCAAAACCAAAGGACTAAATCTGGAGTTCTGCTGCACTGCTTATGCTGATGAAATTGTAATCGACAGCTTGTCAGTTCAAAAAAATGATGAATCTGATGATGTGCTAGCATATGAAGGTCCTGATTTCAAGTAAGAAGAAACTACAAGAGACTAAACTCCGCACATAAATTTTATTATCTTAGTGTATTTATACTCTAAAAATTTGCATGTGTTCCAGTGATCTTGATGAGAACCTCCAGAAAGCATTCCACAAATTTCTTGAAATAAGAGGCATCTCTCCTGCGACCACCAACTTCTTGTATGAATATATGATAAACAAAGATGACAGGGAGTATTCCCGGTGGCTGCAGAATCTGAAGCAGTTTATTGAGAAGTAATGAGAAGAAGGTTCAATGCTAGCAAGTTGACGTTTTGCCCGTATTCCTGAACTGAAGAAATTTTCTGATGCTGGTGTAGTTTTCTGAGCCTTTTCCATTCATTGCAATAAATGTTGGAGAGTGAATTCATGATGATACCACACATCTATCTACAGTTTTGTTACATATATGTTAAACAAGGTATGCATACTTAATATGAAGGTGAATGCCATCTGATTTAGGCTCCTCTTTTCATGCTTATGCATCTGTAGATCTTTTTTTTCTTTGCTCAGTTCCTCACGAGCAGGCTCTTTCTGTTGTTTTAAGCCTATTACATGTATCACCTCGCTGCTCTGCTCTGCTCTGCTTGAATGATAGTATTTGCATCTTTCTATTATGTTCTAATCACAAAACGTAATAGAGGGGCACCATGATTAGAACAAGTTGATCACGCACGTCATGATGTCTTTTTGTTTGGAATTAAAAATTTTTATACTAAAAAATCACTTCACAAAGCAGGAAGAAAAGTACCCCAAATAAAGCCTCAGATAGGTGTTACTATTCATAATATTAGCCTACAGAAAGGGCCATTAGGCTTCCAAGGAAATGACTGATAAATATTAAAGAATATTTGTTCTCTATAAACTTCACACCATGATATTAATTGAGATATACAAAAGATAAAAATAAACATTTTTTATATCATAAACTTTAAAACATTTGACCATAAATTTTATAATAAACAATCCTGCAAACTAGTAATCTGTAAACACCCAGGCCCCAAACAAATCCATGCCTGGCTACCTAAACACACCAAATCTCTATTAAAATGCTGTGATCAGATTGATGCCCTTCAAAGCACCAGTAGTTCATTCTGTTCCTCTCTCTCTCTATATATATTTTTAAAGATGATTGTAAGTTACGTCAAGCTATATATAGATAGATTGAGCTCTGTACATAGGAAAAATATTAGTTTTCTTTCTTGATTACTTTCCTGACCGCTTGAGGCCTTTGCATGATGTCATGTGTGAGTGCAATTTCTCTGGGTTGAAGGGATGTCCACATTGCCTGCAATTTGAGTATAGGAATCAAGCTTTAATAGAACTGCATGGCTTCATTAAGAGTTCAAGAGATCAAGTAACTTTTTTTTTTCTTTTTGAGACATTTAGGTCAATTAAGGCAGACTCATACACAAGACTCAAACCCAAAATCTCTTAATTGGTACCCTAAGCTCCCAACCAACAGGCCAATATGAGCTGTCAAGTAACATATTGAATTGATCAAAATCAACTATCATTTCACTATCACTGTAAATTCAATATATTTATAGTCTGTTTGAAAGGATTGCAATGTTCTATAAAATTAGTACTTATTGTAAAATTATTATAAGGAAAAAAATTTAGTTATTCTAAACCTTCTGGTAAAAAAAAATAAATTTTCATCACAAAAATATATTAAAAGTAGCTAGAAAGTATAAAAAAATAATAGGCCGAATAAAATTATGATTGATGTCCTAAATGGATCCTTAATTGAGAGCTAACTCATAAATCTACCTATCAATACAAAAATCAGAACAGTTCAAATGCCCTATCAAATAAAATTTAAAATTTTTAAATTTATATTAAGATAAGTGTAATAAATTGATAATAAACAAATTTTTATATTACAATAATACCAAAATGAATTTAAAATTTAAAAAATATACATATACTAATAAAATTTTGGAAGTGTCGTGCACTGCACTCAATTCCAGCCCGTAGTTGGTAATTTTATAAATTAAAATTTTGAAAATTAATGATAAATTATGAATATTTCTTATTTAAATTAAAGACGTTATTACAACAATAATAGAGGGCAGTTTGATCAAAAGAATTAATCAAAGTCAAATGACATTATTAAATAAGTAAATAGCTATTTTAAAATTTTCGAGCAACTACGGAAAAAAATATATTGTGCTAATTTTTTGTACTATATAGTAGCCTTATTATATAACTAGTTCTCATCAGCCAGACTGGAAATCAAAGAAAATTTACGTGTTTGCAAAAAAGATGAGGATTTACATTCATACCATAATTTTTTTTATATTTACAGATTAATACTTAAAAATTTATATTTATTTATATAATAGTATAATCTCTAAATTCCAAAAAATATAAAAAAAATTAATAAATTGATAAATTTAAGAGACACGTGTCATGAAGAGACTCACGAGCATTTGGGCTTCGGCATATGTATTCTTCCCGCCTTTCTCGAACTCTTCCCGCCACCCGTCGGCTTGCTTTCCCTTTCAAAATATTAAACAATTAAATCTACAGCAGCAGCAAAAACATCCACCCTTTCCCGCCCACATAAATCAATTCAAATTTTTTTTTTATTAAATAGTTATTTAATGAATTTTAAAATAATAACGTCTAATACTAAATGTTATGAATTTTATTTAAGTAGTTTAATAGCATAGAATAGCATATTATTTGATTTTTTTTAAATATTAAAATAATATTAAGATATTTATGATACTCAAATTGGAAAATATTCTAAATTTTAAATTCATTAAAATTATTTTAAAATTAGTATCATATAAAATTTGATTAATTATATGTATTATATTTTTTCAAAGAAATTTAATAATTTTAAAATTCATATTAATTAATTTAGTCATACTTTCTGGAAATTATAAATATAGAATTACATTTTATTATTTATAAAATAAATTAAATATTATTTCCTAAATAAAATCTAAATATTATTAACATTTTAACCCAAAAAACAAATTAAAAGTTTTGTATCAAAATAATGCTATTCGATTTGAAAAATTCAACTAAAAGATATTTGTTCACCTCTTATTATTATCGACATGCGCGTTTTGAAGTCGCAGTGGCGACCTAATGGAACCTGCAGACTTTGTCAAACCGCCGTAGACTCCACCCCTGCCGCCGGCGAGCAGGGTGCTGTCGACAGTATCGACCGCTTTGCAGGCGAGGAAGTTACGGAACACGTGCGACGGCTTTCGTGGATAGCTCTGCCGGCCGGCGTCTCCTGCCGGTGATGTTTTCCTTTGTTCCAACTCCTCCACATCCTCATCCGGCAACACGCCATCTTCCACATAGAGCTGCTCATTTTCCGGCGAGGTCTTTTCTTCTGCGATCGATTAGGGGAGAAACTGGGAGTGAAAATTTAGTATTTGTTTAAATAAATTATGAATTAAGTTTCAACCATTTTCTACATTTCCTTTCAGCCAAAATCTCAGCTTCCAAAAATAATAGCACTAGGGTTTAGGGGGACTAGGTTACCGGGAGAGGGGAAGGGACCTGATTTAGATTCAGCGCCAGGGAGAAGAGACCCCAAAAGAACGTACTCGGAATCGGATATCGCAGTGAGGAGATCGTCATCCTTCAAATCCTGCCATACCAATGCCTTCTTATATCGCCTGTAATCGATCAAATAGTTCAATTAGTCTGTTCAGTCTCAAAGAGAAATCAATGAGAGATAGAGAGAGATTACCTCTGATACGACCAAGCGAATGAGTCCGGCATCTCTTTTCCCCTCAATTCCGACAGCCATCTCTTTACATCTGAAGTTCTGGTTACAATTAGCCATGGAAGGCGTTCTAGAGCAGTGGATGGATTGCATAGAGAGAGAGAAAGAGAAGGGGGGATGGGAAGATTGGATTTTTACCACGAAGGTGAATGCCGGAGTGGCAGACATGGTGGACGCGTATGAGATGAGGGTGTTCGATCCGGCCGTCGCGATTTAGGAAGTAAATGATGTTGGCTCGTCTTGCCTCTGTGCTCCTCTCGGAAAACTCCATTACTCGCTCCCTCTGCCTTCTCTTCCTCTGGTCTTGGCTTCTCTTGGCTTCATAATTTCTTTTGGTCTAATGTCTTATAAATTTGAGTGGTTGTTATTATTGTTCTTATTATTTTTTTATTTTAACCTCGCCTGTGCAGTCATACAGCTATGTGAGTTTAGTGTAGGTGAGTTCAGCCCTCTCATGATGGAGAAATTATTATGTGCGGAGGCCGGACATAGCTCTATATCCGGAGGCGAATCAGGTGCAGCAACGTCAACGGTACTGAGCTGCGGTACACAGCAAAGGGGTGACGTGGCGTACTTTAATTGGTCTCCAGACGGGGCATCCGCACAAAATAATTAATCCTCATGATGATAAGCTGTTGAAATAAATAAAATAAAGATGTATGGATATTAGAATTCATTTTATAATTTTTAATGGATATGAAATTGATAATTATTGATAATAAATAATACAACAAATTAAAAAGCAGTCCCACACGAAATTTTTACTACGTTAGATGGTAAAAAAATTTTTTTCTAAACTTTAGAAAATAATAAAAAAATCGTCCCAAACAAAATCATAATCTGACTTGATACTCAATATCCTCATTACAATAAATAATTCAGAGTTATTAGTACTAATCAAAATGATTATCGTGCTATGTTTAACATATTATAATATTACTAAAGTTTTTTTATTTGGAGATTCTTCAACATCATTAGTTGGTAGCTTTTGTGCATTTGTGTAACTATATTTTTGAAAATTTGTGGGTCAATATAAGTAACAATCATTTCCTCATGTCAATTATAGGTTGATAGCAAGCTAAATCTTTTTCCTACATTAATTATATCAGATAAATAAGATTTTTAGTTAAAAAACTTTTATTTCAAAATTTTTTTTTACTAAAACTGCTATAAAAAGCAATAAAAAAGTTATCCCAAACAAAGCCTTTTTGGGGCGGCTTTCTTACTGCTTCTTAAAATAACTTTTTAGTATAAAAAATAAAATTTTTCTACTACAAAATTGTTTTAAGAAGTAGTAAGACAGCCGTCTCAAACGAAGCCTTAGACTAACCTTCAAAATACTTCTCGTGGATACTCCATCATAAATAAACACAAAATAAGGAAGTTTATATTCTCCCTAATCCCACTATATTTAGACACTTGGCATATAGCCTAAACCATTTGATTATTACTTGACCTTTTTTTTTTTTTTCTGTACTTTAGCAAGTAAATCACTTAATGTAAAATCCTTGTTCTTTGTTGAATTATTCAATATTTTTAAGGGATTTTTAGCCATGAGGTGTGTTCTTTGCAATTAGTTAATCTTTTTTATATGTGATGCGAATTGGGCCGAATGTCATAATAAAAGACGATCGATCAAAGCTCTTTTTGCTCTCATAAAAGAGAAAATAGAGCCTTCCGTCACAAAATCTATAGCGAGAAAGAATATCGTACAACAAGCTCTATTTGTTAACTTATTTGCATTGATGAACTTTGTGAGCTTTGTGTGGGATTGAAGTGATGAGAGAGGAAAAAGTAGTCAGCATCATATGTTGAAGGGTTCTAACTTACTTGTCATTGATTTTTTTTTTTTGGATATTTATATTAATTAAGTAAAATTCATACACACATCACATACGTAAGCTTCGAACCCAGAATCTATTTGTTGATAGCCAAAACCCTCAACCAACAGATCCAGGAGAGTTGCTTTACTTGCCGTTGACGAGTTATGGCTTTTGGGTAGGTTAAAGGCATATGATCTCAGAACAACAATAAATAGTCAACATCACATGATTTAATTTGTGGTGTTTCAAAAAGCTCAACTCGATGCTTAATTAAAAATTAAAAATGGAATTAAAGCTTAATCCATCATCTTATCTGAACCTAAATATGATTAGAAATAAAAAAATATTATCCCTACTCAGCACAAAGTGCCATAAGGTATGATTTTGGGTTAATTGTTTATTTATTAATTATTTAATCTTTTTCAATATCAAGCTAAGATTTTCACTAATTTAACTTAAGTCAATAATTAGAGCACTTAAGATAAAATAATCGCATATATTAGAGATCATATAACAAAATTGAGATAAAAAATAATAATCTTTTAACACTTTAGCGGTGCTTAAGCGCGTTTGAACGCTAACCAAACAGCTAAATGGCCGAGAGATCATATGCGTTTCAACTCTCAAAGACGAAAAAATGAAAAGGAATTACGTTTTTTGAACTTCCTTTATTTCACTATTATAATTAATACTTAGTTTTCAGCTGTCTTAGGGTCTGTTTTAGATAGCTTTTTTGTTGCTTTTCATTTCAAGCTGTAGCTACAAATTCGTTTGGCTATCAATCTCTTATAATTTTTCTTTATTTTTTGGAAATTTTCTATAATATGAAGCTGTTTTTTACTATCAGAAGTGTTAATATGTGGTGACTTCAAGAAGACCGTTCTTCAATTTTTGTAAAGAAAGAATATAATTGTAATATTCATGGTAGTTTTTAATAAAGTTATTTTTCTCACAACAACTTTGTAATATCTGACTCGAACCCGACCCAAAAATTCTGGATTAGGATCAATTCGTTTGTCAAACAGGCCGGGTTCGGGTTTAAAAAACCGACCCTTTTCAAAAACCGGGTCGGGTCATATATGTCAGGTCAGTTTCGAGTTTGACCCGAACCCGACCCGTGACCCGAGTTTGACAGTCCTACAAAATGCTTCAGTCATCCTAAATAGACCCTTAATGCATCGGTATTCTAAACCAAACATACATGAACAATTTCATAGTATTATCAAATAATTTTTCTGTCTTATCTCTTAATTGAAAAGTATTTGATTTCCCAATCCTTTAAAGCCGACATTTGGAAGAAATTTAAGAAAATAGTGATCTAAAAAACAAAATAGAGACAATTAAATAAATTAATGGCCTTTTTTTGTATTTTTCCTTCAACCACTTCTCCCTCAAACCATCAGTCTATGTTCAAATTTGAAGAATTTTAATGCAAGAATATATACAAATGTTTGAATTATTCAAAGTCAATTATAGTAGATTCATAATAAGACAACAAATTATATTTATTTGGACAAAATTTATGAGAGGATAAAGACACGAAGACCTTTTAAGCAACCAAAAATACTAACTAAAGCGATATTTAAAATATAATAAAATTACTGAGAATTTAAAAAAGGCAATAAAAAATTATTTATTGCAATCAATAGTTCATATCCAAATCCGGGATTTGAAAATGTATAAAGTGAGTGTTACGTAAATTTTTTTTAATTTTATTTTTAAAAGAGATTATTGCATGCCCAATGTATAATCAATAATATAGCTCTTATCTATGATATTTATACAAATCTTAAATAAATTTATTGCTTTAGCAGTTTATAAATGTAAGAGAGAGGAGAAAGGGAGAAGGTAGAGGACAATGAAGGAACCTTAGGGTTCACTTTTTGGAGAAATTATTCTATGCGGTCACCGAACGGTTCAGAGGAGAATCAGAAAGCACCACATCATCGGGTACCAAGCGGTACATAACAAAAAATGACGTGGCACGTTCTCATTCGCCTCTGGACACCGTTCGGTGATCGCACAGAATAATTTCTCTCGCGCCTATTCAAAGTTAATAAAACAGACATAGTAAAGATCAGTTTTGTAGTAAATAGATATTTCGGCTTCATTTGGGACAGTCTTTTTATTGTCTTGATTTTTAGATCGCAATCATAATTTTTGTTTAGTCATCATTTTTTTACTATTTTTTTTAAATTGTACTAAAAAGTTATTTTTTACAACTTTAAAAGTTATTTTCTCTCTACAAACAGCTTTATAAAAGTTACTTTCTCTTGAATATTAATTATGTGATTTGTTAGATATTGATTTAGTATCAATGCATGCCTTAGGTTATATAAGAATTTATATATAGAAGCTTAATTAGCATGTAAGCTTAAAATAATTTGAGTTTTTTATGGAAGAGTTGAAAAGATGGAGAGGAGAGAGAGAGAGAGAGAGAGAGAGAGAGAGAGAGAGAACTGACAAATAAATAATAAGCTCATTTCCACGTGTTTAAACTTCATCTCGATGAATCGTTGATGCTTTTTTAAGAAACTTTTGAAGTGATAATTTTTATTTTTTGTTTGACCATTAGTTTTATTAATTATTTATGGTAGGTTATTTTCCCTTGCTATTCTAATAAAAAGGCAAGCAACGAATCTTAAGAATAGTTGGTGAGTGTCATTTTATTCTATATTATGATTGGCAGGAGATCAGATCATCTCTCATCTCACAAGCACATAGGAAGGGGTGTTAATATTTGACGTGATCCGAAAATTCGAGTTGAACCCGACCCGAAAATTCCGGATTAGGGTGAACCTGTTTGTCAAACGGGTAGGGTTCGGGTTCAACAAACCGATCCGTTTCAAAAATAGGATCGGATTCGAGTTGACCCGGAATCGACCCGACCCTAACTCCCGCTGTAGAAATCCCATTTCCCATAGTCGCGAGTCAACCCAGCCTTGCTGTTCGCCTCTCCCGCAGCCCCGTCGTCCCGCTGTCGGCGCTCGGTCTGAAGTCCGAACCTAGGCTAGCTCTCCACACCGCTGACACTCGGTCTGTTTGTAATGGTTCTTGCTATCACGCAACTACGTGAGGACTCGTCCAGTCGTTTGCCTCTCCTGCGGCCTCGCTGTTCGCCTCTCCCGCGACCTCGTCGTACCGCCTGCGTGTAACGCCCGACTGCGCGAGGGCTTGACTCGATAAAATCCAGGATACTTGTAGGTTCGGGTCAACCAGGTAACCCGACGGGTTGGGTTCGGGTCTGAACTTTCGACCAATTTACAAAACCAGGTTGAGTTAGGGTCAACCCGTTTGAACCCGGGTCAATTCCGGGTTCAACCCGAACCCAACCCGAAACCCGATATTGACACCCCTACACGGAGGCTTACTTAGGTTTCGTTTGGGACGACTTTCTTACTGCTTTATAAAATAGTTTTTATTGCAAATTAAAATTAAAAATTTTGCACTAAAAATCGCTTTAAGGAACAGTAAGAAGCATCCCAAATAGAGGTGTCAAAAGATGACCCGATTCGGACCTGGCCAAAAAAATTTCGGCTCCAGGTCAACCCGTTTTCCATACGGGTCGAGTTCGAGATTCTGACTCGTTTCTAAAATAGGGCCGGGTTCGGGTTGACCTGGTACCTCGAAATTTTACCCGAGTCTGACCCGCGAGCCACCGATCCGCACTGGTGAGCTGGTCCCAAGTTCGATTCCAATCCGGCTTCCCGCACGGCCGCACCCGTCCCGCGTCGCTCTTGGGTTTGCCTCTGGTGTCTCTCTTGGGTTCGCGTCCGGTGTCCTGCTCGTCCACTCAGGTCGACGTTCGATGTCCCGCATCATGTTCAAGTCCGGTGTCTCACTCGGGACCGTGTCCAATATCTTGCGTTGCATCCGGCACTAACCACACTGGCCTCGCATGCGGCCTGCAGCGTATTCAAAATGAGCGCTCGCCTGGATCAGCCTTTGCGTCTAGTTTCACAAGTCGTATCGGGTCAACACAGTAACCAGCTTGGGTTGGGTCTGGGTTGAAATTTTGAACCCGTTTGTAAAATCGGGTCGGGTTAGGGTCAACCTGTTTAGACTCGAGTCAATTCGGGTTGGAACTGAACCCGACCCGTTTGACATCCCTAGTCCGAAACAAAGCCTTAAGCTTAACCTTATAATATTTTGAGTTTTATTTATATCTTAAATGTTTATTATTATTTTATGATTCAAGTATCAAATTTGCTTATCATGAGTTGAAGATTTCATAGCATAAGATTATTTGCATTCTTTCTTAAAACTTTGTAGTTGATTGGCTTGTTAAATTTTAATGGCACCAAACATTTTTATATTTTAATTGAAAACAATATTGGTGTACCACTTTCTTTTTCTTTTTTTTTTGCTCGTTTTCTTCATAAATTTATACTAATTAAAAAGTCAGTTATATGAAATTGACTCATTGCTTCCCCATATCTGTATAGGTATGCATGTAAAGTTTATTTTGCTCAAAACAAATTATAATTAAAAAATCAATATATTTTTGAAATAATTATAAATATATATAGCTCTATAAATATTAAGACATATTGTATTTCCATTCACAGTTACAATATTTTTTTTTCATATAACTTGAACTTTTAATTAAAATAATTTATGCATTTCATGACCATCAACTAAATTTATCATCTACATTTGACTTGTATTCGAAAAGATCATAAATGAGAAGAATAAGAACAAAGCTTTCCAACTCATTAACAAACTAAAGTTTCATTTTGGGATAGCTTTCTTACTGCTTTATTTTTTACATTGCAACTACAATTTTGATTTGACCGTTGCTATTTTTTCGCTGCTTTCAAAAAAAAATTTATACTATAAAGCTACTTTTTGTAATATTTTTAAAAAGTTACTTTCTCTACAACAATTTTACAAAACAATATAAAAGTTGTCACAAACGAAGCTTAAATCTCGCTTATATTTGAATTTATCACAAATAAATTATGCCGAATTGTGCTCCAAAGCATTCTTATTGAACTCATTTATAGTTTTACTCATAAAATGTTATAAGTTCTCTAGATCATATGGTGTGCTAAATCTAAAGCCTAGTTTGATTGAGTAGTTATGTTTCTCATTTTTCAACTGCCAAAAATAGTTTTACTTGGGCAAATTCTGATAAAGAGATCCATTTTTTTCCCTGCAAACAACATAAGCTTAATATGAGAGACAAAATAAGGAAGCCTAACCAAATGAGGCAATGTCCCTAAAGGAAAGTGCAATACTATCAAATGTTTCCATGAAAGTCTTAATGACTGGTGGGGAAAACCTTAAGAATTTGTGCAGTAAAGACAAAGAAATATTAAATAAATTAATTGGGTGTAGACTAATAAATAAAAGGGAAAGAGCACATGTATTTGCATGAAACTTCTATGATCATCTTCTACCTATAATTTCAGTTCAACTAAAGTTCTTGACTTCTATCCATCTTCTCCATTTTGACTTGTTTACAATCTTTCATCATATTTTCTTTCTCTTTTTCATCAGAATTGAATATTCTTCTCTCATGTAGTATCTCCATCTTTTATAGTCTTTTACTATTATCTTCTTTATCTGAATCATCAGATAATCCTTCTCTCATCCGATATCTCTTTGTTTAACATTGTTGTTGATGCTTTCGATGATCTTTATATTCTTCTGCTTTCTAAACCCCTATTTTTTTTTTAGTCAATGATGTTCTATAGGGTTTTTATACCTTATGTTGTAATTTTATTTATTGTTTTTTTGTATCAACTAAGGTTTTGTTTGTGATATCTTTTTACTACTTTTAAAGTAGCTTTTTTTGTAAAAAATCTTTAGTTCAAGAAATTTTTGAACTAAAAAATTACTTTAGAAAGCAGTAAGAAAGTTGTCTCAAACGAAGCCTAAAACACGCCGATGTCAAATTCAACTTCATAAGAATGTCAAAAGAAGTGGGCAAAAAATCAACATGTTGTAGAAGTTAGTCGCTTCTCCCTGCATAATGGATAAATTAGCAAAATCTTGGAACCAATTTACTATGTACGTAAAGGTAAAGGAATGGCAAAATGTTGATAATATATCAAAGTGAAGCTAAAGAAAATGTTCTACAGGAGTCCAACAAACATGATCAGGATGCTTATGATTGTCAAACAGGCCATCTACTCTACTCTGAAGATATGGAGATAACTTAAAAATTTGTTACCTACCACACTTTACCTAATATATGTTATCTATCACCATATATTTAACCCCTACAAATTTGTTATCTATCACTCTATATATAATGGTCCTAACCTCCAAATATGGGGATAAAGTTTTCTATCAATTACTGACTTTGTATGAAGCTTTGAGTTTTTTAACCTTTTTTTCAACAAGAGCATGCATCTTCTAGCTTATTCAGATTCCGAGCATAGGTTTCGTTTCGGACAGTTTTCTTACTGCTTCTTAAAACAGCTTTTTATTACAAACTCTATAATTTAGACTTCATTTGAGACAACTTTTTTAATGCTTTCTAAAACAGTTTTTTAGTACAAAATTTTTTAAATTTTGTACTAAAAAACTGTTTTAGAAAGCAATGAAAAAGCTGTTCCAAATGAAGCCTTATTCACTACTCTAGTTTTCTTTTCTATGTAAAGTTGATATAGTATCAACTAATGCAATCAACAGTCTTCCTATATTCTCTTCAAGAATGAAAAAAAATCATACTCCCTATGCTATATATGTATATGATATGGGCCATATGGTACAAAGGATAATAGATATGAAACTACAAGTGTGTTTGGGGTAATTTTTTCATTACTTTATTTTTTAGATTGTCATACATTTATTTAGCTACTCTTTTTTTGCTGCTTTTTCATAATTTTTTTCTGGGAAGCTATTTTTTATGATGAGATTTACTAGAATGTGGTGGATATGAAAAACTTATCATATCATCTATTTTCTTAAAATATTTATAATATCCATAATAAATTTAAAATTTTGAGGCTTCATTTAGGACAGCTTTTGGCCATTGCTTTTTCGCTGCTCTTCAAAAAATTTTTGTGCTAGAAAATTGTTATAGAAATCAGTACGAAAACTATCTCAAACAAAAACTTAATTTATCCACAATAACTTTAAAATTATATTTATAAAAAATTATAGCCGCTTCAAACATACCTTATATGCTGCACTAGCGTATTATATTTATCATAGTTTTTGTACACTGACAATCTTCCTTATTTGAAGACGCACAACAAAAAATCTGAACTTGGATTTCAAATGAAATGCAGCTTGAAATAAAGAGCTTGAAAGTACTTCACCATAAGGTTATATGCATAAATACTTGAAAATGAATGTCATAAAAACACAATTAGATTTATTTGTTACCATATAAAAATGTTATCCAATAAAGAAGTTACTCATAGCTAATCTTAGAGTTCATTTCGGACGGATGGATATAAAGACAATTATAAAATTATTGTAGGGAAAATAATTTTTTTAAAAGCTAATTTGAATACTATAAATATTTTTTAAATTAAATAATAGCTTTTTATGATTATTACATCCACTCACATTCTACAATATGTGAAAATAAAACTTTTCATCTTTCAAAATAAAGTTTTCATCTAACATAATTAAATGAATCCTAACATGTTTTAAGCAAAGAATGCCATTCCCTCCAAGGAATGGAGGCCAAGCACAGAATAATCTCTCCTCCCAGTAAGCCGAAAGGCAATTTGGAGGAGGAATGAGACTTCAAGATTGATGTTGGAGTGTAATTTATTTTGATTGATTTCAAAGTTGATGTGAATCTTGAAGTAAAGGGAAAAAGATCCTTTAATTTATTGCTCGTGAAAAGGACACAGTGAGTCTGGAGAGCTTTCTCGTTGGATGCCTTTGGCCTTTCAAACTTTTGTTAAGTGGAAGACAGTGTTTCGCTTGCCTTTTGTCTTTTCTTTGCGTCATTGGCAGACTTTTGGTACATCGCCAAAAGGATCAAAGGAAAAGCTGTGGAGTCGAGAGAGTTTTTTTGCTTAAAAAAAAAGAAAGGATAAATTAAATCTTACTGGCTGAAATGATCAGTAAGATGTAACGCCATGGCCGTTGGCACATTTTTACAACTCTATCAATAGACCTATCACCTATTAAAGAATCACATGATATAAAAAAGTTATATATAATTTTTAAATATTTTTATTATTTTTATATTTAAATTTTTATAAGCTAATATTTTAAATATAATTTATATCAATAATATTTTAAAAGAGCTAGCTCGTGAGTTAGTGAGTCGAGTTTATGCTAATTCAAGTTGGGCTTGTTAGCTCATTGAGCTAATCTCATGAGCCATTTAACGAGCCGAGCCCGAGCTGACTCATGAGTTATCTTGACTTATGGATTCCTTCTTTGTTATCGGGGTTGACCCCAAAGCGTTCGGTCCCCCAAAATACATCCCTAGTTTGTGATATATTTGTTTAAAAATTGTTATTTTTTTTGTGATTTTTAATAAATATCTTATCTTAGCATTTGCTATAATTTTTTTTGTTGGCTAATTTTACAAAAAAGACCTTATCTTTATAGAAAATTGCCGACTAATTTTTATTTAGAAACAAAGCCAGTGCAATATCTTAGAAACAAAACCCTAAATCCTAAATCAGTGGTCAAAGACAGCAGTTGAGTAGATTAAGAAAATAGTGGGAAGGCTATCTTAGTTAATAAATGATAATTAAGAAAAGGATCAAATGGCCCAATATCTTTTTGTGAAAGATCAAAATAGTAATAATTCATCAACTATATTAAAGAATCATTTTGATCTCTCAATTCTCATGAAACTATTTTGATTCCTTATTAAAAATTTCAGAGATAAAATTGATCTTTTAATATAGTTGATGATCATTTTGATTCTTTATAAAAAGTTAATGAAGTATTTTGATCCTTTTCTCAATAATAATTATTATAATTGTGATAATAAAAAGATCCTTTATTGGGTATTTTGGTTCAATATATCGATTTAATAAATAAACAAGTTAAAAGAAGAAGAAGGTCAAGCCATAATAATCCAGAAAATGACGTCCACGGGGATTAGTGGTTTGATTAGAGACCACCAAATGTTTGATTGATGATATAATTATTACTAAAGAAGTATAGAACTTTCAAATCTTGTTAAAATTTTTTTAAATATTAAACAAAATTGGTGTGAGTTAGTAGGCTTTATAAGTCAAATTTGAAATGATTAACATGCAACTATTTTTACGATTTTCATTATGAATGTTTAATATGGAAAGGAGATTAAATAATGTGATGATTAATGAAGGGCTTATTTATTTTTTTTATGCTAGAAAATTTATGGTCATAGAGAAAGAGTTTTGCGTCTTAATTTTGTACGAAAATTTGACACACATATATAAAATAAGATAATGTAAGAGACACCTAAATTTTTTGTGAAAAATCCATGAAGAGAAAAAATTACGGTATCTGACCAAGCCGAAATAGTTATATTAGTTGAGATTATTATAAAGATTCATCCGTCCCTCAAATTGAAGAAGATAAGACTACATAATTATGAGTTGTTAGTGGAAAATATCACAAACTTAGTAAGAGATGAGAGGCGTTTGGATAGTTTTGGCTGGGTGACAACGAACTAATGATGGTGGTCAAGCAACGAAAATTATTTTGAGACAGCTTTTAGTATTTTTTACAACAGTTTTTAAGTGCAAAAATTATTTGAAATAGAAGTTTTTATACTAGAAAGTTGCTTCAGAAAGCAGTACAAAAGCCGTCCCAAACGAAACCTAAGTGTCTTTCTGGGACATCTTTCTAATTATTTTACTTTTTCAACAGCAATTACACTTTCACTTAACTACTATTTTTTAAAAATTTATGTGGTGAAAAGTTATCCTTCGCAATTAGAATAGTCAAATTATTTTTCCCATAACAACTTCACAACCATCTTTATAAAATGCTACAAATATCTCAAATATACTATAAAAATAATCTAAAACTACTTATTTTTTCAAGTTGTCAAATAATATCATTTATGTTGTTATAGATTCCTACCGCACAGCTCAACTTTGCTTGCTGGTTTAGAGTTTTGACTATCAATCAAGAGATATTGAGTTCGAGCTTTTATATATATATATATATATATATATATATATATATATATATATATATATATATTTGTAAATTTTTATTAATTGGCCTAAATGTAAAAGACAAAAAAAAAAAAAAAAAAAACAGGTTCCTATCGTTCCAAAATAAATAGAGCAACATTGCACGTCATTCTTTGGGACGTGCAGCCAGCTTTTAACAGTTATGGGCTTCTTCTGTAGGTAGGCACGTGACAAGCATAGCAAATGAATTGTCACGACAAGAGGCTGTTACCCTACGGCACATTTCTTCTGCAAACAGACAAACATTTGAAAGATTAATTAGTAATTTACTAATTTTACAGAATTATTCACTTTTGGGATAGTAGACTCCACCTTGAAGTCCTACAGTATTTTTGCCACAAGTTCATGCAGCTAATGAGAAGTCATGCATATGAAGCTCCATATATACAAGAAATCATATAAGCAATTCCATGCATGTATTATAAGAGACTTAAGAGTATATTTGTTATATATAAAATATACATATATGAACTTAATAGTTAATATATACTCAAATAAAATGAAATATATACTTAGAACATAATTTTGTGTCTTACGCCGTGGCGTTGTACCAGTACTTGAAATTTTTTTTCATTTTCTGTATTTTTCTGCATAAATGCAACTAAAATAACACATTTTGACTAACAAATTAACACATAAAATATAATATTATTTACACTTATCGAAGACCCAATTCAAATCTAAACTATGAGCAACTTCTAAATGGAGCCATAAGTCCCAACCCAAACTAAATAACGAATATATACCCATTTCAGTTTATTCGGGATCCCTGAGATGAGGCAATCCATGACTGCTAATCAGATTCCCTAGACACTAAGATTAATGTTCATTAGTGTTGGTAGATTGAACCCTATGGTATTCCCTAGATGACGAAATCATGGGATCTTGATCGGGTTTACCTTCATCCCCATAACCAGCGTTTAGAATATTCACACACTATTGCACACAGATCTGCACTTCATGCACAGACTAAATATAATTTCATCTTTAATCAAGAGTGCTCTTCTATGCGTTAGAAGGGGTAATTAGCCATAAGGGCTTGTGCTCATAGGAAGTAGGACTCAAATCTATATAAACTCTGAAACTACTCTCAGGAGAAATCTGATTAATTTAAAATTCAATCTACATCGGGAAAATAAAGACCTTAAGCTTGTGAGAGCAAGGTTCGCGCCTATTTTCTTGATGGTGAACATCTTGCAATATGGTCAAAAAAATATTATGATGAAATGATAATTATAAGCCTTCCTTTTTTTAATCATATTTTTCTCCCTTAGAATAAACATTTGCTTTAAATGCCATGTAAAAAAGAGATTTGCGTGGTAGTAACTGACACGCCCTAGAATCTAATTTGAAAAGAGTTATATCTTTATTTTTTAATAATAAGAAATCAGAACTATTTAATTTCTTTCAATAATAAAATACCAACATAAATAAATCTATTGATCAAAATATCAACATACATCTGAGTTCATTAGCAAAAAATCATATATATTAACTAGAGTTACATAAATATAATATATTGTTTACCCACTCCTGACTTCAAAAGAATAACTTGAAGATAAAATAACAGTGAAACTTGAAGAATCTTATATCTGATCAGGCTCACACCCAAATCTCTTCTCTAACCTGAAATTATTAAACCACATATATAAGCTTATAAAGTCTAATATGTCAATAGAACCCTAACATTAAACTCAAAGTACAAGAATCGGCTGGTCGACCTTGGTTTTGGAATGTTCAAACATATCTCCCTTGTTCCTTGATGCTTTATCTGGTTCTTCACCATTTGTGTGTTTTCCCGACCTAAAACCTACAACATTTTGTGATTTGTCTTCATTATGGCTATCAGAGGAGGAGATTCTTGCCCTAGCCACTCCTCTTAAAATTGCTTTACTTGGCTTTTTCCCTTCTCGTCGTCCTAGTCTTAATTCTATTCGGAGGTTTTTTTTCAACCATAAGTTGAATGGGGAGTTCTCGGTTACCTTGTTGGATCACTCTCATGCTTTGATCAAGTTGGGGAATGAACTTGATTATAGTAGAGTTTTTTGCCATACATCTTATTTGGTAAATAATTGCTACATGAAATTGACCAAATGGTCTCCCTTATCTCCAATTATCCCCATTTGGATATCATTCCCCAACTTGTGACCATACCTATTCTCCCCTCGAATCCGTCATAGCTTGGGACTGTTGTTTGGTCAACCGTTAAAAGTTGATAATGCTACTGTTATGGGCTCTTGTCCGTCTGTTGTGCGTATTTTAGTTGAGCTTGATATTACTAAAAAAATATCCTGATAGAGTGTGGTTAGGTCCTGATAATTTTGGCAACATATAGCAGGTTGTAATGGAGGAATTCCCTCCCTTATGTGATCAATATAAATGTTTAAGGCATTCTATCGATGCTTGTTGCCCCATTCCTACTACTGTTCCGACGTCGGGCAATGTTGTTCTCTCAAATCTGGTTAATGCTAATGTTATTTCTGATATGAATGCTCCTGGTGTTGTGAAAATTAGGGATAATGTTACTTCTATTTTTGCCTGTCTCGTTGATTAACATTGTGGTGGTTAATGAGGATAATGGCTTTCAAATGGTTAATGAGGTAGATGTGGATATGGATAATGTCGATTTAACTGACAGGGGTGTTGACATGGCAACTGCTACTTTGCCTTTGGTTTTATCTTGTAACAACCTAGAGGATCTCAATGTGAGCACCAACCCCTGCTTAGTTAACCTGATAGTTAGTCTGTCCCCTAGTTCTAATGCTGTAGGTGGCGAGGATGATATTTCTAATTCTACTCCTTTAGGGCATGTGGTTGCTTGCCCTGTGGGTATTTTAGTTTCAAACTTACCTGTTGAGAATGGAAATGTTGGGTTTGGTGACAAGGATTTGCCTATTAATCATGTTGTTATTTTAGATGATGAAATTAATGTTGATTCGATTGTTCAAGCCCGTGCCCCTCTCATTGATATTCCTATTTCTCTTATTGTTAATGATGCTTTGTTAGCTCATTTAACTGTCAACTCGAAGGAGAATGTGATGGTTTAAGGTGACTGGCTTGATGATTGTGATTCAGCCTCTAATTGGGATGTCAGGGAAGAGATTGTTGTGTCAATGATGCATTCAAGGGAAATCGATGAATTAAATGTGATTCAAATAGCTGAGGATTATTTTTTTTTAAAAAAAAGTTGGTAAACGTAAGCAGAGGAAATTAAAAAAATAAATAAATAAATCTTTTAGATTTCCTTTTCTCCTTTGCTTATGTCTTTTTGGCTTGACCTACTGTTTGTGCTCTTGGGTGCTCTAGGCCTTGGTTGGTTGCTGTCTCGGTGTTGGTTTCTTGTTCTTGCGGGGTCTTGTTTTATTTGTTTGGGGTCTGTTGGTTGTCTTTTGTTTAGGTGTTGGCTGGCCAGATCGTGTTATTTTTGAGGTGGCATTTTGGTGCTCCTTGGCTCTTCTTGTAACCAAGTGATTTTGTTTCTTTCTTCTCTTGCAGGTGCTTCTTCCTAATCTTTTCCTGCATGTGTGGTTGGTTTGCTCGTCTTTATGTGCAATTGTTGTTGCCAGCTACTTCTGGTGCCCGTTTTGATTTTCTATTATTTTTCTTTTTCTTATTTTATAATTGTAATAGTTTTGATCCTTTAGCTCTTAGATTTTGCTTCACTAGTTATATTTTTTAGTGAGCTTTGGGATCTTTTAAGGACTTGTAAACTCTCTTTTAATTAACGCATAAGCCCCTATGTAGGTTTCCTCCAAAAAAAAAAACTAAAGAAAGAAACAATATGCATGAAATCATTTAATTCAAAATTGTAGCAATCAATATGATCATGAATCTGTACAAAAATATTAAAATATATGTGGTAACAGTAAAGCCTGTAAGACAACACAATAAGGATATCAAAAAAGTTAAGCTATTAATTATCATTCTAAAACCAAATGCATGACGGTATTATCCAAACAATAAGAAAATCATATGAGTAAGTAAAGTAGACTTATCTATAAAAACTATCAAAAATCCATGATAATGCAATACTATTAAGTTGTAGTATATGAGTGTGCACGATGCTCTGCTATTTTATATCAGTCTCAAATCAGTATCTTAAAATTGCATGCTTAACTATAGTAAATTTGTAATAATGAAGCAGTAATAATAAATTAATGCCTTATATGCATGTCCAAGTAGTCAAATTAAACAAGTAAAGAATTATGGCTTGTGTGGTATTTTTCTAGTAAGTATTCTCGGTTCAATATCCAAATGATTTTCAATAATCAGAGTCAACACTCTTGTCAGTTGGCATAGTAATTACTCCTTACACTTCCCAATTAGTAAATCATGTGAATCAGTAGAATATATCATTGTAAACCATACTATTTAAAGAAAAACTTGTTGGCTCACCATCTTATACAAGTATAAAAAGGTCTACAGCCAACCTCAATAATAAACCAACCCTTTTTTTGCACTCATAATATTATAAAAATAATGATCAGCTATTACTCATTCATAATGCTTTTCTTAACAACATAATCATATCAAAATGCCTAAATCACCATTCTTACTCAAATCATACAAAATGAAATGAATATTATTTTAATCAATAAAAATATGAAACCATTCAGTCAAAATGATCAAAATAATCAATACTATAATATACCAAAAATTATGTCGTAGAAGTTTGCTAAAATATGAGAAAATGCAATAAATATTGATTTAGACAAAAGAATAAATCCCGGCCGGAATAAAAGTCATTGAAAATATAGATAGGATAGAAGTCAACTACAATGATCAAAATAATTTTTGTACTAGAAATATCAGGCAGCAAAATCTCGGAAGCCTTTTCTTTTCTTTCTCTCTCCTCCTTTTCCCCTTCTCCTCTCCTCATTCCCTTCCTTTCCCATCAAGCCAAACGAGAGAGAGAGAGAGAGAGAGAGAGAGAGAGAGAGAGAGAGAGAGAGAGAGAGAGAGAGAGAGAGAGAGAGAGAGAGAGAGAGAGAGAGAGAGAGGAATGGCTGACTGGACAGAGATTTATATTTAAAAACATTTTCCATGCCTAAAGTCGTGGTGCTTTAACCAGGCATCGTAGTGCTGCATGCTCATTCCAAAGTTATTATAGGACAGAAAGTATTAACGCTGCCATGTCGAATTATAGCGCAGCAGCGCTTCACCCCAGAGCTGCTGTACTTCACCCAAAAGCCACTGCGCTCGAAATCACAGCTCCACAGCACGCAGTTCAAAATTTTCATATTTTTCAAATAAATTCATTTAAGAACTCAGGGTTATTACAATAAAAACTTCAATTTAAATTTTGTTGGGCGATTTACTCCATAACAAGTGTATGCCATCATAAACCGATAATGCGAATGCACTACTTACGAGGATGAGAACTCGAGAGATTAGTTCAATGACGCCCTAGCTAGTCAGTGGGTGTTTTAATAATCGTTGGAATCATTGTGATGAGACATTACTTCTAGGCATAACTTACAGCCTTTCGAAATTCAATAGACTTCTCAATTAACTTTCAAAACTAAAATTAGTAGTGAATTCTACTCTTTTAAATGTTTTGAGATGGGTTCTCAGCCTAAATTCATGCTCATGTATTAGGTATTTTTACAACCCCAACAATCATGATCAAATTATAAGCCTTTTAAACCCCCAAGGTTCTCTTCAATTGATCTTGAAATTAAATCATCATTTATGCATTTTTCTTTCATAGTAAAATTGAGCACTCTAAATCCCTTTAAAATTCATTTTAGGGTAATAATAAAAAATCATTTCCTTTTAACCCTCTCAATCTATACAATCCTAATGGGTTTGTTATTAGTATTATTATTATTATTTTAATAATAAGAAATCATTGCCTTCTAACCCTCTATAACTATACAAAAATAATAATTTTATTTTAATACACGAAATGAATAAAACTAATATTATTATTTCAGTAAATATATTTTTGAACATGTAAGCAAATTTACTTGATAAATACACCCATCCCAATTTTATTTTATTCAAATAGAAAATATTTTATAATTTCTTTTCATAGAGTTTAATTAACTAAATTGAGAATTACAGATAAAATCGTGAGAAGGCGCAATCTTTTAATATATATATATTTCATAAAAGAGACTCATTTTCTTCCCCAGGTTTATCAGGGTGAAAATAACAAATATTTATTAAAAAAACAACTATAAGAAACTATAAGAAATGTCATCAGCATAGTCTGTGAGCTGTAACTGACACAAGCGCCGGGCTCCGAACCCCAAAGGGATTTCAATAAATTATAATGATTTACCACTTTATTATATATCAATCAGTAGTTAATCATACTTAGTCGTGTATTGAATTAATTAGCCATCGTTTCTATTTTTTATTTTTTTTGTTTAGGAGAGCTGATCCGGTATGATTTCTGCATTGATGAAGGTGGGAAGCGGAAGAGGTTTTTCGGTTCATCTGAAGCTCGGAAATTAGATTATATTTCGGCTGTACGGAGATTCTGAAGATAACTGCAGCTCGTGAGCTGAGGGCCTGCTTCGGTTCGTCTTCTTCAAGCTCCCTCCTGCTGGGCCTCTTCTTCCTCTGGGTTTTAAGCTTTCAAAGGCAAGTTTGTTCAGGTGCAAGTTTGTTGAGGCACTATTTCTCTGTAATTCTTCCTCTGTTTCCCTGTACTTTCTTTTTATTCTGGCCTTATGTTTTTAACGTTTTGATTATTTTTTTTCTTTTTTTGGGATTTTATCTTCTTAGTTTGCTGAAGTATGGGGGTTTATGGAAGTAGGTTTGGGAAAGGTCTTAGTTTGGGCCGTGAAAATACGGTATTGAGGGATTAAAGAAAATTTTATGATATTGTTTCAGAGGATATTAGAGACGGAAACATTCACCGCAGCACCAGTGCTTCTTCTTAGCTAAAATATCTCTTTTTTGAGAGAGAATAATTCGAAAGTAGCTAGTTATTCATGGCTGGAGTAAAGGAATATGTTTGAAATTTATTCTTCTTTTTTAGTTTTTTGCATTACTATAGCTTTCTGATGGTTTGCGTTTTCTGGCTGAGGGCTTTTTGTGTTCATGCATTACAGATGGATTTTGAAAGTTTGTTTTGAATTGGTTTAACCTTTTCTAACAGGAAGCAATCGAAAATGGAACATGGTAATTATAGAGATGTGCATAATCATTAAATTTTCATGTACCTTTGGGACTTAAATTCAGTGCTCTTGAAATGCATTTAATCTTTAGTTTGGTCCATTCAATGCTTTAGTTTAATCGATGAAAATAACTGAGAAAATAATCAAAATGAGATAAAAATGTATGGATATTCATAATTAATATTGTAGCAATGTACTTTTTTTTTCTCATTTCTGAAAGCAAAAATTGTCTTTCTAGTTTTTTAGCTTATTGGAATTTGTTTAGTCTTTCTGAATGTTCAAAAATGAAGGGAAAAAAATTTTACTTGATGATCTTGATTTAGGCCAAGGCATGTTATCATATGATTAAATGGGAGAATGTACTTAACAGATGTGGCTTCAAACATGTCTGATAAAAGTTCTCTTCAGTTTTTTTAGAGAAAAGGTGTATCCAGTGCATGAGCTTTTCACCACTATTGGTTTTAGAAGAGGCTATGTATGTGGCCAAACCCCTACATTGGTAGGGAGTATGCTTTAGTGGATAAAACTTGCAACATCCGTATATTAATGGAGGAAGCCTTACCACTGTCGTAAGTCCTCTTATCATATCTTTAGTGTATTCAAATTTTGCTATTGATGAGCTATTTAACCTAAGCCCTATGGTGAAGTTACTATTTAGCCCAATAATTTTTCCTATAATAAGGCTCCAGTCACATTGTATAAGCTATTGTTCCCTTTCGCTCAACCTATCCCATGCTAGGTTGAGTCTCATTGTTTTATCCTTCTTGGTGCAACATCCTAGAATGTCACCCATCCTATGAATGTTGTATTACGAGCATGCTTAATTGTGGGTTCTCAATAAAACTCTTCCCATTACATCAAAAGGTGTATTCCATATTTGAGCCTAACCCTTTACTTATGATGTGGGATTCATTATATTCTCAAGCCTCTCTCTCTCTCTCTCTCCTCCCCTCCCATTCCCCTTCTTTTGTCCTAGAAGGCTACCAAGTTTTGCTCTTTTGCAAGCCACTGGCACTTACCTGATCAAATTTGACACATTATGCATGGAATATGGAATAAATGGCTAAATATTTGAGTATTTTAATTATTACCGCTGTCCTCAAATACTTCTGAAATGCATCCTTAATGTTTTAATTGACAAGCTTTAAATATTTTGTGTGTTTGTGAAACTTATAATGTGTAGAATATGTAAGACTTTAAGTGGAACAAGAACTAACTGATCATGCTCGAGGTATCTTTTTCCTGAGGGGGAAAAAAAAAAAGATGGAGCTAACAAACAGTATATGTTATAAGCTTCAGTTTCCATATCTTCTATTCTCTGGGTAAATTTGATGTTGATGTCGGTGGCCGTAGCCATTAAATTGTTTGTCCTAAGCTTCCTTTCAATCCTTCATAAGTTAAATGCTTGCTCGGACCTTGACATAAATCATGAATCTTGATGTCAAACTTTGTAGTTTCAATCTTTTTTTTTTTTTTCAGTGAATAACTAACAGGAAGCCTAGATTGACAAAGGCATATTGTTTGAATTTAAAAATATGAAAAGCATAGGTGCTTCATGACTAGAATCAGGCAATTAGAAGCTATGCTTTTTTAAGTGTCTTGTTAAGTGTCTGAATAGCTATTATTACGATCTCAGTGGTTATGAATCTATAGTATGATTGCAAACTACAACTTCAGCATTGACAAAACCAACCTTGAAAATTTATATTGATTTGGTCTTGAGGATTTGGTTCGTGATTAGATTGCAGAGAATCACTTCAATTTCATCTGGCCGTGTTTACTGCAAATTGTTATTCTTTTCAATATTTCCCTAATCATTTCCTATTTTTCTGTTATTTCACCCTTGTTACTATGTATTTTTAAGCTAAACCAATGAGGAAATCTGTATTCAGTTGGAAATTTCATTAAATTTATGGCTGAATAGATGGTTTTTTGGTTCTTACAGCTGTCCCATATAACCACGTGTGAGAATTGCCTGACAGTTTTCAGTTTCTTGGGGGTTTGGCAGCCAGATGCTGCTTGGAGTATGGAAAAGAGGCATTGTACTACTTGCTTTCCTGCTCTCACATGCTTTAGGTACTCAAATATATCTTATTTTTGGATGTAGGAATTTCTTGCTAAATTTGTAGTTATTTTATTTATTTTATATTGAAGGATTTCCATACACACTTCTCCTTTGCAAGAGCACACACAAAATAGCCCCGCAAAGGGAAAGCAGGTTTTTTACTTAGCAAATTCTCCATGATGTATAGTTACTAGTTCAGATCCAAATATATCCATTGAATGCCATATTCCTTTACTTGTCTTGGTATGCAATATGAATTCTTTTATCACAATTCAAGCCACTTAATTTTACTTGTAACTACTTTATGTTATTCTTTGATTTCGTACTGTGTATTTGTAACTTCTTTGCATTTACTTCCTGAATAACTCAATTTATTCATTTGGCTCTCTCTCCACAGGTTCATTTGTTGGTATTAACATTGGCACGGACATATCCAATTTGCCATCTGCATCCACTATAGTTTCCATTCTTCAAGCTCAAAAAATCAAGCATGTTCGGCTATTTGAGGCAGACCATCAGTTACTGACTGCCCTTGCAAATACTGGAATAGAGGTTATGGTTGGTGTTCCAAATGACCAGTTGCTACAAATAGGGGAATCAAGATCAGCAGCGGCAGATTGGATTAACAAAAATATTGCAGCCTATCTTCCTGGAACTAACATCACCTACATTGCGGTAGGAAATGAAGTCCTCACCTCTATTCCAAATGATGCTGTTGTTCTTGTTCCTGCCATGCAATTTATCCATTCTGCTCTTCTAGCCGCCAACCTCGACTTTCAGATTCATGTCTCAAGCCCGCATTCCATAAATGTGATTCCCCAATCCTTTCCCCCTTCAACTGCCACATTTAATTCAACACTGAATTCCATAATGTATCAGTATCTCCAGTTCTTGAAGAACACAGGGTCCTCTTTTATGTTGAATGCTCAGCCATACTATAGCTATACCAAAGCGAATGGCATCTACCCCATCGAATATGCACTTTTCCGTTCACTAAATCCGGACAATCAGATTTTGGATCCCAACACACTTTTTAGCTACACAAATATGTTTGACTCAATGGTTGATGCTGCGTACTTCTCCATACAAGCACTCAATTTCTCAGGCATTCCTATTATAGTGACGCAATCGGGTTGGCCGTCGAGTGGTGGGGACAATGAAACGGATGCCAATGTTGACAATGCCTTGGCTTACAATACTAATCTCATACATCATGTGCTAAATAATTCTGGTACGCCAAGTCAACCAAAAATGCCAATTAACACTTATATTTATGAGTTGTTCAATGAAGATCTTAGACCTGGGCCTCTTTCTGAGAAGAATTGGGGATTATTCTTTCCAAATGGAACGGCTGTATATTCTCTAAATTTTGCTAGTGCGGTTGATGATGGCACAATCTCATCTGGGTTGTCTGGTGTTTTCTGTGTGGCTAATTCGAGTGCGAACTCAAGAAATTTGAAGCAAGGACTTGATTGGGCTTGTGGACCTGGTGGGGCTAACTGCAGTTCAATCCAGCCTGGGCAGCCATGTTATGAATCTGACGATCTTTCTGCAGTTGCTTCCTATGCTTACAATGATTATTACCATAGAACTCAAGCAAGTGGTGGAACATGCAACTTTGACAACACGGCTGTGATAACGACAAATGATCCTAGTAAGGTTTCTGCTTTTCTCCTGCATCTAATTATGATGATTGCGGTTATACATAAATAGTGAAACTTAAGTAACTTTTTCATTTGCTTGGGGTAAAATCTTGTATATCATCTGTGTGGCGCTTGAACTGAGGCTAGGCTTAGTCAACTCCATTGGAGGATGAGGGAATGACACCTCGAGAGTTAATGCAATGGTAATATTATTTGATAGAGTTGGAGCCCACCATCCCAAAAGATGGTGGTCCACTTAATAATCTTCCTTTGAATACATTTTCATTCGTATTTCCCTTGAAGACAACTTTTGGTGTTGAACCCATTTTCGGTAAATCTTTTTGCATAAGTTCCCTCAAGCTAGCTTGCCATGATTCTTAAAATCAAATTGATTTTGATGCTACTTGAGTACTTGCTATTATCTGAGATTGGATGAGATGGCATTGATAGAGTCCTTGAGAGGCTGGCTTAGTGTTGCCCCTCTGCAGTTTGGTTATCCCAGTGAGTTTCAGGCACTGCTCAAGTGTAAAATAGATGCCTCATGGTGAAAGTTGCAACTGCCACTTGAACATAGTAGATTAAAAACATCTAGTAAAGGGAATCCTCCTTATTAGGTCATAGTTTGGTGAAGACAGTCTATGGCTTAACATTTTACTCTACATTCTTTATTTTTTAACAGGTTTTGGTCTGTTTGTTGTTAGTTCCTGCTCTCAAGGTGTATTAAGTACCTTCTGTTAGATTGGAAGGGGCGAAATTTTTCCTGGGAAATCAGTGAGTTCTGAAGATTTATATTTGAAAAATAAATGCAAAAAGTCACCTGACCAAGATTATATATATTTCTATCTGGTTAAAACAATATATTTTGATCATAATATGTAAAATGCAATGTGATGGATAAGCTTTAGATAAGAAAACTATGCAGTAAAATCACATTTAAGATGTCTAGTATATTTATTCATTTACTAACCACGTCTGAATCTTGCTACAGGCCATGGCTTATGCATATTTGCAGGAAGGTAAGCCAGAGAGAAAATTTAAGCCTTTTCTTTTCATTACCAACATGTGCATGTAAATTAATCCATATTTATTCTGAATTCTATGTTCAGCGCAACTACAAACTCTACAGCGAACAAAGGACCAGCATCTGACTCAAGCCCTAGTATTGGTGTTGAAAGACTTCAAGCATTTTCGTCGGGATATCTCGTCCTGGTGCTATTGCCATTGTTCTTCTGCTGGTAATCCCTTACTGATAACCTGCATCAGCTTTGTAGAGAAACCACAAAGGCCTATGTTGAAATGCTCATTATTTCTGGCTGTTTAGCTTGCAGTCACTTACCATAATGTTTGGCTAAGCTGTTGTTTATATGGGATTCTTGTTCAAATTGTAGCATTTTGTAGCTGTAACTCATTTTGCATCTAATGTTGCATGTCGACATGTTACCATTCATCAATTAATGTTCAATATATTTTTTATAAGTTTTTATTGATTTTAAGAAGACAAATGGTCGAATATCACAAGAGTTAATTTGATGCGTATCAGAGCAAAATGATATGTCAAACATATATTGACATTATTAACATTATATATATGATTGAAGGCTGTTAACGACCAATAGGCTGCTACTTCCATTGCTGTAGGGGGAATTGATCCCACTGACTGATCGGCTAGATATCCGCCCTTGGCGTGCTCCTATCAGCTCAATCTCATCTAGAGGTGCAAACGAGTTGAGTCGAGTTCGAGTCAGGGGGTGTTCGAGTCGAGCTCAACTGTCAAATATCAAGCTCGAGCTCGAACTTGAGTCGAGCCCAAAAGTCGAGCTCGAGCTTGTCTCAACAAGGGAAAACAGAGCTCGTCGAGCGGCAGTTCAAGCTTAGTCCGTCTGTCGTGCCAACATTCGTTGCTAGTGCCTGTGTAGTTGCCAGCGTCCGCGTCGACGCCAACGTTTGCGTCGTCTTCGCCAGCGTTCATCACCAGCTTCAGTCGTTGTCGTCGCAGTCATTCGTTGACAGTGTATGTCGTCGCAAGCATTCGTTTAGTCCGTTGCGAGCTAGCGTCGTCACGAGCTTTCGTCTGTTGCCGTCATCCGTCATTTTCCCACGCGCGATTTCATTTTCCTGCTTGCAAACGTGTTCCGCGAGCTGCTCGACGAGCTCGCGAGTTGGAGCATAGGGCTGTTCGAGCTCGAGCTCAATAAGCTGTCGAGCTCGAAATCGTGTTCGAGCTCAATAAGCTCGACTCGTCGAGCCTGTTACATAGTCAAGCTCGAGTCAGCTCACGAGCCGGCTTGACTTGGTTGCACCCCTAATCTTAGCCATTTCTACCAAACCATACATGTACATAATTCTATTATAGTTCTCTATCATACATTAGTATGTTATTAATTTGGGTGCCACTATATCATATATATACAAAAATGTCAAATTAGTTCACAAACTATTTAGGTACGATCAATTTAATTCAAGAATATCACGTTGATTTGGTTTAGTCTTTTGGATATATAAAATTGACTCAAAATGATTCTGAATATTATAATCATGATATAAATTTAATTCCAATCATTTCCAAAAAGATTATTTTGGATCAATTTTTATAATCGAGAGAGTAAAACTGAAGTAACGTGATACTTCGAAATTAAATTGGTCATATATGAATAGGTGTGAAATTATTTACCTTTTATATATATATATATATATATATATATATATATATATATATATATATATATATATAATCAAATCAGACCAAATTTTATCCTTCACCAACAATTCAAAGATGCATTAAAATCTAAGGATCTTTTCTCATTGAAATATTAGTAAATGGTTAGGTAAAACATTACAACTATACAAAATCTAAGCTTTTTTTATTTCAATCAACTAGGACACAAGCTCTAGAAAGTTGTAGTATATTGAGATTTTGTTGATTGGAAATAATTTATACTATCGGATTTTTAAGCAACCACTATCATGTACTTTTTTTTTTGACCTTTTAGGTAATTAAGTCAAACTCATACACTCATCAGATATATACGTTTCGAAATCAAGATCTTTTGATTGATAGTTAAAGCTCTCAACTGACATATCAAGATGAGCTATGTACTGTCATCTAGGATTAGGAGTACAAAAATTAAAGATAGAGCAAATTGATTTTTGCAGCATATGTACATAATGTGCCTATCAGTTAAATTGATTATGAATACAAAAACAATAATCATATTAAGACTTCATTTGGAATACCTTTTTTATTTCTTCTTAAAACAAAATTTTAGTATAAAAATTTTAATTTTTGTAGATGTCTAAGTCTTTATTCCACTATTTTAGTATCTTGACCTTCTTTTTCTTTATTGTGCTCTATTAATAATCAAAATTTTATTTAAATCTAATAAAAAATTTTATTTCGTATGTTAAACTAATTATGAATAAGGAAAAATAATAATGAATTTTTTGCTTTCAAAGTTTTTTTAATTATATTCTCATTATTGCTTAAACATTCTATTGGAAACAGCATAAGATGGGCTTTTCCTTCTCCTTAAACTAAAGTAACTGCTGCTTAGTTTTCTTCTTACTCTATCGAAATTGCTTCTGCTGGAAAGGGCTTTTAAGGTCAGGGTATAACTTAGGGGTGTCAATATTTGACACGACACGACAATCCGACTCGAACCCGACCCGGAAAACCCGACTCGAACCCGACCCGAGTTCAAAACGGGTCGGGTTCGGGTTCAGGAATTCGACCCGTTTGAAAAACGGGTCGGGTTCAGGTTGACCCGACGGGTTGCCGGGTCAACCCGTTTACCTGTTTAAGGCCCTGCCCGAGAAGCCTGCCCGCTCTGCCCGCCCTGCCCGCGCGCATCCGCGAACGCCAGCAGCGCGCCCGAGCGCCCGCGCGCCCGCGCCCTCGCCCGGGCTCGCCTCGCTCGCTTGCGCCCGCGCCCGCGCTCGCCCGCGCCTGCGCTCGCCCGCACCTGCGCGCTCGCCCGCACCCGCGCGCTCGCCAGCCCCGCACCCGCGCGCTAGCCCGCGCGCGCCCACGCGCGCCCGCGCGCGCCCTCCTCGCGTCCGCCTTCCTGACCCGGGTCGGGTTGGGTTGACCCGCCAACCCGACGGGTCGGGTCCGGGTCCGGTTTTCTGACCCGTTTCCCTACCCGGGTCGGGTTAGGGTCAACCCGTTTAGCTGCGGGTCATTGCGGGTTCGACCCGAACCCGACCCGAAACCCGATTTTGACACCCCTAGTATAACTTAAAAGCTGGAATTTTTTTTTTTGGAAAACACACATTTCATAGTATCTTTAGTTTAAATTACACGTGAACTTAGTTTTCAATTTTGATGGCACTTTATCATTATTCTAATTTATATGTAAATATGAACAATTTAAAATCAATTATAAATTGATTATTATACTAATAAAGTTTTTTGTTGGGAAATTTTTAATGTGGGTGTGTGTGTATATATATATATATATCCGATTATATATCAATTTGAGGAATAATTATTATTTGGCTTATGTGACATCTCATTTAATTTTTAAATAAAATTAATTAATATTTATGAAAGTTGAGTATTATATATTTTCAATAATACATTGAAATAAAATAAATATGCTTAAGTATAAATATATATGATCATGATCTCTGGTTTAAGTCGTTGATACCTATTTTTCTGATTTCCCATCTTGAATGAAAAGAATATTCTCTTTAAAACATCGCTTGAAAATCCTAATTCTATATTTTAATGGATTTAGATACACTTTTGATAATTATCCTTGATGATTTGAATGAGATTTGATTACGATGAAATTATTTTCATCTTCAAATTATTTCCAGCAATATTTTCTTTTCCAAAGAGTTGAGATTGTACATCTTAAGAGTATATTTGGTATGACTGTAGGGTTGCAAATGAACCGAGCCGAGTCGAGTATGTATTTGTTCATGTTTGAGCTTATTTATTATTAGCTTATTCAAGTTCGGTTCGAGCTCGATTCAAGCTTTTTTGTTTGTGTTCAAGCTTAGTTTATTTAAAATAATAGATGTGCATGTTTGGATTGTGTTTGGTTCATGTTCCGTTCTTATCGAGCTTTAAACAAATGAATCTTATCGAGCCTACTAACAAGCAATCACCTAGTGCCTGCTCGCGAATATATACAGGAGTGTTTTCGATCTACTAAATGAGTCTGTTCACGAACAAGCTCATAAAATGATTCTTCTTATAAGCAAGTTTGTTCATGAATACTTTAAACAAAAAATACTACAAACATGAATAAATACATCTTGTTTATGAACAAATTTATTATATCGAAATAGTTTAACATAAAAAACATTGTAATTATTTTTTATATAATAAAAATAATTTATTTAATAAAATTTAAAATTATGTGAAAATATACAAAGTAAAAATTTAATCAAGCTTCTTAATAAGATTCTTATCGAGCTTGTTCACAAGCTTTAATTGATATTGTTCATGAACATAAACGAGCTGAACACATAGTTGTTCATATCTTTTTATTTAATAATCGAGTATTTCAAAAATTATTTAAACTTGTTTGATAACTTAAACAAATGATCATGAACGAGTAGCAATCGAGCCGAGCCACGAGTAGTTCGTCAAATACTCGGTTCATTTGGAGCCCTAGTTGGCTGTAACCGAAACATAATTGGATGAATTTTTTTATTAACCAAAATAAGTTTGATCAATTAAATGAAAGGCCAACTGATTAGTACTTCAATTTTGTATAATAAACAAATAAAATAAAATAAAAATCTTCTACGATGGCTCCAATTGGGATTTTTGGTGGTCCATGGGGCTTCATTTGGGATAACTTTTCTATTGATTTTTAATGCAGCTTTTCAGTGCAAAAATTTCTAATTTATTTTTTATTTATTTTTTACTTAAAAACAACTTTAGAAAGAAATAAAAAAGTTGCCCCAAACGAAGCTTGAATTTGCATGGAAGTATCTGAGGCTTGATGTATGGCATTGTGTTAAGAGTGGATGAGTTAGATGATTAAGAAGATAATTTACTCATAATTATAATAATTAATTTTACTTATGAGTTTAAAAAATAAAAACTATGGGAATTTGACACCAATTCAAAGAAAAGCCATTTTTTTCCCATTGAGAGTAAATTATAAAGAAATTTGATGAATTTCCTCCTTTTTTAAAGCCTATGATAGGCCATTTTTGTGATTCTTGATACACTATCTCAACACTTCACAATAATTTTTAAGTTCATTATCAACTTGACTACTTATCACCCACATATATTTTCAAATCATTAAATTAAGCTCGTCGACACCCTCAAAATATTGATTTTTTATGTATAAAATAAATACAAATTAAACTTTTTTTAAAAATATATTTCCTATCTACAATCAACAGCAATATGGGCTATCATATTTGGTTCATGATAAATTTAAATAACATTTTAAAAAATAATAATTATTTTTATTGGCATTAGATGTCAATCAAATTTATCTAATGAAGACATTTGAACAATCCTATTACTTTATTTTAATATTGACATAATATTAAATCAAATACATAATATTTGACATATAATATTAAAATATTAATAATATTGAATAAAACAACCACTTAGCCTTTATTAGCATGAACTCTTAATAAGTTCTCCAAATCTTTAGCTCTACCTCAAACGAGCCTTCTAGGAGAAATTATCCTGTGCAGATTCCGGATCATCCGGAGGCGAATCACAACGCATCATGTCACCCAGTACATAGCGGTACCGAGCACCGGTACCCATCAAACGGGTGACGTGGCGCGTTGTGATTCACCTTCAGACGGCGTCCGGAATCCGCACAGAATAATTAATCTCTATGAATGGCTCATTTTATTGCCTAAAATTAAAAAAAAACTTTAAAAATATTGAAAAGAATTAGATCCATAATTTGATTGGATATAATTTATGAAATAAGATTAATTTAAAAATAATAATAATTTTGAAAAATATTTGATGAGCCTCTATTTAACTTATACCCATTTTATAAAATGTATTATAACCAAAAAGTCAAATTCCTAAATAATGAGAGGTTGTTCATTCATGCACATCAATACCATTTAAATCAGCCATTTGTTACACTCTCCCTCTCAATACAAAACAAAACTAGACAAGAGTAGACCATCTTTCACTCACAACTTTATCACTAGAGACCGACCTCTTAACTTTTAATGAACCTACCTCTCCTTCCTTCAATCCTTCCTCAACCTTAAACCAAGCACAAAATCACTGAGCTTCTCCGTTTTCCTTTTTTGTTTTTTGTTTTTTGTCATCAAACACAATGTTCAGTCATGAAGAGAACTCAAACACAAACATGATTTCTCGGCGCTTTGATCTAAGCATGTCAAAGAGAACAAGGAAGCCAAAGGTCTTCAATGAGGAGGAGGAGCTTGAGAAGGAAGAAGACGAGCTGGCTTCTCTTCATCATTCTTCGCTCAAGGAGCTGATGACGGATAATAACAGCAGGAGAACGATGGAAGAGGAGAGCTTTAAGGGTGAAGAGATGAAAGCAGAGGAGCATAAGGAAGATGAAGTAGTTGAGATGGAAAGGTTGGATAGAGGAGAAACAGTGGAGGAGAAGAGCAGTAATCTAGCTCTTGTGACGAGGAAGGGGAGCTTTATTAGAAAGTATATGAAGGTGCTGAAACGTTTGGTTAAGGCTAAGCGAGATCCGGTGGAGAGGAGTGCAGTGATCAGGTTTCCTGTGAAATGAATGCTTTGGTATGTGAATGAATGTTTGTTTTGGATTGGAAGAAAGTTGTGAAGATTCTATTAGGCTTTATATATATATAATTTTGTAAGAAAGTAAGTGAAATATAAGGCCTAAAGGATGTGTGTTTTAATAGATCATGATATGCATGTGTGAAGATACGTACCCTCTATTTCTCTTGCTTGTGAAAATGGTGAAGATCTTTTGTTGAGGTTCACACATTAGCCTTTTCAAATAGGAAAAATATTATGTAAGAATATCTTTATATAAATTATAACATAATTGGTTTAAAAACCAGTAAATTGCCTTTGAGATTATTGAGGTATATGAAAAATCTATACTGCACTAATCTTAAAGCAAATCTAATGATTTTCAAATGAATTCTGATGCATTTATAGTAGAAAATCTTGACACAATTTTTATTCTTCACAATATTTGATTTCTTATTATATAAATCAAAATATTCTTTCAATTTTCTCATGCTTAGGGATTCAAAATTGCATAGAAATTCTCTTTGGATTGCATGTAATTTGTATCATGATTACATCTATATGGTCTCAAGAACTGAGCATTCATGGATCACATCCTTAGTGACATATCCTCTTAGCATCTATGACTATGAAATTAATTTAGCGGCATTCATAGTAATCATTGCTTTCCTTGATCTTCTATAGGCAATAAGGTTGTGCCTCCCTCAAAGATGAATCTTTCCCCAAAGAATTCTTGTAAGGTTCCCTCAGTAGCCCTAAGGTTCTAAAATGAGTCCCCATTTTACTCATAAAGTTACCAATGAGATGATCACTGGGCTACTGATGTCAAAAAGTATTATCTTTACTTAGAAGCAACGTATGATAATTTGATATGAGTATGATATCATCATAAATATTATCGGAGAAAAGTAGGTCAACAATAATAAATGCCAAAGGAGGGGTGAGAGTGTTCCCAAGAAAATGGATCTTATACTTTGAGAGATATTTGAGATTAGAGGGCATCTTCAGTAATTAGTCTTGTAGTGATCGTGCACATGATTGTAACGATTTATGGATGTGATGCATGCAACCTATGAAATTCAATTTTGAGATCAATGAAAACACAAGGTGTCTTTGGGTGATGAGACCTATGATAGATTAAAGTTGACTATATTATGATGGGCTCAACCATGCTGCATGGTTCTTGAGACCAACCAAAATAGAGGATGCATTAATCAAACCTATGAGATGCAATGTAGGTTGAAAGATTCTTGCTAAAAAAAAACAGGTCAAAAATGTCCTTTGCATACTTGTTGGCACATGTAGCTCCATTAATGTCCTTCTCTTAAAGTTTTCATAAGGGTTGGGGTCGACTGAAGAAACTTCAATTCTTCAAAGGTTCTTGTGTTGATTATGAGAGAGAGAGAGAGAGAGAGAGAGAGAGCTTGTGTGTGTGGTGCAACCTTTAAGGTATTGTCACCATGAAGATTACTTGGGTACATAATGATACTTACGAGATTACAAAACTTTCTTATTCTTTATCCCCCTTTATATATAATTGTTTATTTAATATGCCTCATCTCTATTCTTTTCAGCAATCATCTCGATCTTACATCTCAATGTTTAGTTCTCTTATATAGGGGAGAGGAGCCATCACTATACATGGAGATATTATCTGATCTAAAAAAATGTTACTATATTGTGAAAGAGATTATTATTGCTAAGAAGAAGGATAAGAGGCCATTTAGATCCTTATATATAAGGGTAGCTTTCAATCCCAACTTATTTTCTTTGTAAGAAGAAACATGCATATCTTTGCATGAGATTCTTTTGAGATGCCTAAGAGTGTCTAGTCATTTTCCCAACATCATAACATCTATCAAGCAAAAAAAAGGTAAAATTTTCTAAAGAAATCAAGATAATAATCAAGGTTGAGGTCAAGAAACCCTTCAAAGCTAATTTCATTTTGGAAGTTCACTACCCTCAATGAATTTTAATTATGCTCATGTTCAAGGGAAATAAAAGATGGAAACATCCATTGAATTAAAAATTTTTAATGATGCTTTCTTTAAAAAATCATATTATTTGCTAAATGATAAGTATAAATTGTGTACTGTTTAATTCAGTAAAAATGTGTTGTTTTAGTTATGTTTATATAGAAAATGTGCAGGAAAAAGTAAAAATTACAAGTTTTGAACAACACCATCAATGATAACGCCGCAATGCTTACCGATCAATTTCTAAGCACAATTTCAAAGTGGCGGGGCCAACCTTCTCTGTTGTCCAGCGTTGCGATGTCACAAATGTCAGCGCATCAGCGTTTCACAGCGCCGTTGAGCCCAGAATCGACACCGTAGCATTGGGTGTCTCAGGAAAATCTGCGCAGGAATGCCATAAATCACAATGTCGTTGCACCAGAATTTCAATTCAAACACCATAGCGCTATTTTTTTTTCAGCATCGTTATGGAGCAGTTATTACTTTCAAGTGTCATGTCGATTTAGCTAAAAGACGCACCGTTTGATGTAGTAACCGTGTGCCACATTATCCAGCATTTTAGTGGAGACAACATCACAGCGCTGAGGTGCTTGTTCATTTTCACAGCCACAGTGCCATCTTGTCCAGCGTTGTAGTGCTTGAGCCTGATCCTGTACTTATTATAAATAATTTTCAATTCTCTTGTTTGAAGAGTTCAGTCATTTTCAGGCCCAGGGAAGGGTATGAAGCAAGCTGAGTAGTTTGGATGGCATGCTACGATCTGTGTTTTTGCAGGGTTGCCTTTGATTTTTTGTAGGCTTGGCTTTTTTTTGTTATTCTCTCTATTGTCAAGCATTGTTGTAGATAGCATTCAGATTATTTATTTTGGATGATATAAAGAAAATTATTTTAAGATTCAGGAGTCTTTCGCTTATATTGCATTTAGTAGTGGTTCTGTGTAGTATATAAATTAGAAGTATTGTTTCAATCTTCTCCAACCAAATATTGGGGTAAGTCTTGCCATAATATGGCACAATATGAGCTATATGATGAGGTCATAACGGGTTGGGTTGTGACATTGATGGAGTCTTAGGAGAAGCAAGCCATGATGCTGAGATGGTGTTTAAGTATTCTTAAAGCATATTCCACCTCTCATCCCTTCAGTTCAACTTCATTGAACCTAATAATAAAATAATATATGAAGTACTCCTTATACATCTACTCTTTGCTATAGGAGTCAAGGCTAAGAAGTCAAAAGTTTTTTTTTTTTTGCGACTGTCAACTAGTAGTTAATATAGTCCTAATGAACGATGAATTTCCATAACCTACTATAGCTTTTTATTCGAAGAAAGTTAAAGCTAAGATTGCTAAATTGATTAGATTTGAGATCACAATATTTTTAGAAATTATACTATTTACATATGAAGAACCAAATCCACCCACAATATCAATAATATTGTAAGGACGTAGTGGATTAACACACTACCACATATATTTCTAATATTGATCATTATTTATCTCAAATTAGAGTGCTTTTAAAGGGGTATTCTTGTACAATCCCATATGCCTATCACAACCTACATAGTCTATTACTTAGATGCCATTTTGGATGACTTTGTGGTTGATATTAAGGACTCCTTGCTACCATGGCCAGATTTGGATGCCATGTTTAATTTTATAATAACATTCATATTATGTGTCATAACCCAATCAACATGCTATGTCATAATAACCTAAGGAGGTGTTTTATAAGCAACAACATCATCTTCAAGAGCAACCATTGTGTGCCCCAAACCCCTACACACTAATCAACCATGCTATACCACATAGATATAAGCATGGCATGATATGAAAAAATGTGTTGAAGTAGATTTAGGTTTCGTTTGGGACGGCTTTTTTGCTGCTTCTTAAAGCAGCTTTGTAATGTAAAAATTAAAATTTTTGTACTAAAAAACTGCTTTAAAAAGCTGTAAAAAAATACTCCCAATCGAAGCCTTAGGCTTCGTTTGGGATAATTTTCTTATTACTTTCTAAAGTAACTTTTTAATACAAAAAATTCTAGAATTAGAAATTTTTATACTAAAACGTTGCTTTAAAAATCAGTAAGAAAGCTATCTCAAACAAAGCCTTAATGTACTTATTGAATATAATGTAAATTAGTATAATTAAATTTTATGTAAATACATGACATTGGGAATATATGCATTGAAAATTTCTCATTATATCATTAGCAAATGAAAGTAGCACATGAAATAATAAAATGTTACATGATTTTGCTATATTAATGGCTATTTTATGAATCTATAATTAATTATACTACATGTAATTTTCCACACTTTTTTTATATGTACAAAAATATTCTATGATTTTTTAGGTAACTTATGCATCTCTTGTGAGTCCACCTCATTCAAAATTTATCTCACTTCCCACTTGGAAGATATTACTTTATCAAGTTTGTATAACATCAAACTTATTCTTAAATAATTTCCAATCATGTGGTAATATCCCATGACAGCCTATAGGGCATTCAAGTTTTATAAATTCTTGTTTCTCTTGCAATCTTCTTACAAGCCCTAAGTTGTAAATCTTTATATTAAAAATAGGGTTGCACATAAAAAATTATCAAGATGATACTATTGAAACTATAAAAAATGAAATCTAATGTTTTTACATAAAGTTTTGCGTGAAAATATTTCATGTATGCAAAATATGCTAACATAATTTTCTTATTTACGTATCTTATTGACAAATAAATGGTATAAATACATTTGTTTTGTCAAGACAATTAAAAAAAGAATGATCACACGAAAAATAATTACAAAGCCGCCTGAAAAGTTAAACACAAAGGTTCCATATATGAAATTTACTCTCAAGTATTTTCTTAGAGAAAGTTAATATTCCCAAATGAACCGTGTGTATTAGCTTGACTTTTAGGAGAGATTATTATGTGCGGAGACTGGACACAAAGAATCGTTCGGTTTTATCTCTATGAACAGTAAAAGTGTAATGAAAGCGCAGCAGTGAACAGTAAAAGCGCAGCGGTGAACAGTAAAAGCACAGTGATGAACAGTGACTATGCTTTTATTGTTCACAGAGATAAAACCGGATGATTATCTGTGTTCGATTTTTGCACATAATAATCTCTTGACTTTTAGAAACAATTCATATGAGCCTATTTGATGAAAAATTGAATGAAAATACTAATAAATAAAAAATAAGAAACAATTAAAAAAATAATTTAGAAAAAGTCTTTTTGGCTCTATCATCATATATTTTATGTTATAATAAAATCCCATTTTGAGAGGGTCATTTTACGTGCCATCTAAATACTTTCTTGATAATAAGAAATAAAAATAAAATAATTATATCAATATATTTTTATCAAATTGAATTGAGTGAAATGTATAAATTATTTATTGTATAGATCTATCTCAAAATAAATAGAGAAAAAATAAAATTTATTTTAATAAAAAATTGATTAGGATATTCAGATTTTTTTTAAAGAATTGCTCCCTGCAAGAGGTTACTGTAAATGTTCGTTATTTTTGCAATTAATTTAAAATTTATTCTCCTTAAAAATTCTCCCTTCATAAAGTAGATTCAGCTACTGCAACTAGCCAGAAATCCTCATGGCTTTGGGAAACCGTTGAATTCTAGCTGGAAGTGTGCTCTATCTGCACCTGTGGATCAATTCGCAGCCGCTCGTGCCACCTAACTCTACCATCTCATCGTCACCAACTCCGTCCTTCGTCAATTCCATCGCTGCTCTCCCACTCTCTCCCATATATTTATGTTTCTCCATATGCTATTAGGGCGTGTTGACCGAGAAGAGCAGGGCGATGGCGGTGAGGGAAAGCGCTTGGGAGATCCAGGTGGAGGACGTCGTCGCCGCTGGACTGCCTCCGGCGGAGGCGAGGGATTTTCATTTAGCGCTCCGGTCGGCGGCCAATGCTGGCCGACAGGTAGGGATGGAGGCGGAGGTGTGGCGAGCAGTGGTGACGCAAAGATTACTGAGGCCGGATCATCCTCACGCTCTCCACCAGCTTGTGTACTACTCCGTGTACGCGAAGTGGGACTTGGCTCAGAGAGGGCCTCCGCCTTACTGGTTTCCGTCTATGTAAGCTCTTCTTTGGCTTAATTATGCGTGATTATGTATGGGATCCATTTCAATAGCTCTAAAATTTTTCTGTGGTTAACGATTAAGTCATAGATTTCTGTAGGGGATATGTGACATGGGTAATGAGCCATGTTTGTCGGATAGCTAGCGGGGACTTTTTACTGTTCGTTTAGGAGGGATATAGTGCTGCTAATAGTGAAGTTGTAGAAAATCATTTTGGAGAATGGTTGCTTTTTGTTGTTTTCTAATGGTCTAAGTGAATTTTTTTACTAAAATAATTTGGATCCGGGAGATAATAGATGTAATTGATCTTATCATGATGCAACCAAAGTCGTTAACAATTGAAGTAGCCCAACACATCGAGAGAGCCACAAAAATAATTGAAGAAGGAGAATAGACGAGAAGAGAAGGAATTAGAAGAAGTGATAGAATATGCACATACCGTAAGGAGGAAGAAGTTTGCCGAACATCTTTCATTCAATATCAAAGCTCACTTTTATATGGCCCTTTGGACCTTCATTTATAATAGAATATCCTACAAGATGAGACCAATAGTTTAAGTTATTCTAAGCAACTGACAAATGACAATATTGCCATTGCCAATTATTATAAAGATGGTAAATAAACTAAAAATAGCAATGATAATAACTAAAATTCTACGACTTGATATAATTTTTATTTTTCTTACAACAATCTTCTTGGGGTGGAAGGAACTCAGCTTCAAAGAGCTTGAATGTTTTTGGTTTGAAATTTAAATGGCCTTAAGAAATAATGCCAAGCAGTGATTCATCTCATTGGGAATACATCTTGAAAAAGAAAATATAAATATAAATACGTTTCATCAGGTGGGTATGGGCATGAGATGGAAAGTATGAGGTGGTTGTTAGCGACTGAATGTAATTACATCCATAGATGATTGTAGAAATTTTTTGAGAAATAACTTCTATGAGCAGGGGCGGAACCAGCCTTTCATGTTAGGGTTGGCAAATTTTGCATATAAATAGACTAATATTTTAAAAAATAAAATGAGAACATAATTTAAGCAAAATCATTATGATTGATAAATTGAAAATCAATCTTTCTGACTTGCTCCTACGGAACCAGGGTTGAAAGGATTGAAAAAAATCAGTCATTCACAACCACTGATGAAGGATTCCTTGAAAAGTTAAGGATTAGTAATCCTTTTTAGAAATCAAATGGATTCGATCTTATACATATTACAATCTTAAGAATCTGTTTTGCATTTTTTGATAATGTTGCATTACAACTTCATTGGAAATCAAATCGAACACATCTTTTTCAATATAAGGCACCAGACAACCATTGAGCTAATCATCACCCATTCTACTACGTAATCAATGTTTGACAATCCTCATTGTAGAAAATGCTCTCTCCACCATAGCAGTAGCAACTGGTAAAGTTAATGCTAAAGTAATGAGTCTGTAAACCAGAGGATACACATCATTCTTGTTGAACTTAATAACTTGCTTTGAAAGATCAACAGTACTGCTTAGAGAGAACTCATCTTTAGTACGCATATCAATAATATAAGTTGATAATTGACTTTTAAGAGCGAAAATCTCAATTATAGAAAAATCACTTGAATATAACTCATGTTTGTCAAACATATCAATTTTGTCTCATCATAAGCTTGGAAGGTATCAGTTAGGTTTAATATGCCACACAAAGAAGCAACTCAGTAGTAGATTTAGAAAAATGATTATTTAGCTCTTGAAGTTGCATGTCAATTACAATATAGAATAACTCAACACAATAATGATGTATGTTTGTTATTTCTTCGCCTTTTCGTACTGCTTGACGATGAGTTTTATATGTAGCATTCATATCGAGAACATCAACTTTGAAAACACTATAAAAATGAGAAACTTCATCTAGTAAAACACTCCATTCACTCTCTAATGCAGGATTAAAATGCTTTTAAATGAAAATTAGGATTTGCACGAATTATTAAAAGAGCATGAAATGACTAAATTACTAGCAATAGGAACGAAGAAATAAAACTAGGGAGGGATGCTTGCGTTTAGGCCAAATCATATATAAAATACTTGAACAAACAAATAGATTAGAAAATCAAAGTAAAGCTAATATAGGAGATGTTCATTCATAATCCCGCAATTAACAATAAGACAAGTAAATATAAAGGTGCACTCAAATATCTCTACGTTTACTAAGCTCTTTAGCAAATTAAGCGGCTTTGATCTTGTACGACTTTGTCACCACCTACAAGGTTAGGAGAAAGAAGAAGTAATTGACGAGGGAAGAAAGTTCACCTTAATCGGAAAGGAATCGTCGTCGGATAGTATCCACTTGAATGCTGATGGTATGGGTGAGGAATCGGCAAAGTTGAGTGAAGTAGCTTTTGAGTGTGGAAGTGTCCGGAGGGGAGGCGGTCGTAGTTCGGCCGACGATGGTCCATTGTCCTTTTAGCCGTTGATCGTCGATTGTATCCATCAAAGTGATATGGATCCGTTCGAAGTATTCCTCGACGGTGTTGTCGAAGTCGAATCCGACGTCGAAGAACGGGGAACGGAGGATGTCGATGTTGTCGTGCTCGTCAAGTACCAAACCGTAGTCCCATTTGGGGACTTCCATTCATGTTGGTGGAGAAAAGAGGAGTTGAAGACGATGATACCTTGCTGTCCTTGAAGTTTGCTCTTGGGAAAATAGGGTTCTTACCTAGGAATCCAAGTAAGAGTGGGGGGAAGGTGGCCGGCCTAGTGGGGAAGGGTTGGGGGGAATTAGGGTTAGGATTTTGAGGGGGTTAAGGCTTTCAAAATCTGATGTTATTTTCAGATTTTGAATTTGGGAGGGAACTAGAAAAAGGAAATTAGCATTTAATGGGAGGGAGAGGATTGGAGAGAGAGAGGGGCGGCAGCATGGGTATGGGGGCCGGCGGTTTAAGTGGGGTAGGGGCTTAGGGAATTAATTAGGGGGTTGCCTAATTTAGGAATTGAGAAGTAGGAAAGTTTTAAATTAATCCTATTTGATTTAAATTCAAATAGACTTAAATTAGGAAACTTTCCTAAAATAAATTGGTTAGATTAGGAAAGGGAATTAATTCAAATTCAATTTGAATTTGCAATTCAATTCCTTCCAAATTAATACCAACTAGATTAGGAAATTAATTTGAAAAGGAAAGGCAATGGGAGGGGGGGACCGGCGGCTTGATAGGGGCGGGTGGGGTGTTGGCCGGCCGGCGGGTAGGGAAGAAAGGAGGGGGGCCAGGTAAGGGGGAAGAGGGGATTTGAGGTGAGGGTGGGGGGATTTTAGCCGTGAGGTGGTGGGCTGCCGTGGGTGGTGGTGGGAGGAGGAGGCCGACGGTAGGTTGGGGGGGGGGGGGGAAGGGGGAGGAAAAGTCAACGGAGCGACCACGAATCCGACGCGTCTAGATTGGTGGGTATTGCGCACTCTCCCTCTCCTAGGGATTCTTCTCAAGAGCTCTCACAACTCAACTTACGAACACAAGAGTAGGAAAATTTTGTAATAATCATTCATTAACTTCAAACGATACAATAGTGGCCTATAAATAGCCTCAACAAGAGAAATAAATAGAAAAGACTCAAATGTCCACATTGGGCTTACAAACACTCCGCCCTTAAGTAAGGGTAAAACAGTAAACTAAAATAAAAGAAACAAATAACATAATAAACTCAGAAATACAAAGACTCGATCATGGCCGTAGATCGACGGCCACGTCTACGATAAACTTTCCGAGTGTGGATGTCCTCATCACTCTCCCTCAGTTTTTGTAGGCGATGTTTAATATTTGCACCAATTTCATTGCATTTTCAATGTCCTGATCTTTTCTTTGTAATGATTATAATAACTCATTTGTAATCCTCAAGATATCAATCATCAAATATATTGTGAAAATAAAATTAAAAGACTCTATCATATCAATCAAAGCACTTGCTTCGACTGATTGTTGATCATGCACATCTTCTTCCTTAATAATCTCAAGTATCTCAATTACAAAAACATACATTCTAATGAGACTAATTAAAGTATAAAAATGTGAACTCCATCAAGTATCACTGGATCTTTGTAAATTAGTCTCTTGATTTAAACATCTACCGCTTATTAGATTGTCAGCTTTAAGATGTGAAAGTATTTTTTCATGTTGAATAGCATTCATAGTATCTGATTTTTTATAGGAAGCCCCTACAATATTTATAATTTTAGAAGTGAACTCTAAAAGATGTTTAACTTGTCCATGATTCTTTGCCACAACTACCAAGCATAATTGGAGTTGATGAGCGAAGTAGTGAATATAAAATATTTGAGGATTATTATTAAGAATAAGTATCTTTAAACCATTAAATTCCCCTCGCATATTAGATGTCCCATCATAACCTTGCCCACGTATCTTATGTAAGCTCAATGAATACTTGAGAAGCATTTCTTCAACCGATATTTTAAGTGTCACAGCACTAGTTGAAGCAATATATTTAATACCAATAAATTTTTTAATAATCTGCCCTTTTGTATCTACATATCTTACAGCCACTGCCAACTGCTCATTTGTTGATACATTATGAGTCTCATCTACTAGAATGACAATGTAATAATTGCCAATATTATTAATGATAGAAATCAATGTTTCAGCCGACGCTGCATAACAAATATCTTTCTGAACTTTAGGTGAAATTAACTTTAATTTTGCACTAGCATTTTCAAAACTAACATTCTTGATTTCTTCATTGTAATCAGCAAGAAAATGAAATAACTCTAAATAATTTTCTTTGTTATCTGAATTAGGTGCCTTATCGTGACCACAGAATGACAAATCTTGCTTTAGAAGAATCTAACATAATCAACAACAGCAATTAATAGGACCCGATATTCTTTTTTGTTCTTATCATTTTTACTGAGCCATAAAGTAGAAATACTATGTAATTTAAGATTTATCAAATCTTCATATTTTTGTCTTGCTTTGTCGGCGCACTACTATGTTCCCCGACTTTAGTTGATTTAATAGATCTTAATTTATAAAGTGTTCATACTTTATGGCTCAATAAAGATGATAAGAATAAAAAAGAATATAGGGTTCTATTAACTGCTGCTGTTAATTGTGTTAGATTTTTTCTAAAATAAAGTTTGTCATTTCGTGGTCACGATGAGTCACCTGATTCAGATAACAAAGGGAATTATTTAGAGTTATTTCATTTTCTTGCTGATCATAATAAAGAAATCAAGAATGTTAGTTTTGAAAATACTAGTGCAAAATTGAAGTTGATTTCACCCAAAGTTCAGAAAAAAATTTATTGTGCAGCGTTGACTGAAACATTAGTTTTTATCATTAATGATATTGACAATTCTTACTTTGTTATTCTAGTAGATGAGACTCGTGATGTATCAACGAAGAAACAGTCGGCTATGGCTGTAAGATATGTAGATACAAAAGAGCATGCTATTGAAAGATTTATTGGTATTAAACATATTGCTTCAACTAGTCCTGTGAAACTTAAAGTATCGGTTGAAGAAATGCTTGTCAAGCATTTATTGAGCTTACATAGGATACGTGGGCAAGGTTATGATGAATCATCTAATATGCGAGGGAATTTAATTGTTTAAAGATACTTATTCTTAATAATAATCATCAAGTATTTTATATTCACTGTTTCGCTCATCAACTCCAATTATGCTTGATAGCTGTGACAAAGAATTATTGGCAAGTTAAACATCTTTTTGAGTTCACTTCCAAAATTATAAATACTATTGGGGCTTCCTGTAAGAGATCCGATGCTATGAAAACTATTCAACATGAAAAAATGCTTTCACATCTTAAAGCTGAGAATCTAATAAGCGGTAGAGTTTTAAATTAAAAGACTAATTTAGAAAGATCCAGTGAACTCGATGGAGTTCACATTTTTATATTTTGATTAGTCTCATGAGAATATATATTTCTGTAGTCGAGGTGCTTGAGATTATTAAGGAAGAAGATGTACATGATCAACAATCAGTCGAAGCAGGTGCTCTGATTGATGTAATTGAGTCTTTTGATTTTATTTTCACAATGTATTTGATGATTGATATCTTGGGGATTACCAATGAATTATCTCAATTATTTTAAAAAAAAGATCAGGACATTAAAAATGCAATGAAATTGGTGCAAATATCTAAACATCGGCTTTAGAAACTGAGGGAGAGTGGATGGAGTGTTTTACCAGATGAAGTTTCTTATTTTTGTAGTGTTTTCAAACTTGATGTTCCCAATATGAATGCTACATATAAAACTCGTCGTCGAGCAGTGCAAAAAGGTGAAGAAATAACAAACCTATATCATTATTGTGTTGAGCTATTTTATAATGTAATCGACATGCAGCTTCAAGAGCTAAATAATCGCTTTTCTGAATCTACTATTGAATTGCTTCTTTGTGTGGCATGCCTAAACCTAATTGATACCTTCCAAGTTTATGATGAGAGGAATAGGTATGTCTGGCAGAGTTATATCCAATTGATTTTTCTACAATTAAGATTTTGACTCTTAAAAGTCAATTATCAACTTATATTATTGATATGCATACTAGTGATGAGTTCTCTCTGAGCAGTATTGCTGATCTTTCAAAGTAAATTGTTAAATTCAAGAAGAAAGATGTGTATCATCTGGTTTACAGACTCATTACTTTAGCATTAATTTTACTAGTTGCTACTATTATAGTGGAGAGAGCATTTTCTGTAATGAGGATTGTCAAACATCAATTACGTAGTAGAATGGGTGATGATGGGCTCAATGATTGTCTGGTGCCTTATATTCAAAAAAATGTGTTCGATTTGATTCCCAATGAAGTTGTAATGCAATATTATCAAAAAATGCAAAACAGATTATTAAGTTTGTAATAAGTTTCAATTTATCAATCATAATGATTTTGCTTTGAATTATGTTCTCATTTTATTTTTTAAAATATTATATTTATATGCAAAATTTGCCCACCCTGAAATGAAAGGTTGGTTCCGCCCTTGACTATAACAATTATAGTTTGTGTGCTATACTGCTATTATATGCAATTGTTTGAATGATAGGCATTCTTCAAATTCCCTTGCATACACTTCTCTTTAAAGTGCATTTGATCGATTTAATTAATTAAATGTTGGGTTTTTGGTGCAAACATTATTGTTATAGTTGGCTTACTTTTCCCTTTTGGTGCAAAGTATACCCTTTGTTCAATTGAGGCAAACTATGTTGCATGATTTGAGATCTTTGAAGCTTTCATTGATTCTTGGTCAAGCTATTTGCAAGTTTTAATCATTTATTGGCTTATACTTCATAGTGAAGCCTTTGAAACTCAACAAGTAGTGGGAAGTTTTGAACAAAGATGGCTTTTGTATGATATCAAAAGAAGGAAGAAAAATAAAAGGCTAAGGCATTATACTAGAAATTAGGTTGGCTTTATCATAATTGATGATGAGTGGGGCAATGAATGAGAAAATCAGAGTGAATTTTTGATAACCTGATTATTGAAAAGAGAAGAATTTGGTGTAGCTAGATAAAGCGGAATTGAATCTCTTAAAGGGAGACAGAGATAAAAGCATGAAAAACTCCATGCTTAGGAGAAGGGTGGAGGAATCAATCCTCATATTGGATGCATAAAGAAAAATTATATTTTCATTCCATCTCTATCATCTAAATTGCATGACGTTATTCATTATTTATAATAATAGACTTTATTTAAAATATCAAAACTACTCTTGAACAAATAAAAAAAAAATCAAACTATTCAAAATGATTTGACACTTTAATCACTAACAATTAACTTAGAAGTCAAATAAGTACTATGAGATGATACATCAAATAATATTGATAAACATAAAGATTCATGTCTAAGAACTAAAATAAATGACTAATAATATTTTTCTTGGTTGTGAATAACTCTATTTTAGATGGTTGCAATGTTGCTAAAAAAACTTGGAGGTCCTCAAATAATATAACATTTGCCAGTGAAATTCACCTTGAAGAATGGAAATGAATGGTAAATCCATCTATAAGAAGAGGTGATGAATAAGAAATCCATCCCAATGAGGAGATGAAGGTGAAAAAACTTTACCATCATTAAGAATATAAGTAGAAAACTCTTGTCATAGATCCTCATGAACACTATCTCATGTCTAGGAATACATTTGGAGGCTTGAAGGTCTTCATGCATATTGCTAGATTGGTTTGATTAGATTGAAGCATCGACTAACTGAAGGTTTGGTTGGGTTAGGGTGATCAAGAATGTTGGGCTAGCACTAATTGGATTGGATCTAAATTGGTCAAATTAAACTCTCAATTGGAGCAAAATTAAATCCATAGGCTTATGAAATCAGTGCACAAATTTCCGTCTATTTTTTTGGCCAAACAAGCCTGAGGAAAATATGGAAGAACTCCAGCCTAGTCCAACATCAGGCAGAGTTAGGTTTTGGTAAACTTAAGTAGACAAAAAAAAAAAAAAATCTCTGGCCTAACAAGCCTAAGGGCAAGGTCACGGTACAAAAAGGATTCAAACAATCAAATATTGTATATATTCTCATCGGCTCAATAAAAACAAGGACCATGAGGTGAGAAGATTTAACCATGCTGATTTAGCAAGCTATTGCAACAAAATTCATATGTTCATTAGCTCAACAAGCGCAATGATTGAGTCAAGCTTTCCCCATTGCTAATAAACCCATGGGTAGAGCTTATCGTGCAAAATCAACATGCTCGAACAATAGAGTTTACATGCATGCACTCTATACTCATTTTCTCAACTAGTCCAAGGATTAAATCAAGCTTATTCCCAGCTCACAAATCCAATGGTATAGCCGACACATGGATTTGCAAGCCATAGCAGGAAAATGCAAGCACATATGAAAACTATATTAACCATACCAAGAAGTGTCAATTGTATTAAATTCATCAAGGCACTCGACATCAATGCTCAATTTACTACATCCTACAACATCTTGGTCATTTGAGAGTTAGGGCATTGACCTGATTGATCCCATTGACCCTTCGTATTCCTTAGGGCATCGATACCATCCTCCTCGCCACATACTATTTCTCAAAGTAAATCAAGTAGATTCTCCTGAAGGAAGTGAAGACAAATAATATAATAAAGTTCTTTTGAAGACTATATTATCTAATGATTTGGAGTCTCTCACTAATTCATATTTAATAGTGGAATATAGCATTTAAAAGTGCGAAGATCTTTCAATTCATTGAATGACATAATATAAATTGTCGTTACTCTTTACTATATAACCTGAGAGCCAATGGTTTAGCTGAGGCATTTCAATAAAACTTTGATTAAATTGCTCAAGAAAACCTTTTCTAAGAATAAAAGATAATGACATGACCAAAGATCTATGGGCTTATCACACCACATATAAAACTACGACAAATGGCACTTAATATTCGCTTTTATTTTACACAAATTTAATGCTCCCTCTCAAGTTTGATCTACTTTCACTTTGTATTATGATCCAATATAGATTTACCCACGAAGTAAATGCTTGCCAATGACTTGAGGTACTTGAATCCTTTTGATGAAATTCTTCATGCTAAACAACATTTAGAAAGCCAGATGATTAAATATAACAATCGTATGGTTTGCCTTAGAAGCTTCAAGTTGGTGAATTAGTCCTTGTGCGTCAATAACCCATGCTTCTCAATTACTTCTTTGGTAGCAGATTTTACCTAAATTGAGAAGGGCCTTTCATCTTGGAGAAAGTTTATGAAGGAGAAGACTATCAACTTATCAATTTAGAGGCCATAATATTTATGCCACCCATAAATGACAACTACCTCAATAACTATTTTGCATAATTAGTGAGGCCATTATGCCAGCTTATCAAGTAGGAAGGCTTACCTATTCTCATCAACTCTAAAAGCTCATATAAACAAGTCAATTCTCGTACATGTTCTTACCTAGTAAATCAATGGATCGAGATAGACTTTAATCAATTCAACAAGTTTAAGAAGTCAAATTGGTCAAACTACTGCCGGTTTATAAAACCTAGAGGTAAAATGTCATTGTCTCCTAAAAGTTCTTTCCATATAGGAGGTAATTTCATACATAAATTCCCTTCAACATGGGGAGCAATTTTTTAGAAATCGTCTTCAAAATAAAAACTCATAATAGAACTTTGTGGTTGGAATATTGAAAGTTAGTTTGTGACCTATACTGTCAACCAAATGGGAATTCTCATGATGGCAGCGACATCTTAGTTTAATAACTCAAAGAATTGATCTAATTGCATGGATTCTTTAGGCTTTAGCAATCAAATCCATACATGCCACATCACCCATGCATAATTTTAAGCTCAATAAGTTCAAAGAGAAAGCTTGAATATCAAATCATAGTTCAATAAGCTCAAGGGTCAAACTGGTGGAATCTACCAGCTCAACAAATGAAAGGTTTAATCTGCCTCATTGATTCAAAAAACTCCTTTAGTCAATGCAGCATTGTTTCAAGCTCAACAAGTCTAAAGGCCAAGGTTGAATATCAACTCCTAGTTCAATAAGTTCAAGGTCTGAACTTGTGAAATTACTCAACTCGCAAGTCAATAAGCATAACTATTTGTCATTTCAACAAGCCCCAATGGTTATATGATGATTCAACATCATCTATAGGCTTTCCTAAAATTGGGATTGTAAGTCTTGTAACTGGTGGTAGACAAAATCAAATTCTTCATGAGTCCTCATTGAATCACCTTAAATATAATCAACATAAGTGAACTTTAGTTCGTCTCACCAATGGGTTAGGTTGCAAGTCCCATCTTTAAGCTTTTTTCATCGTCGAGGTTGTAATTTCCGCATATGACCCTTTTGTGCAATAAGTCTCACTTTTGGACTATTTTTGTCCTTGAGTTTGTGAGTATCACTTATGAATTTTGTTATGGGTGTAATCCCCAACCCAATTAATAGGGCTGGGCTAAAGCCAGCAATCCCATTAAATTAAAATCTCACATGAGTCAAATTTATATCACATATATACTAACCTTAATAGTAAGGGATCAATTTTTGAAGGTCACCTCAAGTCAATTTTCTAATATATACTACAACTACGCATCAAAGAACACCCTAAACATAAAACCAAATCTTATATATGCCCAAGGCATCATTCTTACATTCTAAGTAAGGCTTCACTTTGATAAAATTGAACAAACGAAGCCATTTCTTTGTGTCGTCATTGGTCATGTCCGGTACCTTTGAACTATGATCAACCTTGCTTCATGCCTTTTAGACACTCACCCTATATAGTATGATAAGTCCTTTGCCAATGAAGTGAACTAGTGTTCCACCAATGATCATGTCCTTGGTATATTAGAGCAAGATCCTCACCTAACATTGGTGCCAAGGCTCTATACTATCAAAACTAAATGAGCTAAATTCTATGAATCTTAGAAATATTTTTGGGAGTTAATTTAAATCTAATGAACAATTAATGGTCATGCTATGCCTTTAAGCATGTTGGTCATATCTTGCTCCTCTGAAACGTAACTAGTTATGCTTTGTGCCTTTGCCATTCAGTCAAACGGTAAATCAAGCCCCTTGCCATTGATTGAGTTGGCGTTAATATCAGAAACATGTTCTTTTATCTACTTTGATTTTAGTGTAGCAGCCTAAACTCTCAACCATCGAGATTTTATCCGCTTTGGCCTAATGGCCTGATGATTTTTCCCCCTTGATGTAACTTTCTAGAAGTCACCCATCTTAGGAGTGCTCTGATACTAGCATGCTTAACTTTGAAATTTCTTATGAAATTCTAACTATTTCACTAAAAGGTGTCTCCATTTTTAAGAGTTTAGTTTTATTCAACTTAAAAGCGTTTTACAATCTCCCCCATTTAGATCATTGACGTATTTATAAGTTTTCTTAACCTAGAATCATCCGCCAAATAGATAGGATTGTTAAGATAGAGTTTCCATCTTCTGACTGTTGTACTACTCTGGTACCATTTGTAATAGCTCTAAATCTCAACAATTGAGATATTGTCTGCTTTAGTCTAATGTACTCACATTTTTCCTTGTGTTTTAACTTTTCAGGAGGTTACCCATCTTAGGAGTGCTTCGATACGAGCACGCTTACATTTGAGTTTCTAATCAAATTTCAATCATTACACCAAAATGTACCTCCATATTTAAGAGTTTAGTTTTATTCAACTTAAGTGGTTTTACATTTAGTATGCTCGAGATGCCTAAGAGGAAACAACCCATTATTATTAATTAAACTCTCCGAATGTTTGACTCAAAACCTTTTGCAACAATAGAACAAGTCCATTGATATACTAGGGATGTCAGAACAATGAGATCTTGATTGAGTTTAACTCCATTTCAGCCAATATTATCTCATTCATTCAAATTTAATAACAAGTACTGAATGTGATCCCTAAGCAACCTTCTTAATTGAGAAGGCTTTCTCATTGTTTGGAGGGATGATTTATAAGGGATTGCACCCATAAAATCTCAACCCCAAAACTGAATAAACCCATATCGAACATAAAAATTTCTAATAAAATAAATTTAATCTATCCAAAAAACAACTACTCCTGAGTTCTCATACACATATCGAGGCTCGATGAGGTGTGGCTTTCCTAAGCGATCACACTCATCAACAATGAATGGAGGATGATGGTTTGTAAAATCGATCCCTAATAGTTGAGATATAACCGATGATGATGATGATGATATACTAATTGATGCATATCTATGACAACTTATTTTGTTCATATTTCAGATTTTTGGCATTTTTTGCTTTAGTTCACATATTGCTGGCTTTTTTAAAATGGAAATTATTCAAATATTATTTAAATTTCTGCTCGATTGAGGTGTTTACTATTGACAGGGCACAGTGTAGACTGACAAACCTTGGACGGCTTATGGAAGCCAATGGTCCAAAACTCTTGGGTTCATCATATGTGAATCCCATTACAAGTTTTAGTGTATTCCAAAATTATTCTGTTTGTCATCCGGAGGTGATTTCCTGTTCTATTGATTTGAATGGCCTTAGAACATTACTTATATGTTTGGATTAATTTGAATATGGAGGTTAATTTTCATAACTTTTCTTTCTTATGGCGTGATTATTTTTGAAACAAATGTTTTTTTTTTAATGTTCTTTTTCAGGTGTACTGGTCAATTGTGGTGAAGGAGCTTTCTGTTACATTTCGCAATGAAGCTAAATCTATTCTTGACACTTCTGATAAGTTCAAGGAGGGGGGAGCTTGGTTCCCTGGTGCTGTTCTGAGTATCGCTGAATGTTGTCTATTGCCATCAAGTTCTCCAAAGAAAACAGATGGGAATTTGGCTATACTTTGGATGAATGAAGGTTCTGATAATTCTCCTGTTAGCAGTTTATCTCAAAAGGAGCTCCGCAACCAAGTGATGTACACAATTCTCATTTCTGATCTTATAACCTAAATTTATTGTATTGCAGTCTCCACGTAAAATATGCTGTGACTAGCTGTTTTGGTTGGAAATTGTAAATAATGATTTAGCTTAAATTATAGTTGTATGTTAGCTAAATTACAATTTGCCATTGTCATGTTTGCTAGGATGGTCGCAAATGCACTTGACACTCTATTTACAAAGGGAGATGCAATTGCAATTGACATGCCAATGACTTCCACTGCGGTTATAATATATCTAGCCATCATCCTGGCAGGATACGTTGTTGTGTCCATTGCTGACAGTTTTGCATTCAAGGAGATTGCAACTCGCATGCGGATATCAAAAGCCAAAGGAATATTTACTCAGGTGACCTTTATCCTTTTATCTTTAAATTGTTCCCGGTATCTTTACTTGAAGTTTATCCAGTAAAAGAGCAATTTGTCTGAAGAAGCAAATAGCACATGCTATTCTCTTGTAAATGTTCTCTTTGAAGGTAGTTCGTATATGAATAGGACAAATTAGAATTTTTATGTTTCTCAGGATGAAATATTTAAGAATTTTTATGTTTCTCAGCATTAAATATGTTTCTCAACATGAAGTATGTAAGAACTGAAATTTTAAAGCTAACTTAACTAAATATTGAATCATATTTCTTTCATTTCATAAACATAATTCTTTTGGAAAATCATGAGTTATTTGCTGTTTTTAATAGATAAGAGGAGGATACTTTATGCCACGATTATGATATGATTGTGATATTATTTAGAAAGATAATGATCATATTCACATATTGGGAAGTTAATTGTTATGGTTTAATTGATCTCCGAGGTAACACTTTGACATGGTTTATCTGTGTGTCTAGAATAATAAAATAACTACTGATTGCAATTTTTTTTCATTTTTTTTTGTAAACTATTACAAAGGGCTAATTTATGATTTTTTTTTTTCAGGATTTCATAATTAGAGGTGGGAGGAAATTTCCACTTTACAGGTAACAGTACTAATTATGTAAGTTTTCCATACCTATACTATAAAGCATTGATCTTTATGATAAACCTTTGATGTTGTATCAGGGTTTACTTTATTGAGGCAAATGCATCATTTTATCTTCTTTCATGATTTACTATACTTTATGTTGATCAAATTTGATGAAGAAAACAACTTTGTTTTTCTCCCCGTCAAATATACATAGGAAAATATGAGATTATGCTGTACCCCAGCCCGTTCGGCATCAGCTTAATGGGCTGAGAATGTGAGGCATATGGAATGGAATTGATTGGTTAAAGAAGGGAGAATATTATAATACACAAATGGTGGTTTATATGCATTAGTAGCTTTTACTTAAAAGTTTCATCCTTATAGAGTATAACCATGCATGCACATAATTATAATAGTTAGCACTCTAACCTCACCCGCCGAACAAAGATAGGGAAACTAAATCACTAGTTCGCCTCAATGGCCCACAACTAATATCTTGAAATAATAATAGAAACTAATTGAGAGTCTAAGTAGGCAGAAAAATGTTTCTAATAAAAGTGGCAAGGAAGTGGGGCTTGCATTATTCTTATTGCATATAGCATGGATATGATGATGTCATATCCAGTAGCGATACCAATATAACACTAACGAGGGATAGCCAATATACAAAGGAACACGTGTAACTAAATGCTAACAAATCAAGCACAATAGTTCAACAGGATTGAATACTACACTTTCATATCAATTGTATGAATAAACACTCAACATGCATTTAATAATGTGAGGACATCAACTATAAATTGAATAATATATGAATGCCAATCAGTCGTTAGAATTTTGCTATCAATAGGAAGGTTATTACGAACTTGTTGGAGCTCATTAACCCCTAATTTTAGCATGGCTAATTAGCATAAAGTTTCTAAACTACTAATCGTCAACTATCTTAATAGAATACTCCCATGAGTATACATATAGGACATTAAATACAATCATTATCAATGGCTTAAATTCCGGTTGTATATAATGACCGAATAATGTCTATAAATATGATGCAATGATGATTTAATGATTACGGATATGATGCAACAATTATAGATTATCAGAAGGTTATTCAATAAATTTAGAAGCTTAAACACGATAATAGAAATAATGATAGAAATGTCAAAATTTTGCCACAACTTTTAATGTAACCTATGAAGCAACAATCATAAAATTCTAGAAATAATCAATATAAATGTTAGAATATTTATCATCAGGCATAATAGGATAATATATTAATAAATAAAATAATTGCATTAATAGTAATATACCAAACAATTTACCTTCTCATTCCATATTTTAAGGAAGTCTTTCCATAAAAAGGGAGGTTACAAACCTTAATGAGTACGAATAACCTACGTATAGCCAAGGTTTAAAATTGCGTAATCGGGTATTGAGGTGTTTTTCGTTCGTGAGGCGAGGCGTAAGCCTCAAAATCAAAAAATTGCGTAAACATAAAATGATAAATTTTTTATATACTAATGAGTAAAAAATATAAAACATAAAAAGGCACACCCAAATCATAGTATTCTTTTCATTAAGAACTCATAAGTCATCAGCACTGTCATTGTGGACCTCCGAAAGGAACTAACAAAACACCGCCTCCCCGTAAAGGGAGACAGTATCTGTTGCCAATGGGAGGGCAGATTCGATCACACATATGATTAACCATTGAGGATAGCGGCTCTCACCAGCACACCCCGATGGGTAATAATATATATGATCTGATCGTAACGGGTTTCCCCCACCCGATACATTAGCTCGAATGGGGTTTATTTGAGAGTGGGATTCGGTTTCCCACGGGCGCAAGCCCCCGTGGTTAATTACATCTCAAGCCGGAGCCTGAGAATACTCTCGATTAAGGATTCTATATTATACTTTCTGAATTGGGATTGACACATAGGGGGAAGACTAGGAAGTCCTACTCGAAGGGAAAGAGAGGTTCAACTAGGCTTAGTCAACATGCACAGCTCACATCAGCATCCGGAGGGACTAAGGTAGTGAGAAGAAACTGGAGAAAAATAAATAAATCACGCACTCGAAGCATGCAGGAGGGAAGGATGGAGGTGGCGTCATCCGTGTGATGCGGAAATGTAGGGTTTAGGGTCTCTGGAAGACAGAAGACCTACCTACTGATGAGGCGTACTACGAAACAGTAGTAGCCTTGAATCCTAAATCTAATGGGTTTAGTGTTCAACACAACACTAACGCCCGTGTCCTAACTAATGCAATGCAAAATCTGGACTTACCCCGGCCTGGAAGGGGGAGCCAGCTAACCACCTAGTCGCTTCAAAACCATGTTGTCCAGTCATTTAATGAAAGATGGGTGGGTAGGTTATGGTTCTTGGAAGTAGGGCCGACATCTAGAGGATTTCCTAATTGACCCCAGACTGATGTTGGGTGAATGCTTCTAGAACTAATGCAATTAAAATTTTGGTTTAGTTAATTTCTAATGCAATGCATGCTAGTTAAAGTATCCAAATCAGGTATGCATAGAACTTTAAAAAAAAGGCTTATAAAAAATAATTTTTAGAATTAGACTGGGCTTCCCCAGGTTTGGCACCTCATCCTCATAGGTCAGATTATCCGGACTCTACCCGCAGGCGGGGAAGTGTCTTATGGAAGGAAAGAGAAATGCATTAATATGCATGCGACCCCGGACGATTCCGGCAATTCCCTAGGTCGTTAAGTTTCTAAATTGCTTAAAACTTAAAATTTTAAATAGTAGTTGCGAGTAGAAAAGGTTTTAGTCCTTAGAGAGCCTAACGGAATCCAGGCTAAAACAAAAACGGCATGCAGACCATTAATAAACTATGAAAATCATGCAACCTATACGCAATCATCATCAAATCAAACATAATACATAATTAAACGAATTAATTAAATGTTCATAGGCCAACTGCCCTTAATTACAACCCAGGGTCTGCAGAAAATTAAAGTGGCTGGGCACCACTGCCAACAACCCGGATTTCTAATCCTAAGACTGACGCAAGTTATTTTGAGTGGGATACTGCAGATCTTTATCTCCTTGTTCTTCTCTTTCTTGGACTCCTCGGATCTCGACTTCGTTGGACTCATTGGATCTCAGCTTCCTTCGATTCTTCAAGTAGTAGAACGATCCAAATTTGGATTTCCAAATAGAAAAGGACCATCCTCATATTGGGTGTCCTTTTCTCTTTGGAATCCAACCTTTGGATCCTAGTATCCCCACTCAAAATAGACTTTCACAACTCAATACCAAGTTACAAACCATTTACATTAAATGAAAGCAGTAAATCTAAACTCTCCTGCAAGGTTATCCTAATAAAAATCATCCCAAGTAGATTATATAGAAATAAAAATACTCATTACAGCCACACTTGGCCATGCTCTTAATTATTTGAGGGCTAAGCAAGCTCCGGAGCACCTGTAGCAATTTATAATGATGATTTTAATTAGCCCTCATTTATTTAGGGGGGCTGAGCAATTTCTGGAGCATCTGCATGAAACAATGTTAGTATTTAAATCATGAATTTTGCCCCCCTTTATTTAGCGCTACATGAGCATGGCCACCTGCAGAAAACATCATTAGTATCAGAATCGATCCTAACCTATGGGTAGTCTATCGCGCAATCACATCAATTCCCAGAGTGCAGTAAAAGTAAACAAACATACCAGCATCATCTCAATCACAACACAGCTTGAGATGGTGCCCTAACAAACCATCTAGATGTGTGTGAAAAGGTGTGTAGCTGAGGTAGATCCTAAGCTGGGTAGTTAGTTACAATTACCTACTGTCCAGGTCGGTTGTAGGTCTAAAAGGAAATTTTAATTAAAGTATAAATATTAGTGAATTAAAATTTATTTTTTAATTAATTTGATATGTAGGTCAGTTTTAATGCTTAGGGTAATAATATTTAAAGTTTAAATTGCATTAGTGAGTTTTAGGGGGTTCGGGGTCCACCTATACACTAAGCAAAAGGGGGTCCAAAATTGACTTTTTGATTAAAGGGGATTTATGACCAGCTAATATTTTCATAAAATACTAGGTCTTAACCTGATCAGTTAGACAGTTAGTATGCCCGATTTGGATTCTCCTATCCAAAGTTATGAATTTCTGAAGTTTTGGTCTCGTTTTGAACTAAGTTTGACCGGATTGTTGACTTTTTTTATTTAAGTTGATTTCTGGAATTTTAATATTTTTAATAAATACTAGACCCTAATGTGAGTTGAGTGCCTTTGAGTTTGCTGGATTTGGAGTTTCCTACGCAAAGTTATGAATTTTAGAAGTTTCGGGCCCTAGACTATAGGCTACGGTTGACCAAAGAGTTGACTTTTTATTTTAGGTTGATTTCTGGACACCTAATATTTAAAAAAAAAACTAGACCTTAATTAGAGTTAGGTGCCTTTTAGTTTGCCCATTTTGGAGTTTTCTGTAATTAGTTATGATTTTTAGAAGTTGGGGCAATTAAATGAATTATCGGAATTGCCTAATTAGGGGTACTTTGGGGGTTTTGGCCCAAATCAGCTCCAAACTGATTGGAATCACCCCCAAAGGTCAGAAATGACCTAAGAAGGTGTTCCCGAGTGTTTGGGGAAAATTTGGGATTTTTAATAATTTTTAATGATTTAATTAAGACAAAAAGGTGATTTTTGATTAAGGTTGAATTAAAGTCCAGATTAAGGTCCAATTAAGGGGGCCCTAATTATCTAAGGTTGGGGACTGAATTCTGGAGAGTTTGAGGTATTATGGGTATTTTTCTGATTTAAAATGAATTTATTATATTTTTCTGAAGTTTCTAAGGCTTAATTAACGGGTAAATTAGGGTTTGCCAATTAAGTGTTTTAAAGAGTCCAGAAAATTTTTAGAAAATTCTAGGGTGTTTCAGATGTCACTAAGCACTAGTGTTTAAAGTTTCATAGCAATCTGGGATCTATCCTAGCTCCTAGAAATATTCTAAGTTCGCTAGACAATCCTTAATTATTGTCCTTAGTGTGTCACTACACTAAGCAGAAATAAAGTGAGTTAGCTAACCCTTAGGCATAACATAAAGAGGGTAAATCCAGCAAATATAAACACACCAATCAAGTCCTTAGATCTAAGAGAGCCTAGGCTAAGTGCTTGTGCAACCTACACATGCAAGGACTACGAAAACACTAAGTAAAGAAACCTAATGAAGTGATTAGTGAATGATTGGGACACAATCACCCACTAATCCTTCTCCCACATGAATTGCTCTTCACATATATAACCTAGGTTTAAGATTTCACCAAGTGGATCTCCCAAGATTAAGGATTTAATAATATATGTAGTTTTAAAAATATTTAAAATACATATACGTATTAAGTACACAAATATATAATTTTTAAAATAAGATAGTTTGAAAATGATTTTATGTTATATCCATAGGAGATCCACTGGCCACCACCAAGGCGTTTCAAAATATTTTCATATTTAAAATTAATTTTTAATTTTAAAGTAATTAAATAATAATCAAATAATTAAGTAATTAGGTAGCACAGAAAATAATCCAAACAATACAGAATTGAATCCAGAAAATAATTTTAAATAAAATTTCATATTTTTCTGAAAAATTTAAGGTATTATACACAAAAATTCGATTTAAAATGAATTAGTTATAAATTTTTGAAGTTTAATGTATTAAAAAGGATTTTTAAATAATTTCAAAATAATTAATATTTAAAAATAATTATCAAATTAAATTAAATTAAGTATTAAAGTTTCTAGAATTTAAAGTAATTTAATAAAAATAATTTTCATAAGTTTTGAAAAATAAATGAATTTTAAATTAATTAATTATTAATTAAATAATCTAAAATGGAAAAAATATTTATTAATAAAAAAAAATAAATAACAAAAATAATTATCTAATTTTGAAAATTATTTAATAAAATTATTTATTATAAATTTGAAAAATATTTAAATTTTAAATTAATTAATTATTAATTAAATAATTTAAGTAATTAAGGAAAGTATTTAAAATAAGGTATATTTATTAAATTTAAAAGAGTAAATAAACAAATAAATAAATAAAATCTCTGATATGTTAACATAATTGGAATAAGAGATTCTTTACAAATTTAGAAAATAATTAAATTTTAAATCAATTAATTATTAATTAAGTAAATTAAGTAATTAATAATTAAGGAAAGTATTTAAAATAGAAAATATTTATTAAAAATAAAAAAAGTAAATAAATTTATAAAAAAAAATTAATCTGATTTTGAAAATAATTTAGTAAAATTATTATTTATAAATTTAGGAATAATTAAATTTTAAATCAATTAATTATTAACTAAGTAATTTAAGTAATTAATAAACTAAAATAATTTTAAAAAAATAGGAAAAATCATTAATAATTCGAAATTAAATAATAAAAATAATAATAATAATAATAATTTTCTTATTTTAGAATAATTCAATAAAAGAATAATTTTTATAAATTTAGAAAGTATTTAAAGTTTAAATTAATTAATGACTAATTAGGTAATTTAGGTAATTAATCAATTAAAATAATTTAAAAAAGAAAAGTAATTATAATTTGAATTAAATAATAAAAATAATAATAATTTTTCTTATTTCAAAATAATTTAATAAGAAAATAATTTTTATAAATTTAGAAAGTATTTAAATTTTGAATTAATTAATGACTAATTAAGTAATATAGGTAATTAATCAATTAGAATAATTTAAAAAAGGAAAGTAATTCTTAATTCGAATTAAATAATAAAAAAAATAATAATTTTTCTGATTTCAAAATAATTCAATATGAAAATAATTTTTATAAATTTAGAAAGTATTTAAAGTTTAAATTATTTAATACCTAATTAAGTAATTTAGGTAATTAATCAATTAGAATAATTTAAAAAAGGAAAGTAATTATTAATTCGAATTAAATAATAAAAATAATAATAATTTTTCTGATATTTCAAAATAATTAATAAAATTTTTTTATTTATTTTAGAAAGTAATTAATTAAGTTTTGATTAAATATTAAGATATTTAAATAATTAACTAATTAAGAATTACTTAAAATAATATATTTTAACATAATTTTAAAAATTAAATTATTAAAAAGTAATAATAAAATTTTTCTTATTTTTATTTATTTATTTATTTATTTTAAAATAAAATAGATAAAGAAATATTTAATAATATCATTTTAAAAGTATTTAATAATTATTAGTATTAACTAAGTGTTTAGATTTTAAGTAATTAAAACTATTTTAAATAATAATAAATACGTCATAAAATAGATATAATTTTAAATTAATGTATTTAAAATAATTATTAAATTATTTAAACATATTTTATAAAAAAAATGTATTTAATTTTAATAAAATATTTATAAAAAAAAAGAAAGAGAAAATCAATGACTCATGCTATTCATGTACGCCGAATTCTATAACCCTAAAATTAAAAAAAAAAGGATTTCGTTCTCAAGAATGGCTTTATTGATTTTGATAAAATTTTAAATGTAGATTAAGAATATGAATAAAAGTCATGGGGAGGTTTTTGAAAGCTCTAAAAAGCACTTATTAGAAAGATATACGGATCTAAGTGTGGTGACCTAGATCTAAAGTTTTGATAAAATCTTACCGTTAGATCTTCTAGATTTTGAAATATCTGAGCTTGTAGATTGTCCTCGTATATTCCTCTAGTTGAATTTGAACTCCAATTCACCTTGGATCGGACGGTAGAAGCTTTGGAAGGGGAATGACTCGGGTCGCCGGAGATCTCGCGGCCGGCAAGATTTTACCAACGAATTTGAGTGGAGGAAGATGTGGAGATGTTGGAAGAGCTCTCACCCTAAGAAAATTAGGGTTGAGAGCGGCTAGGAAAAAGAAAAAGAAGCCAGCCCCCTTCATGAAACCCTAAAAGAGTATTTAAATGATTAAGGCCCTAGATCTACGGCTAGGATTCATCCTAAGATTAATTAGGAGGGAATTAAGGTGATTTAATTAGTCATCCGTTTGATTGCTTGATTTAGGAATAAATTTAAGCTCATAAGAATGAAAAAATAAATAAATAAATAAATAAGTAAATTAAATTAAGCATATTAGATTAAAATCAAGCCTACAGTCAGATCCGATTTGAGTCAATTTGGGATTCAATTTGATTTACTCAAATTAACCTAGTTAAATTTAAATAAAATGAACACTCGAATCAAATTAACCTCGACGGGCCTAAGGCAAACTAATCGGGCTCAATCGGATACGGTCGAGTCTACTTTGACTCAATTCAAGCTAATTCGAGCTCGAATTGGACTCGACGGGGGTTGATTAAATTAATTAAAGGCCCTCAAGAGCACTCGAATGAAAATAAAGGTCAACAGTCATCACTAAGGGGGTCTTCATTTGAACCATCATCATGATGAACTGCTCTCTCCCCTTCCTCCTCTCCTATAAAGTCCAATGTCTCCCAATCAGCTTCTTCTTCCTCAATTTCAGTTATCTTCCTCTTCCCTAAATATTTTTGAACAATATCATAATGAATAATAGTGTAATACATTAATAAAAGTCTAAGAAAACTATATTATTTATATACCTTTTTTGATTTGTTCTTGAGTTATGGTGGATGTGGATGCTTTAATACCATCAAAGAAATCAACATTTAAATCTTCATCTTGTAATTCAGACGGTATCACTTACGATTTCGCAATCTACTTAGTTAATCCTCATCCTCAAAAGAAGCACAAACTAACAGCAGCCTTAGACTTAGTTTCTGAAGTAAAAAATCTTTCCTTTTGTCTAGGCTGCATTACTTCTGTTTGTATAATTATGAGTACCCTAAGCTAAGCCTTCCTGCCTTATATAGGAAAATATTAGAATATTGAATAAGAGTAAGCAATAAAATGTCAATAAAGGCTCATAAAAATTCAACCAACCCTCCCAACCATATCTGCCACCCGTCAGTCCATAGCTAACAAAAATTATTACTCATGTCACGGCCCCCAGTTTTTAAAATTGTGTAACAAGGTAAAAGATAAATATATTTTTTTAAAATTAGCAATTGGAGCAGTTGTAACTTAATGTATCATTTTGTATTAATAGTTAATAAAAGAGATGATTTTCTGTGCAAAGTATGCGTACTGGTTGTGTTCAGTAATATTTTCTACGTATGTTGTGCGAACGCACTGCGTATTTATTGTGTATTTTCTACGTATATTGTGCGTACTCTCTGCGTATTCTCTGCGTATTTTTTTTTAAAATATTTAAAAATATTAAAAACACTAAAACCCTTTTGATGTGGGACGGACGTGTAATAAGAGTTGCTTTGGATTTTAACAATAAAATTTAACATGAACTTTGCTAGCTAGAACTTATGTTTCGCTCAAGTCAAATTCTTAGAAATGTCGTTAAAAGATTAAGTGATGGCAAGCGGTTACAATGAGGCTAGCAAGACAATCGCAATAACAATGAAAATAAGATAGTAATACTAATAGCCAATAAACAAGAATCCACGGTGTAACATCAAGAGATAGTCACCATGAGTTCCTTCTCACTCACTCTTGAATTTGGGTTTAACGGAGGAATGGTAGAAGCAATCCAAGTGATGCCACCACAAGACAAGCAACGCGTAAGGTCTTGTCTGCCGGAGAAGTGGAGGAAGGTGGTCGGCCGGCGATGAACCAATGTTCCTTTGGTCTTTATTCGTCAATCGTCTTGGTGAGTTGAAAGAGTATGCGCTCAATGTAGTCTTCTACTGATTCGTTATGCTCCCAATTTGGGTCAAAGAAGGGAGATAATAGAATATTAATTTCTCCTTGATTGTTGTAGACGAATTCGTGGTCGATCTCAGGATCGGCCATACAACAATGGCAAGAGGGGAAGAGGATCTTGTCTTCTTCTCTTGGATTCAACGACCATGAGAGATCTAGGGTTTTCAAGGGTGAAGAGGCAAGAGGAGGGGGCGGCGGTGGGCTAGGGTTAGGGTGTGAGAGAGAGGTGACTAGGAAGGGAATTGGAGAGGGAATTGATTATAAAATCTGAGAGTAATTTCAGATTTTAATTAATGTAAGGTTAGGAGGGATTTCAAAATTGAATTTGAAATAAAGGAGATTGGGAGGGAATTAGGCCAAGAGACTTAATTAATTGGATCCTTAATTGGAGTCCAATTAATGTGATTGGAGAGGGAATAGGTGGCCGACCCTATGGAGAGGGATTACGGGGATTTAATTACTTGGAATTGTGGGCCCAAGCAATTAATTAAATCAAAGAAGAAATCTGAAATTGATTTCAGATTTGAGAGATTAAGGAGTTACCTAATTAGGGGAGGAAAATTGGGAAAGAAATTAATTGAAACCTATTTGAATTTGAATTTAAAAATCCCTCCAAACTCTATCCTCCTAAATTAGGAAAGCTTTCAAAGCAATTAATGTGGGGGGGGGGACTAGGGGCGGATGAGGGAGGATGGTCGGCGGTATGGTGGTGGGTAAGTGGCGGGGTGGTGGCGCCAAGGTGGGGAGCGGGTGGAGGAGGAGGGGCATCCCAGGGGTGGCCGGCGGGTTTATGGTGGGGTCGGGTAGGGAGAGTGAGGGGGGTGGGGGGGGGCGGGTGGTGGTGGGGAAGAGATGGGGAGATCGGGAGAGATAAGAAGAACAACTAGAGCCGCGAACCTAGGACTCTTCCAAAGGTTGACGGGTATTGCGATTGCCCACACCTTGGGCCTTTCTTCTCCTCTCAAACACTCAATTTTGAGGAAGACAAAGAAAATTCAGAAATTTTGTATTCATTGGAGCGGATGAGGGAGGATGGTTGGCGGTATGGTGGTGGGTAAGTGGCGGGGTGGTGGCGCCAAGGTGGGGAGCGGGTGGAGGAGGAGGGGCATCCAAGGGGTGGCCGGCGGGTTTATGGTGGGGTCGGGTAGGGAGTGTGAGGGGGGGGGGGGGTGGGGCGGCGGGTGGTGGTGGGGAAGAGATGGGGAGATCGGGAGAGATAAGAAGAACAAGAACTAGAGCCGCGAACCTAGGACCCTTCCAAAGATTGACGGGTATTGCGATTGCCCACACCTTGGGCCTTTCTTCTCCTCTCAAACACTCAATTTTGAGGAAGACAAAGAAAATTTTGTATTCATCCATCATCCTTTTACAACACATAAGACCACTATATGTAGGTCTCAAACATGAAAAAGAAAAGTACACAATTGCCCTCCGGGCTATAATAACAAAACACTTCCCCTAGGGGTAAATTCGAAAAATAACAAACTAAATAAAAACATAAACAAATGCATCAAAAGTAAAGACACTGAATCGTAGCTGTCGATCTATGATTCCGTCGCCGGTATATGTGTCTGAATCTCTGAACGATGTCCTCATCACCTTTGACATCATATTCCTTATTCCTCATCCTTAAATACTATCCACCAAAATTCCTAAATTCTTTATACTTGTTCCAATACATTCAAGACTAAAAAATAAAATCATAATAAACATATTGACTCTAAATTATAATAACAAATTAAATTTCAATGCGTAAAACATATTCCTCATCAATTCAATGTAAATAACATAAAAACATAAATTTATCAACTTTAATTAAATCATCTAATAGCAAGTTATTAATATGGATTACTGTGTATGCTATGCATAATTTATGCGCATGATCTACGTATTTTTTAAAAACATTAAAAAAATCATTAAAAAAAGTTCTTTTTCCTTTAAACAATAAAGAATGTCTAACACTAAACCTTAAACCCAAATTCCAAACACTAAACCCCTTTGACATGATATTCCTTATTCCTCATCCTTAAATAATATCCACCAAGATTCCTAAACCCTTTGTACTTGTTCTAATACATTCAAGACTAGAAAATAAAATCATAATAAACACATTGACTCTAAATTGTAATAACAAATTAAATTTCAATTCGTAAAATATATTCCTCATCAATTCAATGTAAATAACCTAAAAACATAAATTTATCATGTTAATTAAATCATCTAATAGCAAGTTATTAATATGGATTACTGTGTATGCTATGCGTAATTTATGCGTATGGTCTGCGTGTTCTCTGCGTATTTTTTAAAAACATTAAAAAAATCATTAAAAAAGTTCTTTTTCCTTTAAACAATAAAGAATGTCTAACACTAAACCTTAAACCTAAATCATATTCCTTTTATAGCATAATCCTACATATACTCTACATAATTTATGCGCATGGTCTGCATATTCTCTGCGTATGCTCTGTGTAATGTATGTGTATGCTCTGCATAATTTTTAATACACTTTTAAAAATCATTAAATAAGTTCTTTTCTTATCAATTCAATGTAAATAACATTTATACACAGAAATAAACTCTATATGTGAAAAATTAAATGCGAAAAATATATTCTTCAATCTTCAGAAATAAACTATATACAAAGTATACAGAACTTGTACTATCACTCCAATGATTTACAAAAAAATTAAAATATGTTATTCTTCCAATGATTTATAAAAAATTTCATATGCCAATTCCGTCCTATACTTTGGCATGTCTTCTTGCCAACTTGTATTATCAATCAATTTGGTGTTACCTTCATGACTTATCCTTTCCATGTATTTACAAACATACATTGTGCAATCTATAGAGTTAGTCTGTTTTGGCACACCAGTAATGGTAGAAACCTTCTATTTTCTGATATCACTATCAAAAGCTCCTTTCGTGTCAAAATATAAGGCTCTACTCTGAAAACTACGTACAGCAATGATTAGTTCTGTAAATTTTTTAAAAATTTAAGAGTTCAACAGTTTCATCTCACACTTAATGATTTTTGGAACAACAAGCCTATGCTCGCGGGCGCGGTGGGGCAACGAATCATAAAAATTTCACCTTTGTTCTTTCAGTAAACCAACCAGAAGGGTCCAGTGCGTGGATTCAATGATTGGTTGTAATAAAATGTTGTTTGAAGTAACAGCAAGTTCGGTTATATGGTCGATATGTAATCTGGACAATTTCTCCCTTCCTTTGTAATTCTGCAAGTGCAAGAAGTAAATGTAAGAAATGGAAAATAAATATTAAAATTGATGTTAAATTGAATACTAAGTTACTAAGCCAATAGACTGGCGAGATGAATAGAAATTTATGATATTTGTCAGGCATAAGATTGCACTTCTCATTTAACAAAAAGGCGAACATATCTACATGTTCATTGCCTAAATAACTGTCGCTTAATAACTCATCAATGTCAGCTCTAGAAATATAAAGGTTTCCAAAATAAAAGACCCTCTCTGCAAAAAAAATAAACATAAAATATGCAAAAAATGAGCAGAGAATACGAATAAAATACGTATAGCATACGCATATCATACGCATTGCATACACATACCATACGTATACCATACGCATAATATATGTATAGTATACATAAAACCAAAAAAAATTATGAATTCATAACAGTTGCAGTTTTTACCTCTGATTGAACTTCTTCAAGCATTCATACATAAAATTTTTCTTCTCAGAACTCAGACTCAGAATACCTTTGTAATTTACTATTTGATTTGCATAATCAGGAATTATTTGAATGTCATCGACTGGTAGTGGTTCATTTGGATTTGGGTATGGAATTAGTTACATTTCGGCTGGGATTGGCTCATTTCGGGATGAGATTTATACATTTTGGGATTGGATTGGTTTATTGGGGGGAGGGATATCTGATTTTTGTTTCTTATTGGAAGATGAAGAGTAGCTAACAGATCGTTTCTGAGGAAATAATTTGCTCTGATCAATGTAATTATTGAGCTTGACCTCAATAACTTCTACTCTTTCAGCTAGATCTTCAAACTTTTTGCTCAGCCTACCTTCAAATTCAAGAAAGAGTTTTGTACAGGTTTCTTGACAGGATTTGATTATTTTTTCTTGGAGAGAATCCGGTGCTTTAGCAGAAAAAAAAGTGTGGTTGCTGAGGAGATTGGTGGGGGTCTTGCTGAGGTGGGGTATAATGGGGAGATTGGTGGGGGGTTTGATGGGTGGATATTTCATGATGGGATGGAGGGCTGTCTGATGGATGTTTCTTGATGTTAATCAGATCAATTTCAGCCTGGGAAACTCCCTGGAGTACATCAAAAATCTGCAAAAAAAAATTTGTAGGTCAGCAAAATCTTATTATTTATAAATGTATTAATTGAAATTTGATACAAGATGTACCTGACTTTTCCTTAAATTAATAAATAAATTAGTGACCGCCTCTGTAGTATATGCAATATCATCGACCCATCAAAGAAAATGAGGTTTTTTGTCAGCATACATAGGAGCATGAATAGAAGTATGCCTAGGAACCAAATCTGCATAAGATGAAAGAAAATTTTAGCAAATGAATTATACAAATTAAATAAAATTTTGAATGAATTTAGCACTCACAATTAGCAGAGGCACAAAATCGTTGATGTAACATGCTGGCTTCTTATTTGAAATTTTGGAGGAGGCCTCATAAAACTCTCCAACTAAAAATTCCTTAATCGATCCCGCCCTATTTATTGACAAAAAATTATCTACATTATTTGCTATTCTTTGAAGCAACCGAGGGGTTTTAAAGTTATTATGTTGAAAAAATAAATTTGAACATGAATACATAATAAACGTTCTTAACATAGTCTCGGGGGGAGGGGGGGTTTGCTTGTTCAACTCTAGCATGTCCGTCTTAATTTCCAATGATGTAACTGATATATGTGTTAAGGAAAGTCAGAATATTTCTTATCCTTTATTTGGCAGACCAGTAAGAAGGGTCACTTCATCAGTAGTGAAAGGAATAGGCTGATCTTTTAGAATAAAACATTGCTTTGAAATATTCCACCTTGAGATTAGCTCATAAATAAGTGGGACATTTTGCTCAAACCCAGGAAATTGCAAAAATTGTATGATTTTTAAACGGTTCAATATGTCCACGACTTCAGGAGAAATTTGCTGAGCAAAATTATCATAGATTGTTCGAAAAGTCGAAACATAGCATCGATAGGTAATAGGACGAACATATATCCGAAAAATCAAGGTTAAAAATATATAAAATAAGTAAAAAAAGATAGTCATAAAAAGCACAAAATAAGCACAACATACGCATAGAGTACACACATCATACGCACAAGTACGCACAGTATACGCACAACATACGCATAGAGCACTCAGTGCTTATGCACATCGTATGCACATCCTACGCGCAACATTGGCATAAACTACTCTATTTTAAAAGTTTGTTAAGGTTTAATTGTTAAAATTTAGTTATGGTTTAGGTTTCAACTTTCAACATAAACCCTAAATACAGAGAAAATACGATGGCATCAAACATTTAAAAAGTTTCGAGAAGGAACGCATACGCATAGCGTAAGCATAAAATACGAAGAATTTCAAAAGGAACACATACGCATAGCATAAGCATAAGCATAAAATACGTAGAACTTGAACAGAAAACATGCCAGCAAATTACCTTTCTCTTTGGGGGTGATGACATCTGAGAAGGAATTGAGTGAATGCTTGAAACGTATGCCGGAAGTTGAAAACCGAAAGGCCGCATGAACTGTAAAATTTTTCTGCCATTTTATCTTTACCGGGGTTTAAGTGTTGAAGTCACATCGACATTTCACTAGGCAATTCACGTCGGCAATTGGGGGGTCCAAACTGAACAAAAATATATTAGGTTAGTTTCTTTTTAATTTTTAGAGGCGGACGCCTCAAAACTGTGAGGCGAGGCGCGCCTCAGTAAACTTGAGGCGTACGCCTCAAAACCTGAACTTATTGCATGGGCTTTGAGGCTTAAAGGGGCCATATTGCGCAATTTTAAACCATGCGTATAGCTGATTGAGGGTGGGCAATCACGTGTGTTGATTGGCATCACTATGGTTTCTTCGGACTCCAATATATGGGGCTCCATCAATACTAGATTAAGAGAATCTAAATATTACTAAAATTCAATATATTTCACAGTTAGGGTAAGGGAACCTCCAAACATCAAATATTGAACACAAAAAGTAATGTTTAAGTATACTCTTCAATTAGGAATTTGCCAGAATTTCTAAAAACTAAAAAAAACCACTCACATGGGAACCATCTCACAATTAACAATTTTTAAATCCATTAATTAATGGTTTTAGTAAAATGTTCTTAAAAATGAGAAATTTACATGAAAGTATCAAGATTAGGGAAAAAGTTTTTTTGTTCTATCATTATTGATTTAAGAAATCTAGGATGAATTATATCACTTTGTAATTTCCTTCCAATTTGGGATACTTATGGGATTAATCCAGTTATTGTCTATTCTGTTTTAAACAATCAACTCTAAGAATGAAATTAATCCTAAAAATATTAATCAACACAATTACAATATAGACTAACAAACTTGCTGCATGCTAAACCTAGGTCAAGCATCTTAAAGCTTTTATAGCCATGTTTAGTGGGTCCATTATGCGTGCATCTCATGACCATGCTTACCCCACTAACTTTATCTGGTATAGTTATATTGATGTAAGGCTTCTGAATTGTATGAAATAAAACCATGATAATCTCAATAAGAGTTGCTCCATAACCTTTTGCGTACAAATTCATTGAGAATGTGCACATGTAAAATGGGAATTTTGAAATAAGCTAAGCAGGAGATACGGATTTTCAAGCACATCTCAAACATAAACCAAAATTTGCATGTGCACATTTGTTTTGCTTGTGCACATTGGTTTACGTAGTAATTTTTTCCTGAACATTGAATATAGTTGTTGCTGAACTTGTGTTGTTCTTGGTTCAAATTAAATGATAAATTTGACTATCATGTCCTCTGCTTTTCTTTCTCTTCACCTATTCAGTGAATTGTTCTCTCTTTGATAATTTTTGCATAGGGAAACTTAAAATATTTTCCTCTTTTTATATGATAAATAATTTTTGATGATTTAAGTTCCTTACTCTTTCTTATTAATATTGTCCCAATCTTTTAATTGCAAAACCTGTTGTCTTGATTACTCTGTATTTATAGTCGTGTTGTAGAGGCGAGCGATTGCAAGGCAATCGTGGTTCCTTCTTCCGGTAATGATGTGGGACTTACACTAAGGAACCATGATTTATCCTGGAGAGATTTTCTGTCACGTGTTGCGGGTCTTCCCAGGTACAAATTAAATACTCTTTGAAAATACTGTTTTATATTCTGAAATATTTCTACCGTTTTTCTGTAACTGTATGTTATACCGTTGTTCTGTAGCAGTAGGCTTCCCTATACATTTTCTAAAAGCAAGAGTATTTAACAATTTTGATTGGAAAATAGAATTTTTCGAAAAGTTGTACTTGGTTTTAAATTTCCATTCTAAAGGATTTCATTTTTGACTACTTTGTCCTGTATTCCCATGTGATTCTATAGCTCGTGTCCCATAATGCTACATCTGAGAGTGGCGGGCGATACATATAGCAATAACCTGGAATAAGTTCTTTCACTTGGCGCACATTTAGTTTAAATAGCCACCAGGTAATATGACAAAAGCTTCTTTGCAATCCATTTTACTTGTAGGCCATGCGACTATTCCCCTGTTTACCGATCTGCAGATGCTGTGATTAACATACTGTTTTCTTCTGGCACTACTGGTAATCATGATTTTCACGTGCTTTATCACTTCTAGCATTTCTTTTACTTAAGAAAATGAATTCATTATGCATTAACATGCCTCACATCAGGAGAACCCAAAGCTATTCCTTGGACACATATCTCCGCAATTAGGAGTGCAGCAGATGGGTGGGCACACCTTGATATCCAGGCTGGAGATATAGTATGCTGGCCTACTAACTTGGGATGGGTGATGGGTCCAATTTTACTCTACTCATGCTTTTTGAATGGTGCTACACTTGCTCTTTATCATGGGTCACCCCTTGGACGTGGCTTTGGAAAATTTGTTCAGGTAATGATGACAATGCATATGTAATGATGACACTGAAGTTACTTTAATGATATTGATGTTTTGTAATAAAGGGTATTTTTTGTTCAGGATGCTTCTGTGACAATCTTAGGTACGGTACCAAGTCTAGTGAAAACATGGAAGAGTAGCAAGTGCATGGAAGGACTTGACTGGACAAAGATCAGGTAGGTTGGGATTGCTCAGATCTTAGTCCTTTGAGCTGTAGAAGCTGAAAGCTGTTTTTTCCATTTTCCTTGCAGGCTATTTGCTTCAACTGGAGAAGCTTCTGATATTGATGATGACATATGGCTTTCTTCTAGAGCCTTTTATAAGCCTGTTATTGAATGTTGTGGTGGGACAGAGCTTTCATCATCTTACATCCAGGGAAGCTTGCTGCAACCCCAAGCCTTTGGAGCATTTAGCACACCCTCAATGTCAACTGGTTTTGTCATTTTTGATGAGCAAGGAATTCCTTATGTAACGATCAGTATTTTAGATTATATTGTGTTATGTCATGTATCGCTAAAAGTTTATTTGGTACTAATAATTCCATGATTCTACACGACAGCGTGATGATGAACCTTGTGCTGGAGAAGTGGGTTTATTTCCTAGATTTATGGGAGCTAGTGACATGTTGCTTAATGCTGATCACAAGAAGGTTTATTTTGATGGTATGCCATCTTACAGAGGAATGGTAAGAATTTCTTATAATCGTTTGTTTGAAATGTATTTGCTAGCAATTTATATTGCTTTTTTTTATGAAACATCTTCTTTATTAGATACTTTTGTGTGTGTGTGTGTGTATATATAGATAGATAGATAGATAGAATCATAGAAGTAGATATAGTACCGTTTTTAAAAATTAAGAATAATAAATTAAGAAATTCTATATGGTATCAGAGCTAGTTCTTTAAATCCTAATCCCTTCAGGCCACCTCTCTCTAGCAGACTCTTTCTGACCGTCTCTTCTCTGTTTCTCAGGCCGATTCTCTTTGATCAATTCTCCTGACCAGTGTTCATCCCGACCTTCTTCTTCTATATTTCCAGCAACCTTATTCTTTATTCTCCCTCATCTTCTTCTTCGCAATACAAATGGCCTCATCACAAACATCCGACATCACAACACCAGAATCATGAAGCAGTTCAGAAATTCCAAACCTTGATGGTAGTGATTATTCTCCTATTATTATCACGTTACACAAATTAAATGGCCAATAATTATTTGCAGTGGTCACAATTTATGCTGTTGTTCATTTGTGATAAGGGAAAGAATGAGCATCTCACGGGAGTAGCAGTCATGCTAGACTACAAATCTGAGTTTCAAAAGGTGGAAGATTGAAACTAGTGTGATCATGTCATGGCTTATCAATTTCATGAACAAGGACATAGGTGAAACTTTCTCATTGTTTGGGATTGTAAAATAAATATGGGATGCATCTAAAGAGACTTATTCTAACTCTTAAAATACTTTAGAGCTATTTAGGTTGAATAAGTACTTCATGACTTACGCCAAGAAGAGCAGTCTGTTACTCAGTATTTCAACACACTCACATGGTATTAACAATAACTTAACTTATTCGAAACTCACTCATGGACATGTCCAGAAGATGCAGTAATGTACAAGCAGATTGTGGAACAAAAAGGCTGTTCAAGTTTTTTTAGGACTTAATGGGGAGTTGGATGATGTTCGAGGTCGAATTATGGGCATTAAACCACTGCCCAACCTTAGGGAGGCTTTTTTAGAGGTAAGGCATGAAGAAAGTAGAAAGAAAGTGATGATGAGATCTAAGGAACAACCCACATCAATGTTGGATGCATCTACCTTTGTTGTCCGATCATCTAACAGTAATAGTGGAGATCGTCAGAAATGGGAAAGACCTTGGTGTGATTACTATAAGAAACCAGGTTATTACATGGAGACTTGTTGGAAGCTCCATAGCAAACCAGCTGATTGGAAACTAAAGCCACAGTTTGATAGAGACAATCGAACCCGATTCTTCCACGACCCCCACGAAGGGAAGGGTCCTTCCTTAACTCAATGAACTACGAGAATTCTTGTGGTTGCCTAGTTGTTGTCAGTTTTCATAAGTCCTAGATAGACTACTTCGAGGGGCTTATCGACTCCTGGAATGCTGGGAGCCTAGGGTGCAGATTCTTCGAAAAAGCGCGGGCTGACTCGAATACCTGGGACCTTGGCTGCATGCAAGGCGACAAAAAGCGCCAGGTAGAGTGCTCCTATTTTCGAGCCTAGCTCATTAAACAAAGAACATATTGATTTTTTATCGAAACTATTTAGTCAAGTTGGCAGTGGTAGTATTACTGGGACATATTTGGTTGCTCAAACAGATTCACATACTGTTTGTAACATTTCAAGATCTAAATTTGAAAGAATTATTAATTTTTTTAATCTCTTAATTAATTTGCCAGAGTCACCAAATATCTATCATTTTAAATAAATCTAGCAAAAGCAACTATAAATCATATACATCAAAATATTTATATATTCATTCATTTAAAATGCAATGTACAATAGCTAAGAGATTTCAATAATATCAATCTATCTTTTTAGAGCTTTCGACCACAAAAGAATAGAACAAAATATAAAAATAAAAGAAAACTTGAAAACACTAATTAGTCTCGCTCCTGAGGGTCCTAACCCTTTTTCAGAACTGAAATCAATAAAACCACATAATGAGCTTATAAAGCCCAACAAGTAGCCAGAACTTACCACTGCCTTCAATGCAAGACAAAATATGCTTGCTCTAGTTCTAATCCATATGATTCATCAATTAATTATTTGTAATAGGAAATTTTTAAGATTAAGGATAAAATCAATATGATCAGTGAAGTCAAATGAGATATATCAAAATATAAGAAAATTATTAAGGACTATCAATCAATAAGTCATGTCAGTATGTTATGTTATGTTGTATCAGTATCAATGCAACGTTAACTCTATCTATCAATCAATTTGATGCATTGTCATGCAAATAAAATCATAAGTACAATTATGAAGAGCAAGGTATGGCATCTAGCCTTAATGTGGTGTTTTCATCATTTCATCTGTTATTTGTCATATCTATCCATCTGTTAATTTTATTTTATCTTTCATTTATTTATATTAATTATTTATTTTCATAGGTGACTTTCAATAATCATTTAAGAGTTATCACCCTTTACCCGTTAGTATAATTTGGTCAATCAATTACAGGCTCCAACTAGGATTACACCACCAACTTTTTAGTTAAAGGAAAGCACGTCGGCCCACACTCCTATGCAGAATATTATATTTTAAGAGTCAACTCGTATTAATTATAATGTTAACAACTAACCTTCCTTACTTATATGTAAATGCTATATTTTTTTGTGTAATGTAAGTTAATGTCATATATGGAATGCAGTATTTCATAAAATGCAAGAAAATTTATAAAATTTGTCTATTATGCATTTACTAATTCTAATTTTATGCAGTATATTGCTCATAAAATTAGGAGAAATTATCATAATTAAAATACAATAATATGTATATTATAATAAAGATGGTTTGTAAATTTGACTTATAATAATTCCTGAAATATTATTTGATTGGGTTAAAGTATGAACTATTACACTATCTTCATTACTAACAAAGAAGAATGAGGTCGTGCATAGTCGACAATGGTGCTTCTGATCACATGACAGGAGATGTTGCTTTTCTCCAAAATTACAAGCCAAGTAGTGGTCACTCATCCGTTCATATTGTTGATGGTTCAAATTTTAAAATTGTTGGAACATGCTATATTCAACTTACTAAAAAATTGTATCTCAACTCTGTCCTTTATGTTTTAAACTTGGATTGTAATCTTTTATCCATTAGCAAATTTGCTCATGACCTTTAATGTGTTACTAAATTTTGCTCAAAGTTGTGTGTTTTTCAACACTTGAAATTGGGAAAGATGATTGACAGTGTTGAACTGTGCTCCAACCTTTATCTCCTCCCATATGACAGATTCTCAAACCAAGTTTCTCAAGCAACTTGCATCCAATCTATCTAAAAAAATTATGATTTAACCAGAATAAGATCAAACAAGTCATCTAATCTAGGGAAGGATAACCGATAATTGATTGTGATCTTATTTATGACATGATTGTCTATGCTCATTCTCTAAGATCTATTCCTTTTTGGTGTGAGAAGTGCAGAGACAACACAGGGCTGGAGCTTTCTTGTAAGAAGCTCTTCTTAAGGAGGTCATTTACCTAACATTACAATATGCATGTTGAATAGGATTCATCCTATAATGGGTAGGTTAGGCAACCATGAACTTATGGGTGATATCAATGGCATGTTGAATATTTTTTATTGGGGGTAGCTCATCAAGTAGCTCATTCGAAATTAGATCAAAGAACTTAGAAAGGATATTATAGACTACAATAGGTATGTCCGTATGTGAATCTCTAAAGGGATGGGGGTGACTTTCTTATCTTGTAATAAGTGCAGTATGAAGTGTAGATGAAATTTTTTTTCTTAATTTTTTTAAATCTAAGTTTTAAGTATGGATTCTAATAGGAGGTAAGTCATTAGGGAAGGCATCCTGGGCTAAAAGTGAATAAGTGGGGGTCAATAACTATAAATTGAAGTTTTATTATTTTTTTATGTGCGATTACATGTTTAAGATCAAAAGAGATTTTATGCGGGGGAAGTGAAGCTTCTTGCTTTTGTGAAGTTTGATGATATTATTATTAACTTTGAATGTATAAGTGTTCTCACAATCATGATAAATCACATTTCTATCATAAAGCCAGGTTCTACCTAATAGGATATGAGCTATGTCTATTGGTAGAACATCACATCATATCTAATTCTCGTAAATACTCATTTTAATTGAAACCAAGCATGTAGAAGCCACAGGTAAGGAATGTGTGATTAATCCAATTGACATGAAATGGCTCGGGGGAGGTTCAAGTTTTAGGTTTATCCAAATGAGGGCATCAGTGGAGATAACATTCATTGCATTCTTTTTTATTTTAAGTGATTATCATTGAAAAGTTTTATGTTGACACCTATCTTTTGAATTTAATTTAGCTACTAAAAGGCATCTCATAATAATCATGAGCGTATTATCGAACCTTCATTTTCTGAAAGAGGATGATCAACAAAATGTTTTTCATAATTTTTATGATAAAAAACACGGATTAAATAATCACATAAAAACATTACTTATTGTAGTCAAAATTCATTCTTGACATATCAATATAAGATATATGTAGGTTTAAATATTATAAATGCCAGATATATGAAGGACTACATATTATAAATATGAGACTATAATTTGTAAAATACCTGTAATTTATTTTTGAAGCTTAAGCTATGGGTATTTCTCTGTACTAAAATGCTATATAATACACGAATTTTATTACTAAGGTATAGATCATGTTGATATTCACCTCCCTCATTGTTGTATGCTTTGCTGCTAGATCCTCCGAAGACATGGAGACAAAATTCAGAGAACAGTAGGCGGATATTATATTGTACTCGGCAGGGTCGATGATACCATGAACCTTGGAGGTATCAAGGTAATGATAGCAACAGACAACGCAGTTGTTTCTTTTCATTCAGCTTGTATTATTTCTAATATCTCTGTATTCATCAATCATATTATGTATCCTGTCTAGCAGACAAGTGCAGTTGAGATTGAAAGGGTATGCAATAGGGCTGAAGAAAGTGTCTCGGAGACGGCTGCAATTAGCTTTCGGTCCAGAGACGGTGGACCTGAGCAGTTGGTTCTGTTTGCAGTGCTAAAACCTGGAATGACAAAAGAAGAATCCAGTTTGAGGGCCAAATTTCAGAGAGCAATTCAAAAGGAGCTAAACCCTTTGTTCAAGGTATCAAATATTTTCGTGAATTACTTAAGAGCCTGGTTTGTTTACTTTTCTTTTTTGGAAAATATATTTGTTTGATGTATTTTTAACTATTTTTATTTTATTTTTTCTTAATATAAATGAAATTATTTTTAAAAACACTCAAAATAATTTTGAGGTGTTTTTAAAAATAATTATTACTAGGGGCCGCCGCTGCCCACAACCACCTCCACCGTCATCATTTTGCCCGTCATTTTTATTGGCATACTGGCAACTACCCTCTATTGTTTTAATCAGCTTATTTAGTGTTCAATAAACATAAAAATATATTTTAAATATATAAAATAAATTTAAAAATAAAAACAAAATAAAAAATATACACAGAAAATGTTCTCAAACGGCCTCTTAGGCTTCATTTGCTTATTCTGGATCTTTTCTAAAAAGTAGTTTTTAAACTGTTGTTTGAGAGAACTGAGTTTTCTAACGGAGAAGTTAATATCAGAAAGCTTTTGAAAACAATACAAAAATACAATTCTATATAAAGCATTTCTGCAAAAGTGGCACATACAAACAACAACAATAAAAAATTTCTACCATTTCGAAACTGAAAAGACAAAATTAAGCCGTCTCAAACGAGGCCCTAGTATTTGCATGTTAAGTTCAAACGGCCTTTCAGCTGCCTCCTTGAAACTTTAAAATTGCATCCGAAATGCCAAATGCCAATGGCCATCATCCATTTCTAACTCTGCACATACGGGTAGAAGGCTAGAATAGCTCATGAGATACTTCCAGTTAATCCAACTGTTTGTAGTATGGTAACAAACTGGGGATCTGTAATCTTTTTCCTGACTTTCCAGTTCTTTCATGCTGTACTCTGCTGAACAGGTAAGCTTGGTTAAAGTCGTTCCGGAGTTTCCACGGACTGCTTCTAACAAGCTGCTACGACGAGTTCTAAGGGATGAACTGAGCAAGGGTTCAGCCCTCAGCAAACTGTAAGAAACTTCGAAATATCTTGTTTGGTCGAATGCCAATGTAACTATTAGCATTGTGAGCTGTCTTCAATAGTGTGGTAATGTTTGGCTGTCCAAAAACATATTACATTTCCTTGGGCAAGTTTGCAGTGTAAATCTTATTCGAATTCAGTTCATATTGGAAATGGAGGAGGAATTAAGGCTTTGTTTGGGACAACTTTTTTACTGCTTCTTAAAGCAGCTTCTTAGTATAAAAATTTAAACTTTTGTACTAAGAAGTTATTTTAAGAAGCAATAAGAATGTCATCCTAAATAAAGCCTAAGTATGAAGTGGAATGTTTTGTGTTTGTTTTTTTCATTGTAGCGCACGAAATGTATGTGAATTTTGTTTACAGCCATTTCTAAATTATTGTAATATACAGATGTTTTCATGGATCAAAACATGCAACAACAACAACAAACAAGCCTTTATCTCATTATGTGAGGTTGATTATTTGATTTTTTTTATTTTTTATTGTGTCATATTAAGGATCAAATTCTCATTTAAATTTATTAAAAAAAAGGTTATTTTAATGCTTTCTAATCAATTCTTTTTAGTGTAGACAAACTAAACCAGACATAGGATGGAACTAAAGAGAGATAATAGTTTATTTGATTCATAGTAGACAACTATTACAGCGAATATATAGAGTGAATACATAGATGCTAATGTGGCGGGTGGATGACACGTGTGAAGAATTGTGTGAAGCATTTCTTGCTTACATACCCCCTCAAACTGATGGAGTCGTGGATGCAATCAGTTTGCTGGAAAGTAATTTGAAACGACTAATGGAGAGAGGTTTTGTGAAGATATCAACGATTTGGTCAGCTATACAAATGTGATGAACTGATAGGTGGTTGGATTGAATGCAGTCACGGATGAAGTGGCAATCAATGTCGATGTGTTTTGTACGAGCGTGGTATATAGGATTATTTGCTAGTGCGATATTAGAGGTGTTGTCGCAGTAGGCTATGGTTGGGTTGGTTTGTGGTAGTGAAAATCCTCAAGTAGGCGGCGTAGCCAAATGACTTCAGAGGCTTCAGCTATTAATGCCCGGTATTCTGCTTCGGTCAACGAACGGGCTACAGTATTTTGCTTTTTAACTTGCCACGAAATGATGGATTTTCCTAAGAAATTGCAGTAGCCTGTTATGGATTTGCGATCATGAGAACGGCAAGCCCAGTCAGCGTTGACGAAGCCTCAGAGAGTGAGATCATTTTTGTATAAAGGTAGTCCGACGGCTGTTGTGCCATGAATGTAGCGAAGTAGGCGCTTTAGAGCATCAAAATTGTGATTGAGTGTCTGGTGCATCTGTTGGCTAAGTTGATGAACAACGAATTGGATGTCCGGATGAGTCAAGGTGAGGTACTGAAGCGAACCAATGAGGTGACGGTACAGTTGAGGGTTGGAGAAAGGTTGTTCGGATGTAGAGTTGAAACCCGTCTTGCAAGGAGTTGGAGAAGAGACCGGTTTGGTATTTTGCATTCCAGCTCGTTAAAGGATGCGTTTGGCATATTGTTGTTGATGAAGAAGAATGTCGTAATCAGTTGTGACAGCTTCAATGCCAAGAAATTGCGCCAAAGACCCAAGGTTTCACATTTGAAATCGTGCATGCAGATTTGTGAGAAGGCGATTTATCTCGGTGGGAGAGTTGCCGATGAGGAGAATGTCATCAACGTAAATCAAAATATACATGCGAATAGATCCCGATTTATAAGTTAGTAAGGAGGGGTCAGAATTGTTGATTTTAAAACCGAGATTTTGAAGATGAGTTGAAAGAGTTGCATACCATTCGCGTGGTGATTGATTAAGGCCATACAATGCTTTGTTAAGTTTGCATACGTAGTTTGGATGCAGTGAATCTTGGAAACCTGGTGGTCGTTGCATATAAACCATGTATGATAAAGTACCGTGCAAGAAGGCGTTTGAGACATCGAGTTGATGAATTTCCCATTTGTGGTGCAGAGCGATAAGGATGAGGACACGAATGGTAGGGATTTTAGCCACTGGACTAAACGTTTCTGTGTAGTCAAGGCCGTGTTCCTGATTAAACCCTTTTGCGACGAGTTGAGCTTTGTATCGGGCCACCACTCCATTTGAGTTGAGTTTAGTTCAAAAAGTCCATTTGCAACCGAGGACATTTTGACTTAGTAGTGGCGGAACAAGGTACCACGTAGCTTGAGCTTGTAATGCTTGAAATTCCTGTGACATGGCGGATCGCCAGTGTTCTCTTTTAACTGCCTGATTATAGGTAGTTGGTTCGGCTGATAGAAGAACATGGGATAGGTTGAAGATATGCTTTGGTTTGCAGTGGCCGGTTTTGGACCGAGTGGCCATGTGATGAGAGTTGGCATTAGGAGGTGGGGCAATGATTTGTTGCGGCTGAGTTGGGGAGTTAGGTGCGGTTAGGTTAGGGTGGGTTGGTATGATAACGGACTGGGATGTGAATTGAGAGGGGGCCGAGATTGTTTAGCCAGAAGATGTTCCTTCGGTGGTGATTAGCGGAGAGGATGATGTAAGCGAAGTAGGCAAACCAGATGTTGGTACGAGGAGTAAGGGAGGTGTGATGGAAGTTTGGGAGATGGATGTGGTAGAAGGAGGAGAATTTTGAGAGAATGGGAAAATGGCTTCGTTTAAGACCACATGATGCGAAACGTAGATTTTGTTAGTGGCAAGTTCCAAACAGCGATAGCCTTTTTGAAATTGAGCGTATCCAATGAAAACTCACGGATAGGATAGAGGAGACAATTTGTTGGGAGAGTGAGGTTTTAACCAGGGATAACATAGGCAACCGAAGACTTTAAGATGGTCATAGGTTGGTGGTTTGCTATGTAGCAGTTCATAAGAAGATTTGTTTGAGGTGTTAGGGGAGGGTAAGCGATTTATTAGATAAGTAGCGGTGAGTAATATGTCAACCTAAAGGGATTGGGGAAGAGAATCCGTGATAAGTAGTGACCTGATTGTTTCAGTAATATGACAATGCTTGCGTTCGGCTACTCCGTTTTGAGGTGGAGAGTATGGGCATGAATGATTCCAAGGCTATTAAGAAGAGTGTTGAATTTATTATTGACAAATTCGCCACCTCCATCAGTGCGAAGGATAAGGATGTTGGTTTGAAATTGGCAAGCAATCATTCTTTGAAATTCAAGAAATACATTGAGTGCATCAGATTTATGAGCTAACGGATAAACCCAGGTAAATTTGAAAAAGAAACATAAAATCTATATCCTTGTATTAAAGTTGAGGGGGAAGGTCCCCAGACATCAGAGTGTACAAGATCAAAAGGAAACTTGCTACAGTGATGAGAAACGGGAAAGGGTGGCCGATGACTTTTAGCCATTCGACAAGCGTTACACATAGATTTAGTGGAGGAGATACAGATGTTGGAGACTTGTTTTGCTAAGCTGGCCAGAGTGACGGTAGAGGGATGGATGAGACGTTGATGCCAGAGATCAGGGACGGCTTGAACTGAGATGAGAGCAAGCGAGGACGGAGAAGCTGTTGATTGCTTGACATGGAGCGGGTACAAGCCATTAATACACGGACCCATGAGAAGAGTTCGGCGGGTCGTCCGATCCTTGATAGTGTAACCATGCGAAGAAAAGATTATGAGGCAATTGTTATCAGTAGCAAGGAGATTAACGGATAAGAGGTTGAATGAAAGATTTGGAACTAAATTTAAATTAGAGAGTTGAAGGCTACCTTAGGGTGTAGGTAGAATACCTTTACCCGTATTGTGTATTGGGAGTTGTTGACCATTGCCAATGGCAACTTGATTGGAACCAGTGTAAGGTTGGGAGGTTTGAAGATGAGTAGGATCGGAGGTGAGGTGAGTGGATGCGCCATTGTCCAAGTACCATTCTTGCGGTGTGGATGGAGATGGGAATGTGAAGAAGGTTGTGTTGTTAGGTTCGGTGGTATATTGATCGTCGTGATGATGCCAACATTTGATTGCCGAGTGTTCGAATTTGCCACAGATTTGGCAGTTGACGGAGGAACGGGTGGATTTGTCTCTGCAATTGGGGTTTGAGTTATGCTGCTGCGTTTGATTGTTAAAGGATGAGCGACCAAAAGATTTGTTCGATCGGCCTCGACCACGACCACGATTAGCAGTTAAAGCCATAGTGTTCCCATAAATTTGGAGGTTTTGTAGTTCACGACTGGTTTCGTGTGCAAGATTCATCTCCTCGCTGCAGAGGAGTGTATATAAGTCATCTAGATTTAGAGGTTGAAGGTTTGTGTGAATGGCTATCTTGAATGCTTGGTATGTCGGTGGGAGACCGTCTAGCGTGTAATGTATGATATCTTCAACGTGAAGAGGGGCACTGGCAGCGGCCAGAGCATCGACTTTGGCCTTAACTTCGAGCAGGTATTGGGACATAGTTTTGTCTTCATTGAGAGATAGTACAGTTCGTGTTTTAGCTGGATGATTCTTGATCACGTACTGGACTGGAGTCGCCGATCGAGAGTAGTCCAGATGCCGCTGCAATGATCGACCGAGATGATGTAGGGAAGAATTGTTGCGGAGATGACAGAGTACAACGCAACGGCAAGATTCTGATCAAGAAAAAGCCAATTTGTGAAGCTGGAATTGAGGACAAGCTGACCGGAGGCGTCTGTTTTGGATTTGGGCGGAGCTGGAACGGAGCCGTCCAAGAAGCCTTCGTATCCGTTAGCGTGGAAAAGCTTGAGGATTTGAGAATGCCAGAGAGGATGATTATCGGCTGTTAGAGGTTGGGAGATCACTTTCTTGATGTCATTCATCAAGAATTTTAAGGAGGAAGGAATGGAGGAAGGTGGGTTGAACGTGACGGGGGCGACAGTATCAGGTGACTACGAGGAGGATGCCGCCGTGGAGTTTTCCATGGAAAGAAAAGGGACAAAGTTCGAGAGAAAAAGAATGGGAGGGAGGGAGGATCACGTTGTCTTTGATACCATGTAGACAAACTAAACCAGACAAAGGAAGGAACTAAAGAGAGATAATAGTTTATTTGATTCATAGTAGACAAATATTACAGCGAATATATAGAGTGAATACATAGATGCTGATGTGGTGGATGGATGCCACGTGTGCAAGAATTGTGTGAAGCATTTCATGCTTACATTTAGGTCTATTTCTATTTTTTTAATCCATCTATTCTCCTAACAAGGTTATTGAAATGATGATATTTTTGTGACCATACAATCAAGATGACTCTCTGATTTTATTGGCAATTGGAGCTACTATTTATTTTGCATTTTATCTATAAGTGTAAATCACTCATTCATCTGAGCATTCTCATCTGTAATATGTAATTTAATTTTACTCTTTAACTTTTAATGACTAATATTCTGCACCATAAAATGTTGTAGTTTTTATCATCATCTTATAAAATTTTCTTTGGAGTTGTGAATATGCTAGTTATAATGTGTAAAATTTTTTAATTAATTTTTTTTAATTTTTGGCATTTTAAAATAATTTCAAAGGCTTGACAATACATGAGAAAATACATGAAATGTGCCCATAGTTCCCTGAAGGCATTCCTAAATTTTCCGAGACTTTATATGCATTGGTGCAATTTTAAAATGCATGAAATGTGCTTAAGAAACACACAAAAATTCTAAATTTCTAATATAATTTCCATTGCAAGAGATTTTGAGAATTTTTCATATATATTTATAAATGTGAAATATCTGAAACATTCATAAAAAAAGTATTTTAATATTTTGAAATTTTGAAAAATGCTTGAAAGTTAAACTATATGCATAGAATGAATTGGCAAAATTCCATAATTAATTCACTAATTTTCATAATTTATTTAATTAAATAATGGATTATATACTGCAGGGAGTGACAAGTAACAACAGACATTGAGTGGCAATCTGGCGAAATTATTAGGTGCGGAGTCCAGACGGCGTCCAGAGGCAAATAAAAATGCGCCACGTCATCAAAAAATGTACCGAGCTCTATACCGTTCTGTATCGAGAAAAATACCGCTCGGTATTTTGCTCAGTACCAAGCGGGACCGGACGGTTCTCCCGTCCGGTGTCCGCACAGAATAATCGCTCGGCAATCTACGGGGTAGGGGAAGCAGCTAGCGGACAGCAATTCGCAGTGGGTGGTGGAAACTAGTGCGGGCAAAGGCCTGTGCCCGATGGCAATGACGGCGGGATGCTATTGGTGGGATGATGATGATGCGAGGTGGTAATAAAATAGACAATTTATAGTATACTTAAAATTAAGTTAAATTTAAAATTTTTAATGCATTAAATTAAATTATAAAATATATTTTTTTTAAAATTACTCTTCATTAATTTTAATTTAAGTCAAACATCAATATTTCATATCCTTCAAACCAATTTATTTGGGCCAAGCATGCGACAGATCCGAATCCGATAACCAAACTATAAATTGCGGTGCTCGCTGTTCTGCAATTAACAGCCGCTCGGACCTGTATTTTTTGTGGTGAATCTCGCTCGTCCTCAACCTCATATCGCTAACGTCCAAGCTCTTGCTCTTTGTCGCTCATTTGCCGTATTTTATTTCTTCCTTATTTTCCCCGGTTCTCCGTTCTTCCACCACCGAACGCTTCCCACTTCTCCCAATACACACACGGAGAGAGAGAGAGAGAGAGAGACGGAGAGAGAGAAGAGAGAGAGAGACGGAGCTAGAGAGAGAGAGAGAGAGAGAGAGAGTTGAAGATCTAGGGTTACGGTCTTCTGGTCCGATTTCTGATTCTTGCTTCGTGTTCGTGGCTGGTGTAAAGGAAGATGAGCGCAAATCCTATGCCGGCGAGTTCCCATGGGAATCTGGACGAGCAGATTGCACAGCTGATGCAGTGCAAGCCACTCTCCGAACAAGAGGTTCTTCTCGACTCGATCTTCCTTGTTTTATCTTCGACTGCGAGCCTTTTTTTGCGTTTTAATTTTTGTTGGATTGGTAAAATTTGTTCCGCGGTGACCGATCGGGTGGTGAGCAAGCATTCTGATAGGGATTGCAGTTTCCTTCTGTTGATTCGGGCGAATTTCCGGTTTCGCGAAGTTAGGGCTTGTGATTAGAGGGTTTGGTTTAGTGAACCCGTTGAGTTTTGCAGCTTGTTTGGGGTTCTTTTTATTATTTCGCTAAATCAAGGATAAAATCCTATTCGTTTCCTGCACACAGGATAGTATAGCTTAATTTATCAGATCTGCTGCCTCAATGGTTTATTTGTTGCTCATCGGTTGAGAGTTAGATTGGATATTTGAATAGGTTTCTAGTTATATGTGACTGTTGGAGCACGAGTAAGAAGGTCAGGAACTCCTTTTCAGCATTGGAATAATCATTTCATTCAAATTGGTCGTTTGGTATAAAAAAGTTAAGTGCTTCATTTATAAAGAGCATTGTGGCAGTTAAAAGTCGCACGAGGATGTAAATCGGACCGGATTTCACTATCGAATGCTTTCTAAACACGTATTTTAATTTGCTTTTTTATTTTCTTTGAAACCCAAATGACTTGGGGGCTGTTTGGTTGCCTGAAAAGGAATGCAGTATTAAATAAATACTTTGGAGTTGTTTGGGTGATTGTAAAAGGAATGCATGACATTACTATTTTTTGTTTGGTTTGAAGGAAAGCGAATGCAATGTAAAGTGCAAAAAGATTGTGGCCGTGGTGGCTTGCAGTGGCCGCCGATCGGAGGTGTCTGGTAGTGGAGGGTGGTGGAGGTGCTTGGCAGCCGGCGGTGGTGACTGACGGGCAGTGGCGGCTGATGGGCAGGTCTAGGCGGCCAGCAGTGGCGGTTGATGTAGGCAACTTGAAACAAAAACCAAGAGAGAGTAAAATATTACGAAAACAGAAAAGAACAAAACTCACTTTCGACTTAAAACCACAATTGGAGAACAAAATAGGCTAGAGATTAAAACTTCCACTTCAACTTAGAAGAAACCGACGTCCAACAAACCTTAGACAAAAGAAAGTTAGCAAAGAACAAACTCAAAATAAAACAACGCTATCCTCAGAACATCCGTCAAGCGGACTCCTCACATGCATCGGGTGTAGGAAATTCTAAAAGAAAAATGCTTAGCTTGCAAACCAGGGGTCCACCACAGCAAAGGGCCAACGTTCTACCAAACTCCTCCAGCAAATGTCTCCAAAAAAGCCCACAAATATCACTTCAAAACAGCCACATTTCACCACTAAAACAGCCACAACTTTCACCAATCGGAACCAGAAGAAGGATACAGGTGGAGTGGAACTTGCGTAGAGAAGAAGGGGTTAGAAGCCGAGAAGAAAGAGGAGAAGCTCGCAAGCTTTCCTAGAGGAGAAAGAAGATGGAACAAGCTCTCAAGCTTTTCCAAAGAAGAACCCTCAGGTTTTAAGCATTTTGCTCACAATTTTCAACACCCCCATTCCTCTCCAAAACATCTCATATTTATAGGCAAGAGAGAGGAATCCAAACAGCCAAAGACCTTTCACAAAACCAATGAAAAGTGGGGGAGATGAAGGCCAAAAGTCTCCAACAGCAGCCCCCATAATTTGATACAGGAACCAGAGAAAAAAGAAAAGCAAAGCCATTGAATACACAGCCCAGCAACCACAGGAAAACCACCCAGCCAAGACCCAAAGAGGCAGCACAAATAACAAAACAGCCGGCACAGGAAACCAACCAGCACCACACGGGAAAATCGACCCAATGAGGGATCCGAAGAGGCAACAAGGGGAAACCAACCAGCAGCACATGGGAAGAGCAAAAAGCCACCAAAGCTGAGATGGTAAGGGAGAAATAGAGGAGAGCAAGAAGGAAACCGAGAAGACACAAGGGAAGGGAAAGAGACACAAGCCACTCCACATACCTTTTCCCATTTATGAGCTTCTACTTCATGTCTTTAGGAATTAATGAGCTAAACTTCAGCTCACCCAAACCAGAATTCCAACATTAGCTCAAAACCAAGAGCAGCCCAAGACCAAACCGTCAGCAGCAACAGCCCAAAGGACCCCAAAGCCGGCACACCCAAGGGAAGCAAGTCAAACAATTCCTACGCATAGATCACGGGATGCTTTCCATCATTGGATAGCTTAAAACAAACATAAAACAAAAATAGAAAACACAACTATAATTGTTCATATTACATCAAAACAGAAATTAAGAAAACTAGATGCATTAATTCCCCCCAGGTGGGAGAAGCTCATCTCCTGATGAGAATGCTTCACCAAGTCGTTTATAAAGCTCCAAATTGCGATTCTTTAGCTCAATATCATCGATCCAAGTACAGTCTGTTAAGGGACGATTGCTCCATTTGACCAAAAACCTTTTGTGCTCACTATGTCTTGTTTTAGTGATTTTTACATCAACAACATCCTCAATCAGGTCATCCTTGTTTGAAACAGAGGTGGAAAGTGGTAAAGTCTCCACATCCACAGAATCACCTGAATTTCCTTCATACAAAGAGAGATCAGAAACATTGAATATAGGAGAAGTGCCAACATTAATAGGTAAGCCCAAAAGATAGGCATTTGTGCCCAATTTTCGTAGAATTCGAAAAGGCCCGAATTTCTTTCTGCTTAGTTTACCAAAACTACCAACAGGAAATCGTTGGCGACGAAAGTAAGCCATCACCATATCACCCTCTTTAAACACAACTTCTCTCCGGTGTTTATCTGCAGCAGCTTTGTATTTGACATTAGCTATACGGAGTTTTTCAAGAACTTGTTGTTGGACCGTTTTGATATGATCAAAAGTTTTTAAAGCTTCAGCACTTATTTTGTTAGGTAAAAACAAACCATTTCTATCCAAAATATGTGGAATAGACTGACCATATAAAATTTCAAAGGGAGTTTTTCCAGTAGATCTATTCACAGAATTATTATAAGCAAATTCAGCTTGGGGCAAAATTAAGTCCCATTGAAAATGTTTCTCACCAGCAAGGCATCTCAAAAGATTACCCAAACTTCGATTGACAACTTCAGTTTGTCCATCAGTTTGAGGATGATAAGCACTACTAAACTGAAGAGAAGTTCCCAACTTAGCCCATAAAGTTCTCCAAAAGTGACTCAAAAATCTAGTATCCCTATCAGAAGTAAATGTATGAGGAATACCATGAAGACGAACAATCTCTTTAAAAAATAAATCAGCCATATGTGAAGTATCAGAAGTTTTTTTGCAAGGAATAAAATGAGCCATTTTACTAAAACGATCAACAACCACAAAAACAGAATCATACTTTCTGGCAGTAACTGGAAGCCCCAAAATAAAATCCATTGAAATGTCATCCCAAGGTTTATTTGGAATTGGGAATGGTGTGTACAACCCAGTATTTTGCGTTGTTCCCTTAAAAGCCTGACAGGTTTTGCATTGTTTTACCATTTTAGCAATTTGTTTTCGCATATGTGGCCAAAAATATTTTTCCTCAACCAATGCAATTGTTTTCCCCTGACCAAAATGTCCACTCAAACCCCCACTATGAAGTTCATGCACCAATTGTTCTCTTAAAGAATTTTTTGAAATGCAAAGTCTCGAACCTTTAAATAACAACCCTTGGTGAATAATAAATTGACCAGATGGATCAGTTTCAGAAGCAAGACATATTCTCCAAATCTCTTTAAAGTCAGAATCAGAAGCATATGTATCTTTCAGAAAATCAAAAGAAGAAATGGTTGGATAAACAGTTACCAACAAATGTGACCTTCTACTTAAGGCATCAGCTACCTTATTTAACACACCAGTTTTATGCTTGATATGAAATGAATATTCTTGCAAGAAAGAAACCCATTTGGCATGCCGTTTGTTCATATTTTTTTGTAAACCCAAAAATCTCAAAGCTTCGTGGTCAGTGTTCAAAACAAACTCTCTTTGAATCAGATAGCATCTCCAAAATTTCAAAGATTGAACAATAGCATAAAACTCCAAATCATAAGTAGAATAACGAGATCGAACATCATTTAGTTTTTTACTAAAGTATGCAATAGGCTTTCCTTCCTGACTTAACACAGCACCAATTCCAACATGAGAAGCATCACAATCAACTTCAAAAACCTTTTCAAAATTTGACAGACTAAGAATTGGAGCTTGACTCATTTTTTCTTTGATATTTTGAAAAGTTTTTTCAGCCTCAGGGGTCCATTTAAAGACTCCTTTTTTTAAGCAATCAGTGATAGGAGCAATTACAGAACTAAAATTTTGGATAAACCGACGATAGAAAGAAGCTAAACCATGAAAACCCCTTACCTCACTAATATTTTTAGGAACAGACCAGCTTTGTATTGCCTCAATCTTTATAGGATCAACTTTGATTCCTTTAGCAGACACAATAAAACCCAGAAATGTCAAACTAGAAGTCATAAAAGAGCACTTCTTTAAATTGATATACAATTTTTGTTCCCTCAAAGTTTCCAAAATTTGTTTCACTTGAAAAAGATGTTCGGATGGATGAATGCTATAAATCAGAATATCATCAAAGTAGACTACCACAAACTTTCCAATAAACGGACGCAAAACATGATTCATTGTTCGCATAAAAGTACTTGGAGCATTGGACAAACCAAAAGGCATAACAAGCCATTCATATAAGCCTTCTTTTGTTTTAAAAGCAGTTTTCCATTCATCTCCAGGTCTAATTCTTATCTGATGGTATCCACTTCTTAAATCAATTTTAGAAAAAAATTGTAGCACCACTTAGCATATCTAACATGTCATCTAACCTAGGAATTGGAAACCTATATTTGATGGTTATTTTATTTATGGCATGACTATCCACACACATCCTCCAGGTTCCATCTTTTTTAGGAGTAAGTAAAGCAGGCAAGGCATAAGGACTTAAACTTTCCTTTATCAAACCTTTTTTTAACAGTTCGAACACTTGAGTAGAAAGTTCTTTATGTTCATTTGGACTCATTCTGTAATGTGAAAGGTTAGGCAATGTAGCTCTAGGAATTAAATCGATATGATGTTGAATATTTCTCATCGGGGGTAAACCAGTTGGTAACTCATCAGATGTTATATCAGAAAACTCATTCAGTAATGGTTGTATTGCTTCAGAAATTTCAAGAGTTGGTTCAGTTTCTTTTCCAAGCACTAAATATGCCACTTCAGATTGGGCTAACTCATTTGCATTTAAAAGTAACTTAGGAGTGGATGATTTTGCAGTTTTCTCTTTTGATGGGTCAGAAATATGTCTTTGTGGAAAAAGAGTGAACTCTTTATTATCTTGAATTAAGGTATAAGTATTTTTCTCTCCATTATGAATGGTTTTATGATCATACTGCCAGGGACGACCCAAAAGAATATGACAAACCTCAAGGGGCACAACATCACAAACAATTTGATCCTTATAGGCACCTCCAATGGATAAATTCACAATGCATTGTTTGGTTATAGGAACCTCACCTCCTTCTTTAAACCAAGATATTTTATATGATTTTCCAAGAGGTTTTGTTTTCAGTTTCAGTCTTTCTACCATATGTTGTGACATAAAATTCCCTGAACTTCCACTATCAATCATTAAGGTGCAAATTTTTCCCTCAACAGTACAAGTAGTCCTAAAGATGTTTCTTCTAAGCCATTTATCCCCATTATCAATTTGAGCAGTTAAAATTTGTCGGATTACTAACAATGGTTCACCTTCATCACCTTCCAAATCAAATTTTTCTATATCCATATCATTTGCAGGGTCAGGATCGCTCTCTTCCTCTTCCTCTAATTCATCCTCATTTTCTGTGAAATTATTTCGTGGAGGGTTATTTTTTCTGCAGGTAGCTGACAAAGAACCATAAAGACCACATTTGTAACACGGTCCAATTAGCTTAGGTTGATCAGAAGGTTTAGTTCCCATTACCCCTTTACCCTTGTCCAAGTTTTGACTTTCAAAAGTTTTCATTTTTATTCCAGTTGTTCCTCCAGAGGTTTGTGCAGATTGTGTTTTACCTTTTCCAAGTTGTTGTCGTTTGTAAGTTTCAGTGATTTTGCTACTTCCCCGTTGATGTTGTTTTTCAATTTTCAAAGCCATACGATAAGCTTCATCTAACTTGATAATATGATGTAAATTAAGTTGTTCCTGAATTGTCCATTTTAACCCATTAAGATATCGTGTAACCGTTTTCTCTTTCGATTCGTCTAAGTCATTTCTAGATTGCAATTTATAAAAGTTTTCAGTGTATTCTTCCACATTTTGGTTACCTTGACGCAGATTATTAAATTCTTGGAAGAGTGTTCTTGCATGATTAGAAGGCAGAAATTTTCCTTTCATTTTTTCTTTCATCCTGTCCCAATTTTGAATTTTTTCTTTTCCTCGTCTCACTCTATTGTTTTGTAAATTTTTCCACCACGTTAATGCGTGTCCAGTAAGTTTTAGACTTGCAAATTTGACTTTTCGATTATCAGGAATTTCTTTCCATTCAAAGAATTGGTCCATTTTCTCTACCCATTCTATGAATTGATCGGGTTGTAATTTTCCTTCAAAATTATGAACATCAATTTTAATGCCGAAGTCCCAATTTCTTTGTTGCCTATTTTGATGTCTAGGACCCTCATCTTCACTTTCGGATGATTGAACATTAGGATTTGCATTAGTATTGTTCACATTCAAATTTGCCATAACATTAGCAATGTTAGTGATTTGTTCTTGTAAGTTTGCCAATTGAGTTATCATTTGTTGTTGCCAATCTTCTCCTTGATTATTTTGATTAGCCATAGCTTTTAAGATGAAAGGACAACTCACACACTACCCTAGGATATACCAACCTAGGGCTCTGATACCAAAACTGATGTAGACAACTTGAAACAAAAACCAAGAGAGAGTAAAATATCACGAAAACAGAAAAGAACAAAACTCACTTTCGACTTAAAACCACAATTGGAGAACAAAATAGGCTAGAGATTAAAACTTCAACTTCAACTTAAAAGAAACCGACGTCCAACAAACCTTAGACAAAAGAAAGTTAGCAAAGAACAAACTCAAAATAAAACAACGCTATCCTCAGAACATCCGTCAAGCGGACTCCTCACATGTATCGGGTGTAGGAAATTCTAAAAGAAAAATGCTTAGCTTGCAAACCAGGGGTCCACCACAGCAAAGGGCCAACGTTCTACCAAACTCCTCCAGCAAATGTCTCCAAAACAGCCCACAAATATCACCTCAAAACAGCCACACTTCACCACTAAAACAGCCACAACTTTCACCAATCGGAACCAGAAGAAGGATACAGGTGGAGTGGAACTTGCGTAGAGAAGGAGTTAGAAGCCGTGAAGAAAGAGGAGAAGCTCGCAAGCTTTCCTAGAGGAGAAAGAAGATGGAACAAGCTCTCAAGCTTTTCCAAAGAAGAACCCTCAGGTTTTAAGCATTTTGCTCACAATTTTCAACACCCCCATTCCTCTCCAAAACATCTCTTATTTATAGGCAAGAGAGAGGAATCCAAACAGCCAAAGACCTTTCACAAAACCAATGAAAAGAGGGGGAGATGAAGGCCAAAAGTCTCCAACAGCAGCCCCCATAATTTGGTACAGGAACCAGAGAAAAAAGAAAAGCAAAGCCACGGAATACACAACCCAGCAACCACGGGAAAACTACCTAGCCAAGACCCAAAGAGGCAGCACAAATAACAAAACAGCCAGCACAGGAAACCAGCCAGCACCACACGGGAAAACCGACCCAATGAGGGATCCGAATAGGCAACAAGGGGAAACCAACCAGCAGCACATGGGAAGAGCAAAAAGCCACCAAAGCCGAGAGGGTAAGGGAGAAATCGAGGAGAGCAAGAAGGAAACCGAGAAGACACAAGGGAAGGGAAAGAGACACAAGCCACTCCACATACCTTTTCCCATTTATGAGCTTCTACTTCATGCATTTAGGAATTAATGAGCTAAACTTCAGCTCACCCAAACCAGAATTCCAACATTAGCTCAAAATTGAGAGCAGCCCAAGACCAAACCGTCAGCAACAACAGCCCAAAGGACCCCAAAGCCGGCACACCCAAGGGAAGCAAGCCAAACAATTCCTACGCATAGATCACGGGATGCTTTCCATCATTGGATAGCTTAAAACAAACATAAAACAAAAATAGAAAACACAACTATAATTGTTCATATTACATCAAAACAGAAATTAAGAAAACTAGATGCATCAGCGGTGGAGGTGGCCGACAGGCGGTGGCAATGGCCGTGAGTATGCAGTGTATTTGGAAATCGCCCAAATCGGAGGAATTCCAAATACACCAAAATTAACTAGTTGGTGTATTCCAAATGCACTGAAATTTTACTCAGCATTCCTTTTACTTCAAACCAAACACCAATCTTTTTGAAACCCTTGCATTTGGAATACTTTACACCCTCTTTATACCAAACCAAACCAGGATGTGCAAGAATTTATATTTTTATTTTTTCTTTAATTTTTTATTTTGTTGAGTCTGCCCCAAAAATATGTATGCAAAAGGGGTGACCAAGCACACACACAGGGGGAGAGTTAAAATTTTTTTAAACTTAATTTAATTTTTTTAACAAAATCGTACTGTACGATCTGTCATTTAAATTTAGCCTTAACGGTTAATTCTGGCTGATTAGTTTTATAAACTAATCGTACTGTATGATCAAGATCGTACTGTATGATTTGTTTCAAACTGAAAACCCTAGCTGCCAGGACAGTTTAGGTAAGATTTTAAATTTGATTTTTTGAATTAATCGTACTTTACGATTACAATCTTACTGTACGAACATTTGAAATCTTGCCAAAATTATCCCCCGTAATCAGGTAATTAAATTATGGTTTCTTAATTACATTTGATCGTACTGTACGATATTGATTGTACCGTACGATAAACATAGACTATTTAGTTCGTCCCATAGATCGTCCCGTACGAACGGTTGAAAATAAAATGATCGTCCAGTACGATCTATGGATCGTACTGTACGATGTTCGTAAAATTTGTGAATTGTTCGTTTGCATTCATACTGGACAGAACTATTTTTGAACTGATCGTACTGTACGATATTTGATCGCACTGTACGAACAGAATCATCAAATTGAAATTTTTAGGGTTTTCTGAAGCCTAATTTAAAAAGGAGTTTTTCTTATTCAATTAGAAGTTATTGAGGCCGTGGTTGACAGAGGATTGAACTCTTGAGAGAGAGCTTTTGGAGAGATCTAGGGTTGGTGAGAGGAAGGATAAGGTGAGCTTGAGCGTGAGGGAGAAGGAGTGTGAGGGGATCACACGGTTGCTCCGAGCTAGCTGCACGCTTGCTCCTCCTGTGGCCTTGGTGAGTCTTGTGAAGGTTCTCTTGAAAGAGAGGCTTCAAGGTCAACGTCCTCGAGGTACTCTGCTGTCTCCAGGAGAGAGAAAAAGGAGAAGGTCCGTTGCCTTCACCAGGAGGATGATATAGCATCTGGTACTCTGCCACATCAGGGAAGGTGAAAGTGAGTCTTGTAAAGGTTTCTCCACCTTGCTGTGGGAGTAGAAGGAGAGTCAACTTTTAGTAGTGCAATACTCGGAGTGGAGGACTCCGGGGAGTGGACATAGGTCAAGTGATCGAACTACTTTAAAAATTTATGGTGTGCTTTTTTCGTATTTTCCGGATTTTAATTTTTCATGCATTTATCTACTATGCTAACTGCTTGGTGAAAACTTTAATTTTAACTGTGTATTGCGATATTTGAAATTGTCTCATCATCATCGTAATTGTGAACGTGTCTTTTGCTTCTGCATTTGATTAGTTAATTTTTCTAATTTAAAAATAAAGAAAAAGTGAAAAAGAAAAATTCACAAAAAGATTAGAACTCTTGCTAGGATTTTTTTTAAAAATACCAATTCAACCCCCCCCCTCTCTTGGTGCACATCGAACTTTCAGAGGGGTTTGATGGAGAAGTATAGAGAGACTAAGGAGGATATACATATAATATTTATTGATTAGAGAAAGCATATGATCAAGTTTCAAGAGAAGGCCTCTGGAGAGTTCTAGAAAAGAGAGGAGTTAATAATGCTTATATTCATGTCATTAAGGATTTGTATGTGGGAGCTATTCCTTACGTTCAAACACAAGATGGCTTAACTAAGTATTTTACTATTTCAGTTGGATTACATCAAGGATCAATATTAAGCCAATATCTTTTTGCTTTAATCATTGTTATTCTTACTAGATATTTGCAAGAGGATGTACCCAGGTGTATGCTTTTTGCTGATGATATTCTTCTTATTGATAAGACGAGAGGGAGTTGAAGGTAAACTTGAATTATGGAGGTCAACCTTAGAGTCTAAAGGTTGTCGTTTGAGTAGATCTAAAACGGAATGCATGGAGTATAATTTTAGATCTAGTGGGGGGATTGTGACTTTGGGCGGTCAAGTTATTAAAAGAAGTACTCTTTCTAGATATCTCAGGTCTATTGTTTAAAGTGATGGTGAAATAGATGGGGATATTATTAGTATAATTCAAGTTGGATGGTTATAATGGAGGAATAAATTAGGCTTGTCGTGTGATAGAAAAATGCCCCCCAAATTGATGGTGAGGCATGCAATGCAATATGATCGTGAGACATGCAATGGTTTATGGTGCAGAAAGTTGGCCATCAAAAGAGAAGCATAAAATTAAGTTGTTGCAGAGATGAGGATGCTCAGGTTGATGAGTTGCTTTACACCAAGAGACAGAATGCGAAATGAATATATACGTGACAGGTTGGAGTAGCTCTAGTGGCAGATAAGATTAGAGAGAGTTGCCTTAGATGGTTTGGTCACATAAAGTGTCGGCCTTCCATTGACTTGATTAGGAGATTAGATGCATGTATTAGATCCGACCTATGTTAAGTAAGATAGAGGTAAACCTGAAAAGACATGGTTAGGAAGTATTAGAAATGACCTTTGTGTATTAAGATAGAGGTAAACCTGAAAAGACATAGTTAGGAAGGATTAGAAATGACCTTTGTTTATTAGATTTAAATGAGAATTTGATTTTTAATAGGACACAATGGAGAAAAAAGATTCATGTAGTCGACCCCACATAGTGGGATAAAGGCTTGGTGTTGTTGTTTTTGTACTTGTAGGCCAGTTTGTTTTGAATTGAGTGTTTGGAAGTAGTTGGAGTTGAGTTTCAAAAGTAAGTTTTAGTTATGTAAATTTGTTTTGTATGAAGTCATTTCTTGGAAAATCAGTTGTCTATTTGTTGGGGTTGAAGTGAGTTCATTTTTATCCTTTTTTTCTTCTATTTTCATCTATTCTATTATTATATTGGTTAATGTAGAATTTTAACCCATCCATTAGTTTTGTTTTATTAGTATTGTTATTTGAAAAAAAAAAGTCAAGGTTATTTTTAATCCATCATAATTTGAGTTCAATTCTCAATTTTATGAAGATGTGTTCCGAAACAAAGGAACTGACATTCATCCACCTTCTAGCAAAACAATACCTGAACTCACTTTTGAAATCGGGTTTTGACTACCTCCCAATTAGGGGTGTCAATATTTGATAAGGCCCGAAAACCCGACCCGAAAATTTTGGGTTAGGGTCAACCCGTTTGGCAAATAGGTTGGGTTTGGGTTTCAAATTTTGACCCGTTTGAAAAATCAGGTTGGTCTGGGTCAACCTGCTAACCCGAAGTTGACCCAGATTTGATTCGTCCCATCGTCGCTCCCACCTGCATTACCCCATCCCACACAACGGCACAGGCCGCACCGTCCGCTCTCTCCTGCGAGAGTCCAACCCGTCCGGTTTCTCGCACAATTTGGTCGCACCGCGTGGCGTCCTGCTAGCCGCGAGTCCACCCCACTCGTCTCGCCCGCAATTCCTGCCTAAGCGTCTCGCTAGCCTTCGCCTGATAGTCCGACCTGAGCGATGTGCACACCACCTCCTCTGCCCGAGCGTCCCTCCTCTGCCCACGAGTCCAACCTGTCGGCCTGCTTTACATGCGCGTCCTGTCTTGCCCTCGATTCCTGCTCAGCCCCAGTCAGGTTGACCCGAGTTTGTTGCAAGTCGGGTCTAGGTTGGAATTTCTAACCCGTTTGAAAAACGGGTCGGGTTCGGGTTGTGTTGAACAGCAGCAGGTCAAACACCAGCAGGTCAATATCGGGTTTGACCCGAACCCGACCCACAACCCGTTTTTGACACCCTTGCTCCAAATATTTGCTTTGAGAGAAACCCTTATTGTTCTACCTTGAGTGAAGTTTGTGATTTCTTATAACTTAATGCATGAGATTGCCATTAAATTTATTTGCTTTTTATGTGATGTGCTAAACATCACTAGTTTACCTAATTTACACCAAGCAACTTAGCTCAAAAGTTAATTTCCTCGTCATTAATAAGCAAGAGTTTAAACATAGGTTGTCCCATCTTGTGGTGATGGGATAATTCGGAATCAATTAGTTGTTACAGAATGGACACAAAGAATTATTAGAAATGGAAAATGTCATACTCATAGCCGACCCCACGTAGTGGGATAAAGGCTTGATGTTGTTGTTGTTGTTGTTGTTGTTGGAAAATGTCATACTCAAGCCCCCTATGCAAATTAATGCCAAAGAGGTGCTAAAGCCCCCCATGCAAATTAACGACAAAGAGGTGCTAAAGTTACAAAATATCATAGCAAGGTTTGGAGCTTCTTCGTATGTTTAGGAAGAACATCTAATATGAAGAAGCATGACAATTAGGGGTGTCAATATTTGACCCGACCCGAAAATTTCTGGTTAGAGTCAACCTGGACCCAAAACGGGTCGGGTTCAGGTTCCCGGATTCGACCTGTAACCGGGACTCGACTTGTTTGAAAAATGGGTCGGGTTTGGGTTGACCAGACGGGTTGCCGGGTCAACCAGGAAACCTGTTTGAAATGACTGCCCGGAGACCTGCCCTAGCCTGCCCGCCCCCTGCCCAACTGCCCGCGGACCTGCCCGAGCCTGCCCATGCCCTGCTCGCGGAGCTGCCCGCATCTGCCAGCACGGGATTGCTCGCCCGAGGCTGCCCGCGCGCCCGCTGTAGCTGCTCGCTCGCGTCCGTGCCAGCGCACCCGTCCGCACGGCCGTGTCAGCCCGCTCGCGTCCGAGTCCGGGTCCTAGCCCGCGTCCGAGTCCGCGCTCACGCCGGCCTTTCCGTGTCGGGTCGGGTCGGGTCAACCTGGCAACCCGTCGGGTCGGGTCCGGGTTCGAATTTCCAAACCGTTTTCCTACCCGGGTCGGGTTAGGGTTGACCCGAACGCGGGTCAGTTCTGGGTTCGCCCCGAACCCGACCCTTGACCCGAAATTGACACCCCTAATGGAAATTATTTTCCGAATTGCCATGCAATTTTTTCAACTGGCTATTTATCCCAACTCATATTTTGAATGGTGATTTCGCCAATGGCAACAGTATGTTGCTAATGGCAAGCTTGCCTAGTCTCTGCCATCATCCATCTTTGATCAGGTTTGAGGAACTGATAACTCGGTTTCTCTGTACCAATTATTGTTCTTTATTCTATCATTTTGTGTTTTAGACTGCATTTTTAAAGTTATCCTTGGGTTTTATGTAACAAAAGTCTGTTCAAAATGATGAATTGGCTTCATCATTTTAGAACAAACTAATCACATTGTGATGTATCCAATTGCAACTTTATGTGGCTCATTACAGGCTTTTCTAGTGCTCATCATCACCTATCTTTAATCACCTTTGAGGTCAGAAACTAAATTAGAACAATGCACTGCTAAATTGATTTCTCTATGCCAAGTTATATTCTTTATCCCAGCAACTTCTTGTTTTAGACTGCTTTATGAGTGTTATCCTTGGTGTTTATGTAACAGAAAGCTGTTAAAAAATACTGGCTTCATGGTCTGAAAATATCTCAAGTTAGCTAAATATTTCCTTCATCATGACCTGTCTTTGTGGAACTTCTTTTTTCCTGGTGGTTATAGCGATTGGTAAGGGGCCTTAGATCTACATTGTCAGACTATACGAGGTGGAAATAGTGAACATATGTGCGCTGTTCTTCATTCCCACTGAACTTAATGCTTGGCCTTTTGGTTGTTTTAAGAAGTTTTTCTTTCTTCCAACTTGTTTACCTAGCATACCATTCTTACTGTTGAGTTTTTGTTGTTTTGATAATATTGGAATGGTGCCTTCTTTGACCATTTTTGTTATTCTTTGACCATTTCTGTTATTAGTTATGAACTGTCTAATTCAGACCCGTTACTGTAGTCAACACTCATTGGACTGCATTTTTTTTGATACTATAGGCTCAAATAATCTAGTATCGGCAATCATACTGTCCAGTGGAAGATTTCTTGTCATCTTTTCCATTTTTGTAGTAAGTTACTGTAAAACTTAAAAGTAAAGGATGAAAAACTTCTTAATATTTTTGTAATGCAAATTCAATCTCATTTGATTTAGAAACTATTTTCATCTTTTGGATCCTCTATTTAACTTTAATGATACAATCATAGTATTTAACTTCATAGTGAATGATACTAATACTCATATAAGATTTGGTGGTAATATGTGAGAAATTGAGGCTGGAGTAAAAAACTAAAATCAAACTCTTTACCTGACTCCTATGGTGCACAACAAGAACACGATACAGATACATAACACATTCATTATTGAAAATATAGATCATGAATATGAGTTGAACATGGAGTTAATTTTTTTATTTCTTAAAAATAGTGCATGTAAATTGAATAAGCAGAATGTTAAGAATAATTGAGAAATAATAAATCATTTAACTAGAATTTGTATTTAAAAATGATTAATATTAGCATGTCGAGATAAGATGTCAATGTCGTGTGTCAGGCTTCGAGAGGGAAGAAAATAATGCTGTCAAGAGTTGAGCACCAATGTTTTGCAAAGGGCATTGAGCGTCAATGTCGAGACGGTGTCGGTCATTGATGTTGAGACGATATTGGACAAAGATGGGATGTCGAGACGGCGTGAGGGCATGATTGTGGGTGTAGAAGTGCTGGCGTCGAGCGTCAATGTTAAGACAACATAAGAGTTTGATGTGAGATGGTTTTGAAACGTTGATATTATGACGGCGTCGAATGTTGATGTTATGATTGCAGCGGACATTTTTGTGAAACCTTTGTCGTAACCTGCTAAAGAGAAATGAAAATGAGAATGTTCGGGGAATCAGATATGGAGTGTGGGCGATTGATTTGGGGATATGGAGATGAAATAAGAAATTTAGTTTTATTTTTTTAATAAAAAAATACAATACAAGCAATTATATATATTTTTTGATATAATGTTTAAGACATGTTGTACCATTTGTTTTTAATATTTTTTTAATCGGATATGTCTTCGACATGTTTGACATATATCAGATGTGTGTCGTGTTCGATACGTGTCGGACACGGCATGCCTTTTTGAGAAGTGTCGGTGCATCATAGCCTGAATCTAATGGTTCACACAATTACCAAGCTTGATTATCATTTGGATAACTAAATAATCATAAGCATAAACAATCTTGAAAATGAGTTGTAAAAGAATAAAAAAAGATATATATGGAGATATTGTAAGAAGACTTATATTGGGTTTAACCAACTCATGCAACACTAAACAAGAATAAACGAAGAATGATGACCCTAAATAGTTGGGATAACTCTATTAATGATAATGATCACCATCGTTTAACTTATCTTTACATACTTAATGAAAGTGGGAAATTTGATTTATTTATAAAGATTTTGGCTAGTCAAATATGTTCAAGGGATTGTGTTTTTATAGGTGTGTTATTTGTCATGTTTGATTTGGGGGCTTTTAGTTTGATAATGACCGAGTATAAAGTATTCAAAATGCAGGCTTTTTAAGAATTTTGGTGTTTGGTTTGATGGAAAAGAAATGCAGAGCAAAATTTTGATGAATTTCAAATTTATTTAGCAATTTATTTTTGATGTATTCAAAATTTACCCATCTTTTGTTGAATTTCAAATATACCGCAAGCTGACTTCACCATCGTTGCTAGCCACCGCCTCTTGCCACCGCCCACTGTTGGCCACCATTAGACGTTGTTGTCGGCTACTGCCCTTGTTGCTAAGTGTTGCTGCCCCCACCACCTTCGACCACCTCTATCGTTGTCATTTGCACTGCATTCGTTTTACTTCAAACAAAATAAAAAAAGTAATCACTTGCATTTGTTTTACAAAATTATTCAAACAACTTTAAATATTTCAAATACATTGCATTCTTTTTATATTGCATTTCATTTTACTTTGTATTCTTTTTTAGCAAAACAAATAGCCCCTTGGTGATGAAAAGACCATTTGGAAAGAAAGCAGACAGATATAAAAGATTTTTATGATATAAAATTTGGATTTAGAGAGATATATATATGATGAATTTTATTCTAGAAGGTGCGGATAGTTATGCAACAAATCAAAAGAAGATATGCCAACCCTTTTTTCTAGGTTATCAAAAAGGTTATTGAATTATTTTGACACTCCAATTATTTTTTTCTATTACTTTTGATTTATTATGATGTTGAGGTATGCATGTTGATGTGAGTTTTTTTCATTCTAGTCTAATTAGGTTTTATGACAATTGTACTAAATTTTTTGTTATCCTAATGATATGATGTCTAGATATCGGAGTTTTTGTCTCGTTTGGTACACTTTTGGCATGACGCAGACAGTTTTGTGCCATGCTAGGTCTTGCATGCAATAGATGAATTTGTTCACATTTTCTTTTTGTTTTCCTTGCCATGCCAGGTTTTTGTAGCATATAGATCGAACAATGTGTTTGATACTTCCACTGGGTGCAATTTAATTTGATTTCTTATTTTACATTTAGGTAAGATTGTCTATTTAGAAGTTATTTGGCAAATATGCAAACATAAATGATTGAAGTAGTTTAGGTGTTCTAAGATTTTTTTTTCCTGCTTGTAGAATAAGCGCATTACAAAATGCTTAAAGCACATAAGAAGTATTTGTTTGATAAATAAAATTTTTACAAGTGGCTCTTAAGGCTCAAATGGACAAAAAGGCCAGTGTATCTAAAACTAGCTCTCAAGGAAAAGTGATGGTAGGCATGCATTTTACTTCTACATGTTTATTTTCAAGGTGCTTAAAAGTTTATTTAAAAACTAGGTTTGGGAAACTTTTGTGGGAAACTTTTGAAAATTAGTACAAAAGTTCTTCAAACAGATTTTAGAGAACAACTTTCCTGAGCAAAATAATTCCAAAAAATTCTTAAAAGCGTAATACCTACTTTTGCATTTATTCTTATTTATAGGCAACTCCTTAATATAGCTCCTACTATTTGTCAAACTATAGTTTGCCATTTTTCTATTTCCTTTTTATTATTTCTTTGCAGGTCAGAGTATTGTGTGACAAAGCAAAGGAGATTTTGATGGAAGAAAGCAATGTCCAGGTAAGACTATGTTTATTGTATGCGTACATTTACTTGCAGTCCTTTAGATGTTTTTTCCTGGTAAACAAATAGTATCTGTTCTTTTTATTTTCCGTTGAGGTAGTTTTTGTTCTGTCTTTCATAATTGTAGTTTCATTTTTTTTGCTGGTAACATAGGTTTGATGCATGTGTTCTTATTATGACATCATGGAACTCACGTATTCATGGAATCAAAGCTGAAGTTTGCGTAAAGGTTGCATTTGCAGTTTCATCTTCATTAGTCTCTTTTTTGTGTTGTACAAATGTCATGCATCTATTTTTTAGTATTTTACTATTTTCCTATTATTATGCATAAGAGTTGTTGCAGCTCAATCATTGATATAGTTCTTTGAATCACCCTTTATTTGTTGAAAAAAGTGATAGTTCGTATATCTAAAATTTGCTTCTAAAATTTATTGCTGTGATGTAAACCTTTGAATTGGCATATTTATCAACAATTCTTAATGCAAGGCAGTGAGGATGGGTAGAATTGATCTAAAATGAATATGAAGAATAAGTGAGAGAGTAAATGTATGAGGGCAGAGGTTGTTCAAAAAGTCTTGCAGAAGGTTGAATTAAAGCATCATGTTACTGTCAACAAGAAGAAATGAAGAAGGAAGATTTTAAAACCAATCCCAAATAATTAGTCACTAGTATAAGGATGATGCTGATCTACATTTTTTTATGCAGCTATAAGATTCATTCGCCTTAGAACTATGTAACCCCTTGTCAAGCATTACCTTTTCCGAACTTATTAATAATGCAGTGGAAAGTCTGGATTTTAGGATTTGATTTCACGGTTTGAAGTTTTAGAGACACTTGAAACTTGGAATTGCTTGGCCAGAAAAAAAGTTCAGGGATTCTCAGTTCTGTAATGCATGCTAAATTGTTATTTGTCCTTGCTAGAATGAATGAATTTTCCATGACAATTATAATCTGAATGCTTACACAGAATTTTCTTGTTTTGAAGTTTTCATTAAAACTTTTTTGGGCATGAACTTAAATGTTTTGGTTTTTCTCCTGCCTTTGCATTCTTTTGATATTGTTCTTAGCTTTATTGATATCATTGTACTGGGACTTGTGTTGGGTGAAATTAAATTGATTTTAAGTCCTAACTTTGGGTCTAGATTTTGTAATACATTTTTGTAGGTGGGATTAGATTCCAGGACCTTTGAATAACTTTCAAAGGTCATCACCAACTGAATTATCTTGTGCTCCCAACTCATTTTACTTGATTTATTGTTTAGTTTTTGAATGGATGCAATCATGATACTCTATATTCTTTGTTGTCTATTTGTTTAAGTTATTTTGTGCATATTTTAGCAGAAACATAACTTTAAGGGTTAGTTTGGGGTGGTTGTAACTTTTTTTGTGAATGTGATTGCAAAGCTATTGTGGAGAAAATGATTTTCTTGAAAGCTACTGTCGGCAATTGGGCATTATAAATATTTTTTTATTTTTGAAAAAAATTAGACATCAACTTTCTTATAGCTATCATACTCTAGTAGATTTAGTTGTAAAAAACAACTTGCCACTATAAAAATTTTTAAAAACATTAGCCAAATAAAAATGTGACAGTGGTCTGAAAAATAAAGCTATGAAACCTGCCCCAAACCAACCTTAGGTTACTATAAGACTATGATGATCCATAGGTTGGATTCCAAGTTGTTGGTGTCAACTTACAGTAGGTTTTAAAGTATGATTCAAATGATTTGCATACTAAATGATCCAAGACAGCTTATTGCAATTTGTTGTTGTTTAAATAGATTGCTTGATTTGATAACAGTCTATCTCTTTTATATCAGTGTGGAGTTCAGTGTTGTGTCTTCTCTGAAACATTGTATTGGGTGTTTGAGGAGCTTGGACGGCTGGCTACTGTTTGTTTGGATGCATATTATTTTGAAATTCCTGCATTAGATCAGTATACTTTGATTTGTGAATTATTTGGAAATACGTTAGGCTGTTTGGTTTTGGTGGATGTGCTGTTGAAGCTGGCTTTTTTTTCTTTTTTTTTACATTTTGTAGTGTTGGGTGTTCTGCACAGATTTTTAACGCCTTTTGTATTTATAACATTTATTTTGTTGAATGCTTCGTATTTTATCCAATTTAATTGCGAAAATGATAATGGTTATTGACTTCTCAAATTTGTCAATGCATCTATAAATCATTCTTGGGATGCTGCAACATACTCTCAGTGAATGATATGTTTGTTATTGGAAAGAATTTATTAGCATGTGGTCTGTGTCTATACATGGATATGTTTGTTTATCATAATTATTCTTTCTATAATGGCAGCCAGTGAAAAGCCCTGTGACAATTTGTGGTGACATTCATGGACAGTTTCATGATCTTGCTGAATTGTTTCGTATTGGTGGAAAGGTATTTCTTTTTCAAACAACGTGACCTTAAGAATATTTTATGTATGCTATCAATTGAAACTTGATTCTGTTTTAGGATATAATGTGTGAATTTATCTTTTTGTAAATTCTTAAAGCTATGGATATCTGTCATTGTTATTAATGAAAATCCTATCTGATATTTAGTGTCCAGATACAAATTACTTATTCATGGGAGATTATGTTGATCGTGGGTATTACTCTGTTGAAACCGTCACAGTAAGAAGTTTCACATCTGTACTGTTTTCCTTAAATAAATATTTTCTAATTTTTTGTGATTTGTATTATATTCAAAATTGTTTGACCATCCCACTCCCACCTTAAAAGCAACTAAAAAGAAAAAAAACAACAACATTTTTTTCATTTCCTAGCTATTTAGTCTTGGCTGGCTGACTTATATGACTATTTTTCTATTTGGTTTTTGAGGTCGTACTGCTATATTATGGGCCCTTACCATTTTCATGTCATATGTTCTTTATTTCACAGCTCCTTGTGGCCCTTAAAGTGCGATACTCTCAGAGAATCACCATCCTCAGGGGAAACCACGAAAGTCGGCAGGTATACTGATCTAGCCATTAATGGAGTTTCCCATTTTTTGTTATGTATATGGCAAGATAAAGCCATTTCATTATATGAACTTATTATCCATTTGATGATGTTTTGTCTCTTCATGCTATTGATGATGAAATATTCCTCTCATTGTAATGAAAAAGCACTTCTGAAATTGCAGATTACTCAAGTTTATGGATTTTATGATGAATGCTTAAGAAAGTGAGTTTCAATCATCTCAAAATCTTTATGTTTTGATTTGTTTCAATTTTTTATCTTATAGCATATGCTAGCAACAATGCCTTGATTAAAGTTGACGGTGTGAATCTTTGATTCTGTTTTTTTTTTCTTTTTCTTGTGACCTTGGTCCTGAATTTCTCTCTAGTTCTTTCTCATGGTCTTGTTCCAATTTGAAAGGAACTGTGTTGGTTGTTATATTACCGTGCTTGTTTTTCCTTAAATTTTAGTCTATAAACTTCCTTCTTTTTTTTCTACTTGTACCTTCTTGCCATCAATTTCCCTTATTTCTGATTTAAATATATGGAGTAGTTGTGGTTTCACCAGAATGTTTTCCGATTATCTGGCTTTCCTCGCATCCAATTGGTTTTTATATTAATCGCTTAATGGGTAGTAGCTGCACCACCATTTTCTTTTATCTACTTCGTGTCTTGAACTTATAGATTATTCATGGAGGAGGACGACTTAATTCTTTTAGTTTGATCTTTATGATTGTATATTCCATTGTATTTATTTTGCTTCTATGTTCTTTCGTGAATAGTGTCATGTTAAAATTTACCTAGATTCATTGGTTGGTTCTTTGGACTTTAAATATTTCTGTAGCGTTGTTTCTTGAGTGTTAAAAGCCATTAAACAAAAACAATCGCTTAAAGGTCTGTGAAGAAACCCTATTTTTTACTTGATTCCAAAATATGTAGGTATTGGAATGGTAGTTTTTTTCATAATCATTACCCATAACTTTTAATCTACTTATTTTTATCTTTGTCATCCTTTAGGAATGAAATCCCTTCTTTTGGAACTTCTGTCTATTAAATGCTAAATTTTTTAGGGATTTTTATATACATAACACTTAAAAATTTCTTATTTACTCATTTAACATCTAAACTTACCTATTTACACACCTACCACTTAAAATGCCTTTTACTTTCTAAAATACGACTCCGTCTTCCTCTCCGTCAAAATCTGCCCTATACCCTTCTTCGCGCGCGAAGTCTGATGACAGCAAAATCCATCGTTGAAATCATCCTCTTATCTTCAAGAAGGATAAAACCAGATAGCTTCAACAGCTGCTCTTTTCTGATTCCAGACAAGTATAGGCAATGGCGGTTTAAGAAATTTAGCTTAAAAGCTATCATCCCGTGCAAAAGCTCTGTACCGCTAAATTGAAACTGCCAAATCTATTAAAGAATCTCCTTCACATTTCAATGCAAAGCATAAGTAGTTATTTGTCCTTTTTCTCCTGCATGTCGGCAAGAGATCTTTACTCATTTTGTTCCCCGCATCGGCCTCCCTCTTCTCTCTGTGCAAAGTAAGGATTTTATTCCATTTTATTCCCGCTAGAGTCCTTCGCCTTCTTCTCCTCCTTATTTGGTTAAAAAATAAAGCCTTTGATTTTGGAGAGGACGAGAAAAGGCATGGAGGAAAAAAGAAGACGGAGTGGTATTTTAGAAAGTAAAAGACATTTTAAGTGGTAGGTGTGTAAATATGTAAGTTTAGGTGTTAGATGAGTAAATAAGAAACTTTTAAGTGTTATGTATGTAAAAATCTCAATTTTTTATTTAAAGCCTGATCCAAACTTACGGGTTCAGAACTAGTAGTTTTCATCCTTGCTTTTGATACATCCTAATCTATTTCTTCTATATACTTTCCTTATTCGTTGTGACTACCTTTGATTTGTAGTTCTCGCAGGTCATGTATTCACTTATTTGAACTGCAATGTATTATTTCTATCAGACATTTGATTGTATCAACCATTTGTTGACTTGCTTTATGCGTTGTTTTAGGCTGATGGTCATGAGAAACAACTTAATTCAAAATTGTAACAATGTGTTTTGCTATCAAGTGCAAAAAGAAAAAGTTGTCATTTATTATTGAATAATCTTTATCTAGAGAGGGGGGAAAAGAAGTAGCAGGTTGAAGAGTTTGAAGAATAGCCATCTTTATACAAAATTAAACAACAGTCTTAGATATGATTGAGTCCGAAAATCAGATTGATAAACTATTTTTTAATATGAAAAGGTTTAATTTAGTGATAACTAACAATTTTATGATGATCCGAAGTTAAAAAAAATTCCGTAGTGAAATTGAAAAGTTCAACTGGTTAAGATTGATCGTAAAACTGGTGATGATTCTTGTCAAGCTAAGGCAAACTTGCCATATGAATGTTGATCAATCATAACTTTGGGAGTGTTTACTATACGATTTTTCTGGACAGTGAACTTTTTTATGGATTCAATTGTGAGAAGGCAGTCATAAAAAGTTATTTAAATAGGCAAGTCGTTATTTTTTGGGTCAATATGAGCTCGACTCTGAATCTGCACCGATTTTCTTGAGTTACTTGCTCTGACCTTAACCCTGACCAGAATATTATTCTGGTTGTACTAAAGCTGAATTTTTTATGACTTGTCCAATATTGACACCCTACGTTTAGAGTATCATCTGGCAGGGACATCAAGTCTTTCACTTGAGTCATATATTGATTTTTGTTATGAAGTATGAACACGCCAAAATGTCTCATTTATTCATGCAAAACACTTTTTGGTCATTAACATGGCTTTCACACGCTTTGCCATGTGTCCGACGCACTCAAATGTGTTGGACATGTTTCAACTCCAAATTAGGGTCAGACATGGGCCAACTTGGCCTGACACTGGGAAGACAGACGACATATTTATAATACACATTTTAGGTTTTTTTTAATCAAACCTTGGTCCAATTGCCAACACTTAAAACTATTCACACTCGTCCCATGCTCCTTTCTCAAATTCCCATCCATTTATTCGATTCACCATCTTTCAAGTTCAATAATTCGCATGTATGTCTTGGAGTCAATGCCCTTTTCAATCATCTTGTTTTTATAGTTTTACCTTTTTTGATCATCCTTGTTGAATATCTTTGCAGCAGGGCAAGCTCCTCTTCGTTGATCCTTTTTGTGTGAATATTTTGAAATGGTTTTGAGTCTTGCAACCTAGTGCTCAACCATTTTCTTTGCAACAACTTTATGGGTGCGCATCCTCATGACCCTAGCTCTCTTTGACGTCTACCCCATAGCCAGTACAACTCTTGAGATGCTTGGTTCCCACTTGTAGCCCTAGCATCCATATTTTCCATCTCTTCCTTGCTGGTATTCTAGCCACTAATGGCTCTAAGCATTTAGTTTTATGCTGACCTTAATTTTCTTTTTACTTGATTTTTTTTTCTTGTCAAACTAAAAATTACTATAATGTGGAGCTTCTTATGCTTGTTTGTGTTCTTTGGTTGTTGGCTTTGATGGATAGTGGTTAAGGGCTATTGTTAATGCTAATGGAACAGAACATTTTTTTATCTTTAATGATTTTAGTTTTTCTTGGTTATTGTTAAACTTCTTGATGCAGACAAGTAAACCCCCAACCACGTAGGAGAAACTTGACATGCAAAGTACAAAAGAGACTTTCTTATACTTTAAGATAAAATAAGATTACAACTTAAAAGACCCACTTTTAATAGATAAAGGCTAAACAAGACAAACATCACAATTATATGCTTAAAATAAAGACCATCTTGAGAAGCTTGAGAAGTTTTTAAAAGAAAAAGGATACAATGGGGTGGACACTTGCGGAGAGAAGAAAGAGGTAAGAAGTCCGAGACGAAGAGGAGGCATAGCTCGCAAGCTATCCTAGAAGAAGGAGAAGACGAAGAGGCATTGCTCGCAAGCAATCCTGAAACCCGCAGGTTTATTTCCAATAATTTTCTTACCAAAATCTCTCTTTTTTTTACTCCTAAAACATCACATATTTATAAGAGAAAAGGGGCAGCCAAATAGCCAAAACCCACCTCCAGCCTATCCAATCAGAATAGGGGAAATGGAAGGCCAGCGGGCATCCAGAAACAGCAACCGAAAAGCCACACAAGAAACCGGAAAAAGGAAGCCACAGGAGACAGGAACGGACACCACAGGGAATCGGAACAGCTAGCCAGGAAATCGGAACAGGCAGCCACAAGGGGAGGAACCTGACACAGGAAAATGAGCCAGATGGGAGAACCGAAAGGCCACAGAGGGGGGAATGAACCTGGCCACAACAACATTTATGAGCTGAAAAATAGTAGCTCACATTAATGAGCTAGAACCAAGCAGCTCCCAAAAACACTCCCAAAACCGAGCAGCCAAGTCCAATCCGAGAAGCAACCAGCAGCCCAAAGACCAAAGAATTTTCATTTTGTTTTGACCCCTCCTTTGCATGCATCAGATTCTCCTCCGGTTGAAAAAGCTCATCTCCCGATGAGTTCGATTCAAATCATGCTAGATTGGTTTCATCCTGAAATTCATCATGCTAGCTCTTTTGTATCTTGACCTTGAGAGTGCAGTTGATTGGATGATTGGGCTATTATTTTATATAAACTTAACAAACAAAACATGAAGACTTGCACACAACTACGCAAACTAAAACTAACATGACACCAAGATACACTCGACAACCATAAGCTCTGATACCAAATTGATGCAGACAAGTAAACCCCCAACCACGTGGGAGAAACTTGACATGCAAAGTACAAAAGCGACTCTTCTTATACTTTAAGATAAAACTAGATTACAACTTGAAAGACCCACTTTTAATAGATAAAGGCTAAACAAGACAAACATCACAATTATATGCTTAAAACAAAGACCATCTTTATCCTAAAGAAGCTTGAGAAGTTTTTAAAAGAAGGATACAATGGGGTGGACACTTGCGGAGAGAAGAAAGAGGTAAGAAGTCCGAGACGAAGATGAGGCATAGCTCGCAAGCTATCCTAGAAGGAGTAGACGAAGAGGCATTGCTCGCAAGCAATCTTGAAATCCACAGGTTTATTTCCAATAATTTTCTTACCAAAATCTCTTTTTTTTACTCTTAAAATATCACATATTTATAAGAGAAAAGGGGCAGCCAAATAGCCAAAACCCACCTCCAACCTATCCAATCAGAATAGGGGAAATGGAAGGCCAGCAGGCATCCAAAACCAACAACCGAAAAGCCACACAGGAAACCGGAAAAAGGCAGCCACGGGAGACAGGAACGGACACCACAGGGAACTGGAACAACCAGCCAGGAAACCGGAACAGGCAGCCACAAGGGGAACCGGAATAGGCAGCCAAGGGGAACTGGAACAGGCAGCCACAAGGGGGAGGAACCGGACACAGGAAAAGGAGCCAGATGGGAGAACCAAAAGGCCACAGAGAGGGGAATGAACCTAGCCACAACAACATTTATGAGCTGAAAAACAGCAGCTCACATTAATGAGCTAGAACCAAGTAGCTCCCAAAAACACTCCCAAAACCGAGCAGCCAAGCCGAATCCGAGAAGCAAACAGCAACCCAAAGACCAAAGAATTTTCATTTTGTTTTGACCCCCCCCCCCCCCCCCCCCCCCCCCTCCTTTGCATGCATCACTTCTCATGTTAAATATTTGATATCATACTTTATTGTGTTAGACCTTTAGTAGAAAATACGAAGGTTGTGAAATTTGAATCAAACATAGAACTAGAAGAAGAAGATGTTCAATATTTAATGTTGAATGGTTCGACCGAGGTTGAATTGGATGATGCAATAAACATTAAAATTATTTAAATGACATTTAAATGACATAATAATAATATAAATTTATAACTAATATATAAATAAAATTTATACCCATATAATATATTCTAAAATCTTAAATTTGAACATAATCTTTAATTTTAATTCACATATAATATTGATATGTCATAAAAATTGGCTTGATATTTCTGAAGGCATATTTGAATTGGAAATTTTTCAAAATAAAATTTGGGACCATTTGAACCCATTCTTAGCAAAGTTATAGTTAAATTGAATTTTTTTATGAAATGAATCAAATGACACAAAAATCGGTTCAATCCGAGCCCAAATGAGCCAAAATCAAGGGGTAAAGCATATGCGGAAGCTTCAAGATATTAATTGGATGATCAAATGATATCCAAAATAGCATGCTTATAGTCGAATCGAGTAGTTCGATGAGATGAATTTAATGAGCCCAAGATCGATTAATTCCGACACCATTTAGGAAGATAAAAGTTGAACAAATACTTCGGCTAAAGATTCAATAGAGTTATAAGGCATGAATCCTGGAGCACCACTACTTGGAACTCTCGCCACCTGGCCGCCGTCATCGGACTTTCACTGGCCGATCGTTGCTGGACATCCACCCGACCGTCGCCACCAAAACTTTGTTGGACTGTCTTCATCAAACCTCTGTTTGGCCACTACTGTCGAGTCTACGTAGCTCGATCATGGTCCTTCCGACCTCAATTGTCCGCCAACTACTATCCTCATATCAAAGTCGCTCGACTACGGTCCTTTCGATCCCCATCACTTGTCGGCTATGGTATCTCGGATCACCTTCACCTAACTATGACCCTCAGACCACTATCACCCTACCACGGTCCCTCCGACCTCCATCGCTCAATAATGGTCCCTCCGACCTCGGATGTTACGGTCATGTAAAAATACTTAGTTGGTGCTACTTTGACAAATGTTTATTAAAAAATTTATTGCTCATTTTGAAATTAAAATTAATATGGTAAATTTAATATTTTGTATTAAATTTATCTAATTATGTAAATGAGATAGTAGTTGAATCGACCGAGTTTAAGAAACCAGAACCAATTTAACGATTCGCCATTTGAACCAACAATTTGAACTAGTTTTTCACGGTTCAATACGAAACCGGTTTTGGAAATAACCCAGGTTGGCTAGTTGATCTGTTTCTGCACAAATTGGACAGATCAGTTCGGCTTTCAAAAGAATGGAAAATGCTATTTTTTGGTTGTTTTGGTTACCCATTTTATATTAATAATTTATCAAAAAGAATATTATGTTCATGGCATATTGTATCTTAGTTTTAATAGTTTCGTCGTCTCGTCTTGTTGTTTGTGTGTCATCGCGTACATGCTTAAATAAGTTTTTTTCTAAGCTGGCATTTATTTACTTGAATTACATCTTTATTTCTTTCTTTTTAGAATTTGTTGTATATTTCATACATCTGATTTTTGTAAATTGATTTATGCTAATTTTCTTGTATGAATACGTGTCAGGATTTAAATTTTGCATGTTCCCAAACTTGCAACTTATTTTGCTTTGAAGAAAATGACCAAAATGGTCCCTTGACTCTTGATAAAGTACCAAAATGATCTCTAACTATATTAAAGGACAATTTTGGTCCCTCAAGTCTTTAAAAAAGAATCAAAATAGTCTCATGGTGAGACTATTTTGATGCCTCTTTAAGGAGTTGAGGGGTCATTAGTTGAGGATCATTTTGGTCTTTAATAAAGTGTCAAGGGACAATTTCGATCTTTTTCTCTTTTGCTTTATCTCTCTCTTTCATGTGGCAATGTTTAGGTAAACCAAAAGTGGATCTTATTATATTTTACAATGAGGGGTATAAAGATGTCCACATTGGGATAGTGGATTCATTTCTTTCATCAGTTAGGTGTATGCTTATTACCAAATATGTTGGATACAGATCTATGTTTATCTTCAAATATTGGTATCATGAATGGGTTAAAATGCTTATTTGATTGATTTTTCTTCATCTTATACAAAACTTCAAAATTGGCGTTTTTGTTGTCATAATTATCAGAAGATTCTTTTAGCTTTGAGTGCTTCTTGATTTTGCTGGTACTGATAAGGTGGTTCGGCTTTTTGTTAACTTTTGTTGGAAATTTGTGCGTGTTTGCTTAGCTGATTTCCTCACAGTTGTGGGTTACATCTCTCTGCAGGTATGGTAATGCTAATGTGTGGAAGATATTCACCGATCTATTTGATTATTTTCCATTGACCGCATTGGTTGGTCCTCTAAACTTTGCTATACTGTTTATGTTAGATTTTATCTAGTTTTCTAGTCATGCAATGATCATTGTAACTTTCTTCACAAGATTATTTATGTTGAAGTCATCTCTGTTTTATCTCTCCCTCATATGCATGCCTTGTTCTTAGACTTGTTGGATGCTAGAAGCTTGAGGGTTGATATTGGGTTGGCGCTCAATTGTAAAATTTATGTGAAAATTTATGAAATTTTTATGGTTTTTAATTTTGGCTCTTTGACCTAAGTCAATTTTGGTTATAAGTAGGCAAGTTTTTTCACCTGTGAATTATGCACCATAACTTCATTATGATGCAAACTAAGCAAAGAGTTTGCGAGGGTGTCACTTGCTAGTGATGCGCCATAACTTAATATTGTTGTGCTAAAAATTTTGCAAGGGTTGACTAAAATTAATACTAGATTTGCAACCTAAAATTAAGAAATTTTGCATAGAAAGACTAGAGAGTTTCCATGTGTCTGCAAGAAATTAAATGGAAATAAACAACAAAACAACTAAATTGGAGATGGTTATATGCTAGTGTATATTGGGAAGGTTATCAAAGGAGATTGAATAGAGATAATAATTGATGATGAGCGAAAGCTAAAATTGTTGAGGTAAATAAGATTAGTGGTTGGGTGATTGTTATTAAATTAATTATTAGTAAGGATCTTTATAACTTTCTTCATAAGATTATTTATGTTGAAGTCAAAGTTTAAAATTGCGCAATTGGGTATTGAGGCGTTTTTCGTTCGTGAGGCGAGGCGTAAGCCTCAAGGCGTTTTGAGGCGTAAGCCTCAAAATCTAAAAATTGCGTAAAGTCAAAATAAAAATTAAAAGTAATTTTTATATAATATCCAAATAATATGTTAATGGATGACATTAACTTTCTATTGAACTATGAAGTAACAAATTTACATACATATGAAACAAAAAATTATATAAGATGTAAAGTGTTAAATGATAAATGATGTGAAATAATTGAAATCCAAATATTATAGGAATAAAATAATATAAAATATATGAATTGTATAAAAATAACATATAATATTAAGTTCAACTCTATTTTTTTCTTTCTCAGTTGCCTACTCATCTACGTTTAATTACTAAAGAAAGCTAAAGTAATTGACAATAACTCAAAAATCATCTATACTATCATTACTGAGGGGATTTTTATTTGAGTCACTATTATAACAAATTGACCTCTTCCCTGCCTCATCCTGTAGGGTCCAATACCTCTCAATCTGCTTCTTCTTCATTTATTTCAGTCATCTTCATCTGTCATAAATGTTTGTCATCAACAAAAATATAATACTCCAAAATTTTAAGAGGAGATGGTGGTGGCATGCGGCTTTCTAGTGATCCCCTACGGGGACTACAATGGCGGGGGCTACGGTGAAGGCGGTGTGCTGCAGGTTGAGGCAATTGAGAGGAGGTTGCTGTGGCTTGGGGGTGCAAGAAGTCATGATTTTTTTGGGGCTTTTGTATAGGATTTAGGTGAGTTTTAAATAAAAAATTCTTTAATAGAGTGAGGCGTACGCCTCAAGCTAGTGAGGCGAGGCGTGCCTCAAGGCGGGCCTCATCTAAGATAAGGCGTAAGCCTCATAAAAGAAGCTCGAGGCGTAAGCTTTGAGGCGTTTTTTACTGGAATTGCGCTAAGGCGGGCCTCAAGGCGAGCCTCATATTGCGCAATTTTAAACAATGGTTGAAGTCAGTGTTGTTTTATCTCTCCCTCATATGCATGCCTAGTTTGTAGACTTGTTGGACGTTATAAGTTTCAGGGTTGATATTGGGTTGGCACTCAATTGTAAAATTTATGTGAAAATTTATAAAATGATTGTGTTTTTGAATTTTTGGCTCAAAAACCTGCATCTTATGCACCATAACTTCATTATGATGCAAAGTAGGCAAAGAGTTTGCCAGGGTGTCACTTGCAAGTGATGCACCTTAACTTAATATAATTGTGCTAAAAATTTTGCAAGGGTTGGCTAAAATTAATACTAGTTTGCAATATAAAATTAAGAAATTTTGCATAGAAAGGCTAGAGAGTTCTTACGTGTTTGCAAGAAATTAAATGGAATTAAAAAACAAAACAACTAAATTGGAGATGGTTATATGCTAGTGTATATTGGGAAGGTTATCAAAGGAGATTGAATAGGGATAGTAATTGATGATGAGTGAAAGCTAAAATTGTTGAGGTAAATAAGATTTTAGGTTGGGTCATTGCTATTAAATTAATTATTAATAAGTATTGTACACTTGTGAAGTACTTGTAAGAATTTGAAAAACCTAATTTGGGAAGTAATACAAGCCATATCATCACATATATGAAGAAAAGAGGACAATTATTGATGGTAGCGGAAATTGCATAATTATTACCAAACAATCATGATGCATTTTTAATTGATTTATCGTTATTGGTTGACAAATGGATGTTAGAATGAGACTCACCAATAAGCCACTCTGGATTAGCTCTCTGCAACTCCACTGCTATATTTTGGTTTCAAGTTTAAAAGTAAAATCCTAGAACAGTCCCCCGACTATTAATTAATACTAAATTTAGTTTTAGACTTTCACAATAATCTAATACTATCATTGCATTATTAAAAAATATTTCACTTTGACCCAATGCCAAAAGTAACAGTTAAAGTTAACCCAGCATTTAAATGTCAGAGCATTTTGGATATTTGTGTGTATGTGTGATTATATTATTATTATTATTATATATTTTATCATTTATCATATTAAAATAAAAAATAATAAGGGAATTTAATCAACTAAATAATAAGAATGAATACTTAATAAACATGATTAATTTTTGTTATGATATTTGTATTTATTTTAATATGATGAATGATAAAATATATAAAAATAATAATATGATCTTACATACACCTTAATATACAAATTGTCCTCTTATTTAATTGTTGGGGTTAACTTTAACTATTACTTTTGGCATTGTGACAAATTTGGGATATTTTCTAATACTCGGTTGAGACTAAATTGGATTTTTACTACTAGTCAGAGGTTTATTTTGGGTGTTTTCTCGTAAGTTTAATATGTGTGACCAAAAAATCTTTATTGTACAAAAATGCGCAGACAAATTTTTTTTTTTTTTAGTGTTTCCATGCCCACTCCCCAAAGTCATATCTCCTAATACATAAATATTGACAGAACTTCAACTTGTATCCATGTGCCCTGTGATATTTTTGGATGCTCTATGTTCCATCTCTTTTACCGGTTTTGAAACAAATTTTGTTAGAAGGGGCGAAAGAATTTCCTTTTTTACCATTCATTGATAACTGGCAAAGAAAATGAAATGGGTTGGGGGGTGGGGGTGGATTCTCCATGGCTTATTTTTGGTTTGATTTTTTTAGTGTACAATTCCTCACAATATTTTTATTTTGCTCAGAATTTCAATAATAGCCCTTTACCATGTCAGATTCTGATTCTCTTTCTATTCACTGAATTATGTCGTTATGTTTCTTATTTGAATACATCCATTATTGTGCCTTTAAAGCTTTAATGGGACGTAAACATTTCTCTTGTTTGGAATAATTCACGCATAATTTATACTAAAATTAGGCAAATATTAATTTTTAGTTGTCCAATGTGTCCCTTAGGTAAGTTTTATTTTGTGCACTATAGAATACATAATGCTCTTTTCCTAACACACCTGCTATTCATGCTTGTGCATGCATGTGTGATGCTTTGAAGTTTGAATATCTATTCTGTTACCTTTAAATGGTTATGCAACTATTTTTCTGTGTGATGGGAGTATGAGGGTCTACTTTCTGAGGGTCAATTAAGTTATGACTTGCTCTCCCGGTGCAGCTATTAGACTTTCTAAATACTTATCTGTAATATTGGCTACTTGTTTTTTTCAAAAGATTTATGCAAAATAAGGTCGATACCTCATGCAAACTCTTAACAAGAATGAGTGAAAAATGTGGATCTACCCAAATAGCTGTGATATGGTTAAATGATGATGATGGCACTGATTAGCATTGGCAACATGCTCTCAGTCCTTTATCACGAGCAGAACCTAAGATATCAAGCAGACCTGCTTTGAATCAAATTTTTACCGTAGTGTGCTTTGCAGACAGTTCCTGTATTTGAGACAATGAATTAACCTAAGTTGATCTTTGAAACCTCTTCCAGTTTAATTGATCGGATATTGATTGAAGAGTGACTTCCTTATTAGAAAATTCAATAACTGAATTCATCATATTTAGTTTTTGTTTCTTTTTATATCCCAAAACGGTTGTTTGGTTTCTTGTAGATAGAAAACATGCTTAATAAAATGATTATTTCATTTTCATTTGATTTGAGTGTTATTCATCACGTTTGAGAGTTTCATGGAGTTTGAAATTAAGGTTCTTGCCCAATTGTATTTAATTAAATGATAGGTTTAAACAAATTTGAAAAACGATGATTTATAAACTTCTAGTAAACAAATGAACCCTGAAAAGGTTGATTGTGACCGTGAGATTACAATGGCTATGACAAAGGTACGGGGAGATGACTGGTGCTAAGACCAGCAGCACTGTGGATCTGTTTGCATTATCCTCAAAGCACATTGAGAGTGAAGTGGGGGTTTCTCGGTTCTTTCGTTTACTTTTGGTTCTTTAAAGTTTTCTGTTGTTCTCCCTGTTAATTTCTTTGTCCACTGAATCACGATAAGTTAGAGAATTTCATTTTCTTATTCATACCTTTTCTACGGCTTGGTTAAGACGTCATATCATGCAAAATCACTCAAAATTGTGCTCTGGGCTGATATGAAACAAGGACAGCTGCTTGCTGAAAGCTGATTTTCTGTTGACGTTCTTTGCTCATTTAATTTTGGATGATTTAGGAATCCTTTTTATAACATCATCTATCCACTTGCTGGGATTGTAGTTTCTGTGCCAGTACAATTTGGTAGAATATGATAAGTCATTTTTGATAAAATGATTGTAATCAGTCGACGCAGATATATGATCTTTGAAAATGGAAATGACTACTTTCATTGAATAATATCTGAGTTAGTGAGTTCTGAATATTTTAGTGGGCATTTTAACCAGAATATTTTTGTGCACTGAAACTGTCAATGTAGGTTAACATGCATGTTATCATATTCATATGTCGGTAGTTCTAATTGGTTCTTGCTTAATGCTAGGCATTAACTTAAAGCAGTTTTAGAATTTGCTATTTTGTGGTTCATTCTTGTTTGATTCTCCTTGACTTAACTCTTTTAAATTTTGTGAAGGTTGAGTCAGAAATATTTTGTCTGCATGGTGGATTATCCCCATCTATTGAGACTCTTGATAACATTCGGAATTTTGATCGTGTTCAAGAGGTTCCTCATGAAGGGCCAATGTGTGACCTACTATGGTCTGACCCAGATGATCGATGTGGTTGGGGTATCTCTCCTCGCGGTGCTGGATATACATTTGGGCAGGTAAAGTTCTCTCACAACTTAGGTATTTGAACTCATTTTTTTCTTTGCTTGATGCGATTTTCTATTTCAGGATATTTCAGAACAATTCAACCATACCAACAACCTTAAGCTGATTGCTAGAGCGCATCAGTTAGTCATGGAGGGATATAACTGGGGTCATGTATGTTATTGTTCAACGTCATAATGCTGTCATCTATTTTCTTGGGGTACCCTGATAGCATTTATTTATTTTTTCCCGTGGCATGCACAGGACCAAAAGGTTGTAACCATATTTAGTGCACCTAATTATTGCTACCGCTGTGGGAACATGGCCTCCATATTAGAAGTTGATGACTGCAAGGGTCACACATTTATTCAGGTCTCCTTCTCCCTACTTCCCTCTTTTTCCCATGTTAATGCATGTTCTGACATCCCATGAGAAAACAAATGAGAATGCTTTATTGAATTATTTCCCATGTTGTAGTAGCTTCCATTTACCGCTTCTGAAATAGTTGTGCCCATTATCATGCAGTTTGAACCAGCACCAAGGAGAGGCGAACCTGATGTAACACGTCGAACTCCTGATTATTTCCTATAATTCATCATCCAGTTAGCATGTCACTGATTTCTGGCTGCAAGTGTAGACGCTAAACAGGTTACTTACTAGTTAGGGACATACAGTTCAATTATTTCGAGCTGCTTAGCTTGGTGGTTTGAAGGGTAAGAGAGAATGTGTATGTTGAGGGGGAAGGATTTTGAAATTTTCTGCGATTTCGAGGACTTGTTATTGGTTTCAATTTATGGCTGCGAAAGCAGTAGGGTACAGTGGGTGTGGCTCTGCAGCAGGATCATGTATTCAGTGTACTGTGATTCCGCTCCCTTGTTTTGATTTTGCCCCTTATTATATTTACTTCATTTTCAGTATGTGTAGAGATGAGAGATCAACATTAGTGTGCAATTCTTAGCGTTAATCTTTCTTTCGAGTTATTAGCTAAAAAGCTTTTTTCCCGGCAATCTTTTAGTTTGTTCTCTGCTTCTAATTTAGTGAGCCAATCCTATCGTTTTGATTTGGTGATTTATGCAGCTTGTTTTGTTTGTTATAAATTCCATCATTGGCTTGTGAATTCACATCGTAGGTTTGTGTAATCAATTCCAATCATCTTCAATTATTGTTTTAGTTATTTGTGCTGTTGGTGTTCTTGATTGATCTGCTTTCTTTTGGAAGCTAAGCTATTGTTGATCTCGATATCCAGAATGCTACGTGGAATCACTCAGCAAAAAGGTTGAACAAAGAATCTCATTTTTATATTGAACGAATTGTGTTAACATTAACTAGTTGCCTGATGGATACATGAATGGTAGTGTTCATTTTCATAGAAAACTAAAGTAATGCAGCTTTTCTTTTGTCCCATAGTTTGTATAATGGAAGAACAAGTAATCCATGCAAACAATGGTATAACAACGAACCCAAGGCGGTCTGATTTTGGATAACATTGTTTGGCTTGAACTCTATTTATTCAGCTCAAGGGATCAAGACTAGTTAGTGCAGCCCTAGACTTGATTCTAGATGCTTCCAAGTAGAGCGACTGAATGCTATGGTTATCTCCTTTTTAAAATTTTTGTGCAGCAGAACGGTGTGGTGGGTTACAAAAGCTCCTACGGTTACATTCATACAGCTTCAGAACACTCGCAAGGCATTTGAGTGATTGTTGCCCCTCCATTGGCTATCAACGAGAAAAAAAAGTCGTGCTTTAATTATGGCAGAATGAGTTTGAAAATTATTTGTTGAGAAGGAAATAGAGAATAAAGGAATGGAGCAAGCTTTTTTTTTTTTTTTTTTTTGTTGATATTATCACCATTGAATAACATAGGAATGGAGCAAACATGTCTAGCCAGGATTTTATTCATGTGGAGGCACAAAATATTGAAGTAAAAAAAAAAAATTAACCTTTTTCATCCGGGCTTGGGATCGGCGTCGGCGGTTTTAAATTTTTTTTAAAATCATTAGATTTATTATAAAAACATAAAATATATATTAAATCAAAAAAATTACAATTGAGAATTTTAATCTTGATATTCTTCTTATGTAATCTATAATTTTTTTTTGTCGAGTCTTCATTTTTTGAAATCGTTGTACAATCAAGTTATTGTCAATATTATTAAAAATATTATTTTCAATGTAAGTAAACAGTCATTTATCTGAGAGTCTCAAATATTATTGCGTAAACGATTCTTTATAATGTTCATTGCAGAAAATGTTCGTTCAACTGTTGTTGTAGTAATTGATAATATTAGAGCAAGTTTTATAAGAACACCAAAGAAAAAATATCATTCTTTCTAGTCTGCATTATTTTTTGAGCAAGTTCTCCAAATCCTTTTAAATTCATAAATGCATTATTTGATCTCATATCAATAATAAAATTTTTAATTTGATTGTATAGTATGATGAGATCAATTTCTGAAAAATCTGACAGATAAAATTTTATAAGATGTAATAATCGTTCTTTATCAAAAGTTGAAAATGATTGACATGGATTTGAACATGCCACATACATAAGTAATTTTGTATTAATTTCATCAAACATGTTGAGCTCTTAAAGTTGTATATCTATAACAGCGTAAAATAATTCGATTTGATAATGATGCATATTTGTTATATTTTTAGTATGACGCCTTGATCTTCCTTGTATCACAAATGTATAAGTCATGTTTAGAATATTTATGTTATTCTTCTAACAAAATAACTCAAGTTCTTTAAACAAATTGTCCCACTCATCATTTCTCATATTTTGAAGTCTTTGTATGCAATTTTTTACCAAAGTCATGGCATTTATAATATCTTGATCCTTTCTTTGTAGTACTTGTGATAATTCATTAGTAACTCCTAATATAGTCTTCATCATATGTAAATTAAAAATAAATTCAAAATTTTGCACAGATTCAAGTAGAGAATATGCTTTACTTTTTTGGTCATTGCTAGATCCCTCGTGAGTCACTATGTCAAGAACCTCAATAATAGACTCGAACAAAAGAATTAAACTGATTAGTAAATTATAGTGGAAACCTCAATGAGTGTCTCCTGATTTTTGAAGAGCAATTTCTTGATTTCAACCTCTACCTTTAGTAACCTTTGCACTATCCAATTGCTCAACAATTTTTTCATAATGTTTTTCTCTTAATATATCTCTTCTTTTGCATGAATTATCAATAATATTTAACAAAATGATCACACTATTAAAGAACGAAACAACTTGGAGATGATTTTTTGCAACTTTAACCAATGCTAGTTGAAGCTGATGTGCAAAATAATACACATAATAAGTTGAAGAGTTTTCTTTCATAATCAATGTTTTTAGACCATTAAACTCACATTGCATGTTGCTTGCTCCGTCGTACCCTTGTCCACGTAGTTGTACTACACGCAACCCATACTTCGCAAACAGAGCTTCAATGGCCAACTTTAGTGTCGAAGTTGTTGTATCTCCGACATGAACAATCCCAATAAAACGCTCAATAACATATCCTCGTGTATCGACATAACGTAAAGCAACGACAACTTGTTCTTTAACTGATATATCCTGAGATTCATCAAGTAAAATTGCAAACATATCATTCTTCAATTCATTTATTATAATATTTGAGACTTCAATTGCAGCAGCTTTTATGATTTTTTTTGGATTTTAGGAGCTATTAGTTTATTATTTTTAGGAGCATTATCCAAAAAAATTTTACTTATGTTTTCATTGTGGTTAGCAAGAAAACGCAAAAAGTTCAAGAAAATTTCATTGATTCTCAGAATCCTCTGATTCATCTTGCCCGCAGAATGTTAATCCTTGGTGTAAAAGAAAACATACACAATCGACACTTGCATTTAATTATGTACGATAATCCTTGCGATTCTGCTCAGAAAGTCTTTCAAAAGCAAACCTGATATCTATGTCCTCATTCATTAAATCTTCACATTTTCGCCTAGCAATGTTATGTGCACTATTCTTGTTACCAATATGAATTTGAAATTTATCCTTTTTTTTTCAATTTCTAAAATCCTTTGTATCGAAACTATCGCCGCTAGTCTGTTCTCCAATTTGAGGTCTATACAGATAACAAAACAAACAGTATGTTACATCCTTTGTTATACTATACTCTAACCAAGCTTTGAGATCATCAAATCATGCTGGATTAAATTTGTAAAATCTATCTCCAATTTGAGTACGCGGGAATTCATGATCACGCGATTGACACGTTCCTTTCAATAAATAATGTCTCCTGACACTATCCCTCGCGTTAGGATGATAATCCAAAAATTTTTTCCTCAATCCTGGATTGACGGGGATATCCTTAAAATTAATTTCTACATGTTTATGTTTGATTTGTGTATTATTTTCTTCACATAATATTTTGTAGTCATCTCCTTCAACTTTTCTTTTGAAATATACATCCATGCTAAATTGAATGAAAAAAATGTTATCAGTTTTATTATAATAAAAAATATTTTTCACAACATGTGTCATGCCTCAAATAGTCATATGAAAATGGTCATACCTGACGGCTGTAGAGTAATCAAACAAAATGAAATCGCCCTCTCTAATGCTCATATGTAGAATTTAACTGAAAAAAATAACATGCATGTGACATCTAATTAAAGCACAAGCAAAATTTTGAAAAATAGTAAAAAAAAGTAACAAAAAATCAATAGCTATATGAAAGCATAGCTAACATTCGAAAAATCAAAACAAACACAAAGCTACCCCAAATAATTTTCAAAGTAGCCAAAGCACAGAAGCCATCTAATGCCAAACTTGGCTTAGGCTACATTCAAATTTTGTTAAATCTTATGAAACAATTTTTAAAATTTAACATAATGAAGATTTATTAAATACTACTTCCTGAAGTCTGAAACTTAGAATAACAAGTATTTCATAGATGCATAAGGCACATAATAACATCCAACAGAAACACCATGAACTTTTTTGAAGGTTGAGAATTGTTTACCTGAATGATGATGAGTGGCCTCTTTTATATTAATAACTGAAACAAAAGCTATATGATAGACTCTGTAATATAAATATGATGAGTGGCCTCTTTGTTGAACTAGACAAATTTCAGTTGTGCATCTTAATATAAACCTTTTTTTATCATTTTTCTCCAACAAGAGGTAGAGAAGAATGCAAACCATGGTCCACACATAGAAAAATAATCAAATTATAAAGGAAATTGTCTAATTGATCATCTAAAAAGAAACCACTTTGCAAAGATGAACAAAACGGCTGAAAAAAGAAGTCTGCGGAAAAAAAAGCAGCGACGCGACGTTCTGAATAGGAAGAGCCGAATAGGGCATACCGGCGCACAAGGGTGGAACCAGCCATAATTTTCAGAGGGGGGGGGGGGGGGGCAAACTTATAAATAACTGTTGGCAGATATGTCGGTGGTCCAAGAGGGCAGCGCCCCTTGGCGGGGTTTGACCTACTCGGTCAAGTCGCGGGGTCAAGAGGCACCCTGCAGCCCTCGGAGCAAATTTTGATTTACTATTTCTCTTTGTATTTTGTTCATCATTCCCTAACAATAATACATATACACAATGTGTTTAATTATACTGGGGCCAATTGTCTAAAGATCATAGTATTTTAAAACTTTTAGGGGAGGCAATTGCCTAAAAATCCTTGTAATAAAGGCTAAAAAATAGATTGAGGGGGACAAATTACCTAAAAAATCATATAATAATTAAAAAAAAAAAAATTTCAAGGGGGGCATTTGCCCCCCTTGGGATCAAAGGGGTTTCGCCCCTACCGGCGCAGACGATGGGCTGATGGTATGTGGGCTCAGACGACGGTGAATGGGTGGCCGGTGGCGAGGTTTGGATTCCTCCTCCGAACAGATCAAGTTTCGTGGGTCTTGGAGTTGAAGGTAGCGACTTGTAGCCTGTGAAATAAAGAAAGGCGAACGAATATAGCTGTAAAAAGGTAAAATAAATAAATTAATTAGTATGTACTAAATATATCACAATTTCTATTAATTACTGCTTCTTCCCAGAATCACTGGGGGTTGGTGCCCCCATGGCCCTTACACTGCATCCGCCGCTGGCAACATGTAAGAGGAATATAATGTAATTGAAATATTTTAAATTATTTGGATGAGCGTAAAAAAAATACAACATAATATGGTGCTTGGTGGTTCAATTTGGTTAATTAGTGTGAATAATTAGCTTGTGATACTCCTATATAAATTTAATTATATCCATTTAGAGAGAATGAAGATATAGCAAATGATGAATGAATTCAAATTTATTATACTAATTTTTATTTTCATGTTTCTTTTGGTAGATCAAGCAAAAAAGCTCAGATTGCTTTGTTAGGATCATGTTCCTAACAACGCATGCTCGCAATGTATAATAAGCCATTAATGCGTCCCAACCATTCTGTAACACACGTTGCGTAAGGCCTAAACCACATGTTAACCATTTTGATTATATAGTTTGTGATATGGAGCACCATGTTGCTTTAAGCTTGCCACGTGGACATCACTCTCTAAGATTGTGACATCTTCAGTCATATCAAAACTTACATTAGGTACAGAGTCATAAAAAAATCAACTGATTATGATCATCCACTCACCAGTGCTCGACCACGTTCTCTTGATTACTGTCACCCGATAACAATCTTTGGATCATTTTTGTCAGACTACAGCCTCACTCAACGATAATCTTTCGACACTTATCACCTAATTACGATACTCTAATCACCTTCATTGAATATTGTCTTCTAACCATCATCACTAGATTAGGCCTCCGATTATTGTTGCTTAACTATATTCCTTTAGCAATCCTTATCACCATCATCCGATTATGGTCCTCTAACTATTGTTGCTCGACTACAGTCTCTCAACCACCCTTTGCTTTACTATGGTCTCCTGATCATCATCATTTGATTATGATTTTCTAAATATCTTTCATCCCTTGGCTCTCATCATCACTCAAATTTTATTATTAACGGTTGCTCGTTATCCCCTGACATTCATTGTTATTCACCATTTATGCGACTTACTAACTCTTAATTGTCAAGTTGCCCTCCTTTCATGATTATGACAATTGTCCCAACTTCTATAGTTCACCTATTGAATTTAGGATATCCATTGAGTCCATGATGCCAAGTCTACATTCCTTTTAGAAGAATGTCATCCCTATTCATCCTCCATCACTCACCAACCTCCAACCATCCCATCCCCTTATATTTTGGGTTTCAAATGGTCATATAACTCCATATTTTCTTTAATTCCACCTCTCATAAGGGATTGATATGGCCATCTTCATTTGCCTTAATAACTTTTTATACTACACCACCACCTTTAGGTCATATTATCTCTGTCTCTAGAAGGCGATTAAATGAACTGTCACATTATAGGATCTATATTGAAAGAATTATATCTATCTTTCATTTTAACCATTTAACTAGAGCTTATCAATGAACAACAAAAATAAATATGATTGCATGTTTATCTTGTTCAAAGCCTTATATTATAGAATCTTTACCCTTTCTTGAAAATATGTAAAACCACGTAATAAGCACATAGCCCAACAAGTAATTAAAATCTTACAACTGAAATCAATATAAGATAAAATAGAATAATATGCTATAAATTATATAAAAAAATATTTGCATCAATATTTATATTGATTATCTATATCAATTCATCATTTTATAGTTCATTACATCTCAATCCATTACATCATCAGTCACAGCATTAATAATAGTCAACAGTACTAATGCTAGTAACAATATTAGTATCATGATCAATAATGTTAAATAGTATTAATGATAATAAATAGTATTAATGTCAGTCACAATATCAGTACAACATTCATAGTAGTGTCGGTATCAGTATTCAGATATTCAATGTGTGTATCTTACTCCTGCACTTATAACTCTGAATCAGTCGCCCCTTTATAACTCCCAATTGATGTACTCCTTATAACTCCCCTTCAATTACATGAATCAATCACCTAAATCCTTATGACTCCCAATCATTGAATCACGTGTATTAGTAGGGTATCATATAGAATTATCCTATCAGATATCCGATATCATTCGGTACTTCATTCAAAATATAATAAAATCATATCAAATCATTCAGAATGATCAAATCTATAACATATCCAAACTTGCACGGTGAAATCTTATGAAATCAGGAGATAATGCAATTTTTGTAGATTTAGGATAGATAAAATTCATAGAAATTAAAATAATTGAAAACAAAAGTAAGAGATTAATCACTTGCAACAAATAAAATAAAAACTATAGTAGGAATGACCAACAAATATGATCCAAAGACTTTTCTCTCTCCTCTCACTTATTCCCCTCTTTTAATTTCTTTCTTGCTAAACAACCAAGTGAGAGATTCAGTGGGGTGAGGTATAGCCGCAACACTCACTAGATCAATGTCAAAGTACTCAACTTCAGAATTTTCATATTTTTCAAATAAATTTATTTCATATTTTTGAATTATTACATCAACCACCTATAGTTGGTGGAATTAAAAAATATATAGAATTATCTAATCACCTCTAGGGGCCTTTGTTATCTTCTCACACCACATGGTGAGGGCAAATACAATCAATTCCATTCACTTCACCAATCTAAGCAATCTAATTGTGTCACCAGGGACAAAAATACTATTGAGATATTCTTTGTTTGAAGAATTGAGACAACTTGTAACTCATACAAAATACTAATTAAAGTTATTTCAGTCGGGGAATGCCTTATAGATTTACTTTTATTTATGAAATATTAATGTAAGAAATCATGTCTCTTATTAACTCTAACCTATTTCATTTATTGTGTGTGGGATATATTTATAACTAAGAAAATTAATCACTGTAATTGACTCAACTTCTTGCTCTCAAATAAATTTAAAGGAATATTTTATAATAGAATAATTGAGAAAAAGTAGCTTTTAAAAGCAGAAGCAAAGTATAAGCTACTCCAAACGAAACCTAACTAACTAATATATTAAAACAAAAGCTCATAACTTTCATATTAATGTCTACTTATATTTTTCCTTTATAAATTTAATAATATTACCTTAGTACTTATTTATATTTAATTTTATATATTTTATATATTTTTTATTATTATTTAATTATTTTACCCACACAATAAAAAAGAGGCTGAGTCTAATTTTTATCTTAAATAAATAAATACATATAATAAAAGTAATTCAAAACATTGAAATTATTAAAATAAAATTTTATATGATTAAACTAAAAATAAAATTAAAATTATAATAAAAATCTAAAATCTCTTTTTAATAATAGACGTGTCAAACAGGTCAACGAATCAGGTTTGGATCTAACTTGAAATTGATCCGACTCAAATCCAATCAATCAAAAACCCATCCCGTTTAATAAATGGGTCAAAAACACCAACTCATACCCGACCTACTAGTAATCCGAATCTAATCCATTAACCTATTTTGATTAAAAAAAATTATGATTGATAAATCATAGAATTTAGTAGATTGATAAAAAATAAAAAAATTATACCTATAAATAAAAAAAAATTAAAGAAGGATTTCATGTAGCCGCAATCCGTTATTATATATTTATATATCCCCGAGCATATAGGAAACAGTCGGAATAACAGGAAAAATTATTAGGTGCGGACACCGGACGTAGCTCTACGTCCGGACTCCACTAGAACGGCGCCACGTATTTAGCACGTGTTATGACAACTTCCGCTTGGCCCGACGACCCGACCCGGATTGGACGCGAAAAATTAAAAAAACCTGCCCTTTTTTGACTAATTCCTAGGTAATACTGAGTATTTTTTCGGTAATACCAAGTAATACTGAGTAATTTTTGGTAATACCGAGTAATTTTTGGTAATACTGAGTAATTCCTAGGTAATACCGAGTAATACCTAGGTAATACCGAGTAATACCTAGGTACTGAGTAATTACTAGGTAATACCGAGTAATACCTAGGTAATACCGAGTAATACCTAGGTAATACCGAGTAATTCTTCGGTAATACCTAGTAATTCCTAGGTAATACCGAGTAATACCTAGGTAATTCATATGTAATACCGAGTAATTCTTTGGTAATACCGAGTAATACCGGAGTAATTCTTCAGTAATACCGCACGTGCATCATTTGAACTTCTCGGCGAAACGGGTCGCCGGGTCTTCGGGTCGCTACGTGGCGCTATTCTAGTGGAGTCCGGACGTAGAGCTACGTCCGGTGTCCGCACCTAATAATTTTTCGAATAACAGACAGAGCAGCAGGCCCATCGATACCGTTTTCCCTCAAAGATTACAACACGCCATGCCACGTAGCCTTTCCCTTTCGCCACCAAAGTCAACCTTACCCTCTGCTTTTTGTGGTTGTTGGCCCACTGCCGAATTGGGTATCAAAGAGTTTTTCATGTTTTATTATTTCGCAAATGAACCCCTAATTTTTCTTTATTTACATTTTTACGTAGAACGATCGACATTTGTCATAGCTTCTAAAATATATATATATATATTATACAACAGACATATAAGTTTATTAATTTAAAAAAATAATAATTTTAGAGTATTATTGAGTCAAATACGACAACAAATGCAACTCTTTAATTCATGGCTGCAATTGTATGGAAATAATGTGAGATTTTCAAATTTATTTTTGTAATTTCCAAATTTATTTTTCCATGGATCATTTTACATAAATTTCAAGATGGCACCACCGATCATTATATATAATATATGTGATGCTTTAAAATTTTTCTGTGATGATTAAGATTTCGTTTGAGATGGTTTTTTTTATTGCTTCTTCAAGCAGCTTTTTAGTTTAAAATTTATTTGAACTAAAAAATTGCTTTAAGAAGCAATAAAAAAGCTGTACCAAAAGAAGCCTAAATCATTATAAAATATATAAAAATTATCGAACAGTGTATATAGACCTTCAAGAATTCAGGCTTAACTACATATTTCACAATTAAGATTTTTTTTTAATGTATGCAAGATATCATCAAAGAACAAGAACCGCTTTATTTGATTATTTCATGAAAGTCTAGACATTTTGAAGTCATAATTATATTATGATGCAATTAGAGCATCAATGGCAAGGATTTTGATGCATTCCTTTGATGAATAAATAATCTTATAAGTTATCAAAATGTTATATGCCATTAGTTTTAATGGTGCTAAAGAGAATGAATGATTTTGATCAATGTATTTGAAGGTAATAATAATATATTTTGATTGAAAGAAAAATGGCTATTTATGTAAGCATGTATATAGAGATAGTGAAAGTATTATATTTTTAGACTAATAATGTCCATTTTCTTTCCACATATTTTTGAATTCCATCACATGCAACTTTTGAATTGCTAATATTTAAAATAGATAAAAGATTAATTTTATCTATTTTTATATTATCAATGACTTTTATCTGTTTTTATTTTTTTATTTTTAGTCATTCAAATTTGGTGATGTAGGGGTTAATGAATGCACTTGGTGGTGTGGTTTCATTGTGTAGGGGCGATGCGCTTTTGTTGGTTATACGATGGTGAGTACTTGGGCTTATATATCAATGAGTGTGTAAGGTGAGGAGAGAGGGGTTTAATATGAGGTGACTCTTATAATGGAATTATAATTTGAGAGCTTTGGGGTGGTGTGACGACTCAAATGAAGGATGTTTAGCATGTGATAAATAGGTTGGAGGAGGTTGGTGTGAGGTTTGGAAGAGAGTGGATGTGGAGAAATTGGCCTTGGGTGATTTTGGCGGAGTGAAACCTCAAGATATCCAATGTAAGGGGGTTTGCTAAGGCCTTGGAGAAGGCTTCAAGAGATGGTGAGGGATGTCTGAGGAAGGAAGTGATGGGAGGATGAGGCTTGGAGGGTGATGGGAATGACCAAACTAAGGGTATCTAATGCTCGATAGTGAAGGGTGAAGGAAGCAACCCAAGAGCTTGTTATTAGAGTGTGACGAGGGATGATAGAGATGATGTATGTAGAATTATTTTAGGAGGTGAGATTATGATAAAGAAACAAATAATATGAAGCCTTAAAAATCTAATTATATATGTTAAAAATCTAATTTTAGAATGTTGAGCAGAAATTTCACAATCATATTACTTATAATTTGAGCCATCCCGAAGGAAAGTGAAATTCGAATAATTTATTTTGTGCACATGTTTTATTTTCCCATAACTCCACACGATCATTAAAGTCAATTTTACTTCTTTAAAAGTATTCTTGCATAAGAAGGACATTCATAAAAGTAAACATATTCAATCAATTTTTTAGAAAATATTTATAACTAATAACTTATATAGTATATGAAATATAATAAGAAATGTTTCATCATGTAAATTTGAATTATTTTATATGAAACTTTCCACATTTATAAGAGTTAAGAATCTCTTTAAAAAAAAAACAATCTTGATTGAGAAAAGATAATATCTTAATACATTCTCCAATTTATCCATATAAATTTAGACAAGCTAATGTGAAAAAAAAATATTATGAAAAATATTAAAAAGTATTGGACACTCTCTAGGATACTTCATATAAAAAAATTACTTTAGGATATGCTGAGGCTATTGTATCAGGATGGACTTAGTAGTCATTGAATTTGCACTGAGATTAGTGCTGCATATAAAATCCAAGGACTACACTCATCATATGATAAATCAAAGGACTATCAAGCTCATCTTAACATGTTTCAGGTCAAGATCTTCACACACACACACACACACACACACACACACACACACACACACACACACACACACACACACACACACACACACACACACACACACATATATATATATATATATATGAGATACATCACCAAAAATCTCTTTGATCGGACACAAATCTCGAGGCATATTCAAGTTGAAAATTTTTAAAATTAAAATTGGGATCATCCAAACTCCGATTTCAACAAATTTATAGTCAAACTAGACATCTCAAAAAATGAACCCAACGATACCAAAATTGATCCAATCCGATCGTAATTGGGTCCAAATAAAGGGACCAACGCATATTTGAAAGGTTCAAAGCCTAAATTGGATGATCAAATGATATCCAAATATAACATGCTTATATTCGAATCGAGTGGCTCGACGAGAAAAATCCAACAAGCCCAAGACTGCTTAATTTTGACATCATCTGGGCACATAAATGCTTGAAAATACTCTATGATCGAGGGGATCAATATAGGCCGTATGATTGAGCACTCTGAATTTATCCCAAATCTTCTTCATATTTATGAGGCATGCCACTCTCAAAAATCTATAAATAGACTCCCACTTCCCACATGAAAGGGTGCTTGGACCTTTATAAGCTTGGACCCTTTGGCTGGAGATTAGAGAGAGCTTGGAGGCTTTAAGGACTCTAGAGTTCTACTCAAGCACCATCGCCGGTGAACTTCCGTCGACCACCACTGAACCACGCTCAATCGCCGCCCGTCGCTAGACTACTGCCTAACCACCGATCATTGTCGAATCGCCACTCATATGTCAACCGCCACCGAACCTTCGCCCGCTGTTCACTGCTGTTGGACCTCCGTCCGGCTGCCAGCAGTCATCGGACCACGGCCCGTCTACTAATCACAATTGAACCTTCATCGGGTCATCGATTGTCGCCGAACCACTAGTGGCTATCATCGACACACCACTTTGACCTCCATTGTCCGCCCACTATGATCCATCGAACCACCGTCGCCCACCAACTATGGTGCATCAAACCACAGTCCCCCGCCGACTATGATCCATCAGGCCACCAACGCCCGCCGACTACGGTCCCTCCGTCCACCTTTACCCGCATACTTTGGTCCCTCCGACCTCCATCCCCCGCTTACTACGGTCCCTCAGACCTACATCACCCACCAACTACGGTCCCTTTAATCTCCTTCACCTACCGACTATCGTCCCTCTGACCTCCATTGCCCGCAGACAATGGTCCCTCCAACAATTGTTACCTGCCGACTACAATCCCTTTGACAACTGTTACCCACCGAATATGGTCCCTTCGATCACTGTCACCTGACGACTACGATCCCTCTGACCTCCGTCGCCTATTGACTATGGTACATCCAACCTCCGTCTCCTGTCGATTATGGTCCCTTCGACCACCATCGTTCGACTATAGTCTTACCGGCCAAACAAAAAGGTCACACTCTCTTGAGAACAACTCTCATATCACTAAATTCTTCCAAGTTCCATAATGTAGTGCGCTCTATATGATGTATATTTGCTAAATTGAGCCAAGACCTTCCTCTGAGGAAGAGCCTCATTTGTAATCAACTACAAACACTAGTGGATTCTTTTCAACTGGGCTAGGTCCCATGTTTTTTCCCCTTTTTAAGATTTTTCATATTAAAATCTTGGTGTCTCTTATGTCTCTTGCACCTCTCTCTCTTCATCTATATGTGTGCGCTTAATCTTTATTCAAAGCTAAGATGCTAAGCTATTTATTACTCTACCGTTGCAAATGTTATATATATATATAATCAAAGTTTTATCTTGATCAGGCACGAATCTCGAGATAAAATTAAGTTATAAGCTTTCAAAATTTGGGACAATCCAAACACTAATTTATGCTAACTTAAAGTTGAACTGAATGTCTCAAAATGACGAATCCAATGACACCAAATTCAACTCAATCCGAGCCCAAATGGGACCAAATCAATGACCTGAAGCACATTTGAAAGGTTCAAACTCTAAATTAGATGTCTAAACGGTTTCCAAATGTGACATGCTTATAGTCGAATCGAGCGGTTCTACGAGACGAATCCAACAAGCTTAAGATCGTTGAATTCTGACATCATTAAGGCATTCAAATGTCCAATAAATGATCTATAATCAAGGGAATCAACATTGACTGTCCATTCAAACCACTCCCAACTTACCCTTAATCTCCCTCCTATTTACTGGTCATGCCACTCTCATAAAATTATAAATAGACCCATTATTCTTCATTGAAAGGGGGAAGGAAGGGGAGGAAGCAAGGAAGAGAAGGAAAAGAGAGAAACTAGAGCTCTCTTGCCAACAGACTCCTCCTCGACCACCGTCGGACCACTGACTTTCACCGGACTATTGTCAGACTTTTACCTAGCCACCAACTGACATCAGACTTCTTTCTTACCACCAATTGACACCGGACTTCCACCCGACTTCTAATTATTGTTGGACTTGCAGCTGGCCACATATTATGGTCCTTCTGACCTCTGTCGCCCGACCACGATCCTTCCAACCTCCGTTGCCAGACTATTATTCTTATGACCTTCATCGCCATGCAACGATCTTTCTGACCTCCGTCACCCGCTTACTACGGTCCTTTCGACCACCATCACCCGACTACAGTCTTTCCGACCTCCATTGATGGAAAAGCTTATTTCTCGGACCATATTGATGTAATAGACTTTATATTTATATTACCAGTAAAAAGTTATAGCCAGCTTTTGTGTGTAAAGCTCACTGAATGAAGTAGATGATGCGCCTACTACACTAATTGCCAAATTTAATTTTTTGGTATTATATATTTTTTAATCAATTTTACCCTTTAGCAGCGGTTTTAACACCTGCTAAAAGCGCTGCTAAAGCCTTCCTATAGCAGCACTCATAAAATCGCTGTTAAAGCCTTTGCAGCGAACGCAAATACAGCGGATCTGCAGCGGTTTTTAAACCGCTACAAATAAATTCGTAGGTGTTTAAACCGCTGCAGTAGGTCCTAAAAAGTGCTGCGAAAGCTTGATTTTTTAAACGATATCGTTTGCCGACTATGGTCTTGCCGACCAAACAAACATGTCAATAGTGATTCTTCCAATTCCCACCATGTAATGCACTATATATGATGTATAATTGCTACATTGGGCCATTACCTTCCTCGTAAGAAAGGGCCTTCTTTATAATCAATTGCAAATATTAGTGGATTCATTCAAACTAGGCTAGTTCCCGTGGTTTTTCCTCTTTTTAGGGTTTTTCACATAAAAATCTTAATGTCTCTTATAAACGCTACACCTCTTTTTTTATCTGATTGTGTGCTAAATCTTCGTACAAAACTAAAACGTTAAATTTTATATTTCTCTAATGCCGCGAATATTTCAAAACGCAACAATATATATATATATACTCTTATTATAAAAGGGGCTTGAGTTTCCACCCATAGCAAATCTTGACCATTCATTTTATTTTTTTAAATTATCTTGTCCCTTCATTGAATTTAAAATCATTAATAAATTAAAAAAATAATACTTATGTAATTTAATGCCCTCTTAAATACACCTCATACTAAATTAATTTTAATTCTTCTAAACGCTTGAGTTTCCGTCCGTTTCAATTAATTCATAACTGCATGACGTTTTAATTGCATTTAAATACGAACTAATTGTTGGTATGCCAAATATTTTAATTGCATTTATTCTCATTTTATTTATACATTTAATTTATTTTTAAATTTATTTAATTAAATACATGACATTTTAAATTTTAATTGCTTTTAAATAGAAGCTAATTGTTAAAATGCCAAAGATTTTAATTGTATTTATTCCTATATTCAAATATAATTAACTAATATATTTATTTGCATTATATTTTTAATTTATGTAAATCCGAGCAATTAATAACATAATTCATTAATTAATATTCATTCTTTAATAAATGTTAAAATTTTATAATTTTAATAATTAATAATTTAAAAAAAAATTAAAGTATAAATCTAAATTTATTTTATAAAATAAACCTCCTAAGCCACATGCATATTTTATTAGTATTATAGTATAAAACGTATGACCAATAGAATTTGAAATTAACATAATACACTATACTACTATTATAAAAGTCGCTTGAATTTTCTTTCACATCAAACCTTGGTCATCCGTTTTATTTCTTCTAAAATTATATTATCCCTTCATTGTATTATAAATAATTAATAAATAAGTGTAACCCTTTGTATTCCCAAATATTATTATACATGAAATTGTGAAACTCCTCATACTAACTATCTAAAATTAAAATTGATAAAACTCACATTAATTAATTATGAGTAATTAATACTCATATCAAATATGACCATCCATCTAGCATTATTATATGAATGCTTCATATTCCATTTTAGAAATTAAAATCCTAAGGCAACCCTTTGTATTCTCAATCATTATTATATATTAAATTGTGAAACTTCTCACATTAAATATCTGAAATATGTTGCAGAACTCATTGATAAAGTCAAAACTGGAGAAGGGATTGTCGAAACTTGTCTGTAGCAGTGGAGGAAGAAAAAGCTTTCCTAGCATGGTGATCGAAGTTTATCTTTGACATTAGAGATGAGTTAAGTGGTCAACAACTTTCATTAATCTTTCATTTTTTAAGTATGCATTTGAGTTTAATTCATCTGTTATGAAGTAATATAACTTATGTTCATTCTAAACAAACAATAGTAGTTGTCTTTATTATTACACAAATTAACGCTTACAATAGAAAAGATTTCGTAATCAAATTCAGCATTTTTTATCTTAAAAAATCATGGAAAAGAAGAAAATAAATCTTATTTGAATGCAAAATTATATGCATGATGTTATATTCTGTCAGAATTCTTCATCTTCTCTAAATCAATTAAAAAAAATACTTCTAGAAGAATCAAAGTTGAAATAATACACTGAAATCTGTATAATAAAAAAATAAGATATTTTCATCGACATAGATATTCTTGATATTATTTATATTCAAAAAATTTATTTTTAGTATATATTTAATTTGTAATTATATCATGCTATTTTATTTTCTTTCTAACACATATAATTTATTTATATGTTTAAATAATTCATATTTAAAAATCTTTGTTCATATTTGTTAATGTATTTTTTTCAGTTAATATCAAAGAATCTAATCTATTTTCATTATATATTATTTCAGTTGGCCAAAAAAGCTAATATTGTTTTATGGACAAGTATACATAAAGTTATTTGACTACATGTATATTATTTAATTAATTATGGAGATAGAATTTATTGAATTTTGCATGATATTTTTTTAAGATGTAATTATTTTAAATCATCAACCTTATGAAATATGTGATATTAATTTATAATACTAATTTTTTTATTATCATTAATATATATTACAATTGTAATTATACTATTTTATTTTAATCACTTTCAAACACATTTTATTTATTAATAGTGAATTTTAATACTATTTGCTTGCATAAACTTTTGAATAAAGGTAAGTAATTTGCACTTTTTATTAATTAATTAGTTGGAGGTTATAAAATATTATCATGGGCAAAAAAATTTATCATAAAATATTATTGTTGCGGACTCAAATATACGCGGCGATAGATTTTAATTTTCCGTCTCAGCGTTGTACGTATATCCAGCACACAAACAGAATCGAAATAGTAACACCAAGATTTTTACGTGGAAAACCCTGGAAAGGGAAAAAACCACGGGGCCACGCCCAGTTGAAAGAGTTCCACTAGTGTTGTTTGAAGTACACGAGACTGATTCGTCCTTTAAATTCAGGACGATCAGATTACAATGAGTATCAATTACAAGGACAAGCAGAGTTTCGACGTCACTTGAATGTCCGGCAGAATTCCGGCGTCACTTGGAAAGAAGTCCGGCGTCACTCGGGCGTCGGGTAGAATTCCGGCGTCGGGCAGAATTCCGACGTTGCTCCTGTGTCGGGCAGAGCTCTGGCGTCCCTCGGGCGCCTGGTGGTGCTTCGGTGGAGTTCCGGCGGTGTTCCGGCGGAGTTCCGGCGGTCTTTCGGCGGAGTTCTGGCGGTGGTCGAGGAGGAGTTGTTCCCTCCTAGGCTTCTCTTCTCTTCTTAATAGAATTTTGGAATCCTCCCCCCCTTAAGGAAAACTATAAATAGCCCCTCATTTCTCTTAAGAGGGGACCCAAGCCAAGAAGAGAAGAAGAGAAGAAGAAGAGAAGAGAAGCCTAGGAGGGAACAACTCCTCCTCGACCACCGCCGGAACTCCGCCGGAACACCGCCGGAACTCCACCGAAGCACCACCAGGCGCCCGAGGGACGCCAGAGCTCTGCCCGACACAGGAGCAACGTCGGAATTCTGCCCGACGCCGGAATTCTACCCGACGCCCGAGTGACGCCGGACTTCTTTCCATGTGACGCCGGAATTCTGCCGGACATTTAAGTGACGTTGAAACTCTGCTTGTCCTTGTAACTGATACTCATTGTAATCTGATCGTCCTGAATTTAAAGGACGAATCAGTCTCGTGTACTTCAAACAACACTAGTGGAACTCTTTCAACTGGGCGTGGCCCCGTGGTTTTTTCCCTTTCCAGGGTTTTCCACGTAAAAATCTTGGTGTTACTATTTTAATTCTATTTGTGTGCTGGATATACGTACAACGCTGAGACGGAAAATTAAAATCTATCACCGCGTATATTTGAGTCCGCAACAGTTTGGCGCAGTCTGTGGGAAACTTATCCCACAACTTTAAGTATTGCTACGATGGTCAACAGGCGTAGCAGTCGCCTCATAGGAGCTTCCCGCTCTCATTCTCATCAATCCAGAAATCAGTCTATGAATCATAGACATCCGATATCTGCCTCTTTATACCCCGGGGGGCAAAACACACCTGGAGAGGGGACATCGGGACCCTCCCTAGAAGAGAGAATTCGAAAGATGGAAGAATCTCAAAACGAGATCCTACAACTCTTGCGAGAGACTCGACAGCCGACCCTAGCACCTCAGGAGGAGATTCTTCTCCCTCGAGATCCACCCCGTGTCGAAGCTGTTCATATTGAACATCTTCAGGCTGAGAATCCTCTTCCTCCACCTAGGAGGCGTTCGCAGTCACGTCAAGAGAACGAGCTGGCTGATACAGCAAGTTCTACCCATCCTCCACACGCAAGTCAGCAATCTCGCCTTCCTCAAGACCTCCCTGAGGAGCTAGCCCAACCTCACATTGCCGAGCTCCCTCGCAATGCCCTACGCCACGAATTGCGACGATTAGTCCGGGAGGAATTCTCTACAGGAGGCATAAGGCAACCTCTTCGTCATTGGGACTTCCAGGAGTCGTTACCCCTGGCAGAAGCCATTCTTCAACACCCTATTCCGGCTGGCTTTAAGCTGCCAAGCATTGAATCCTATGATGGGACATCCGACCCGTACGAGCACATCGACCATTACAGGACCATCATGCATATTCAACGAGCTTCAGATGCACTCCTTTGCCAGGTTTTCCCTGCTACTCTTAAAGGACAAGCTCGAACATGGTTCTATTCACTCCCAGCCAGAGCGATCCCCACATTTGTCAAATTGGCCAAAGTATTTGTTGAACAGTTCGTAGCCAACCGAAGAATTGCTAAGGATTCTTCTCACCTTTCTGGGATTCGTCAGAATGAGGGAGAATCATTGAAAGAGTACTTTCAGCGGTTTTCCATCGAGGCTCGACAAATCCCAGGAGTAGACCCAGAATTGCTCAGAGAGGTCTTTCTTGGAGGACTTCGTCCTGGCCCCTTCTATTCGGCACTCATGCGCGATACTGTTCACTCATATGCCGATCTGATCCATCGTGTGGAAGCACAGATATCAGCAGATGAGGCAATAAACGCTCACAGAAAATAGTTCGAGCAACCCACTGGAAAGCGCAAGGGAGCACCCGAAATGAATAATTCATCATCACAACGGAAAAAGCAAGGGAAGAGCAATCTACCTCCTAAACCCCCACTGCTACGACGAGAACCCCGACGAGAGAAGGAGTACACTCCGCTCAACACATCTCGAGCAAATATGTTGATGGCTATTCAAGATCAGGACAAAGTGAAGTGGCCGCATCCTTTGAAGCCGAATACAAGAAACCAAGATCAGTACTGCCACTTTCATCGTAGTCGTGGCCACACTACTGAATCCTGTAGGCAACTTAAGGAGGAGATTGAAAGACTCATCCGCTAGGGCTATCTTTGACAGTTTATTGGGAATCCACCTACCCGAGAAGAAACTCGTCCCACTGGGGGGCATAATCAACCACAAAGACAGCCAGTGAATAACCGGATATCGGTTGGCGAAATTGAAACAATCGCAGGAGGCCCCTTACTATCCGACCAAGTCTTTCTAACTGTGGAAGAAAATCCAACTCCAAAAAAGGCTCGTATCGATCATTCCATCACGTTCAATGATTCCGACTTGGAAGGAGTAAAAACCCCCCATCAAGATCCGCTTGTCATAAACGCAGGCATTGGTGACCCGTGTTACAATGTCAAAAGAATTCTTGTGGACAACGGAAGCTCCGTAGATGTCCTATTCTACTCTACTTTCCTCAACATGGGTCTCTCAAGAGAAAAACTTCAACCTGCTGCAGGTCCTTTATATGGATTTGATAATCGACCTGTACAAGCAGAAGGAATAATCAGTCTCCCGGTAGTCCTTGGAGAATTTCCTCGACAGAGTACACACTCCATTCAATTCATCGTGGTAAAGTCAGAGTCAGCTTATAACGCCATCTTCGGGAGACCGCTCCAGTCAATTTTTGGGATCATCGCATCCATTCATCACCTCAAGCTGAAGTTTCATACCCCATCAGGAGTCGGTGTAGTATGCGGAGATCAACAAATAGCACAGACCTGCTATCTTAGGCAGATCAAGTCTCGTCCGACGATTACCCTGAGCATCGAGGACTTTGATCTACGGAGCGAAGATATTTCTCAGAGAGCTTTCCCTGTGGAAGACCTTACTATTGTATCTATCTCTGAAGAGCATCCTTCAAAGACAGTGTGAATTGGATCACTGCTCTCAGATGATGAGAAGAAAAACTTTACAGCTTTTCTACGAGAAAATTAGGATATTTTTGCATGGAGTCCAGCGGATATGCCTGGAATTGACCCCGAAGTAATCGTTCACTCCCTCAAAGTCAATCCAACGTGCAAACCGATCATCCAGAAGAAGAGAAACTTTGCACCAGATCGCCAGCAAGCAATTGAACAAGAAGTAAATAAGCTTTTAGAAGCTGGATTCATACGAGAGGTGCACTATCCTACTTGGTTAGCAAATGTTGTCATGGTACGGAAGGGAAGTGGAGCTTGGAGAATGTGTATAGATTACACTGATCTCAATAAAGCTTGCCCAAAGGATAGCTTCCCGCTCTCTCGCATCGATTAATTAGTTGATACCACCTCTGGTCATCAAATGTTGAGCTTTATGGATGCCTACTCCGGCTACAATCAAATAAAAATGAATCCTGCTGATGAAGAAGCAACAGCTTTTCAAACAGACAAAGGATTGTACTGCTACCGGGTGATGCCCTTTGGGCTCAAAAATGCTGGAGCAACTTATCAGCGTCTCATGAATAAAGTTTTCAAAAGCCTTATTGGACGTACTATGGAGGTGTACGTAGACGATATGTTGGTAAAAAGTCTGGAAAAAACCCAACATATCTCTGACCTGAAATAATGTTTCCACTTGTTAAGGCATTACAATATGTGACTCAACCCCGCTAAATGTGCTTTTGGAGTCGCTTCTGAAAAGTTTTTAGGGTTTATGGTAACCCATAGAGGAATCGAAGCCAATCCGGAGAAGATCAAGGCACTAAGGGACATGGTGCCGCCAAAGAACATCAAGGAGGTCCAAAGGCTGAATGGGAGAATTGCGGCACTATCTCGTTTCCTGGCACGTTCAGGAGACAAATATCTGCCCTTCTTCAAGATACTTAGAGGTGCTCGTAGCTCCGGATTTCAATGGACAGATGAATGTTAAGAAGTCTTTGAACAATTGCGAAAGTATTTGGCATCCCCGCCACTACTTTCTAAACCAATACCAGGAGAGAGATTGTATTTGTATATGGCTGTATCTATCCAAGCCATTAGTTCAATTCTGGTCCGAGAAGAGAATGCTATACAACGTCCTATCTACTACGTTAGTAAGATTTTATCTGAAGTAGAGGGACGTTATCCTTTGGCAGATAAGACAGCATTGGCGTTAGTTTATTCCGCCAGAAAACTACGCCCTTACTTTCAAGCCCATTCATTTGGAGTTTACACGAATCTGCCGCTAAAAAGCATTCTGCAAAAGCCAGAAGCATCAGGCAGGCTTGTTAAGTGGTCTGTAGAACTCGGAGAATTTGATATCCACTACTTGCCTAGACCTGATATTAAATCTCAAGCACTAGCAGATTTCGTAGTTGAATGCACCGTTCCAGTATCTGATGTACAACCAAGTGCTTCACCTTCTTCTCCATGCTGGATGTTGTACGTCGATGGAGCTTCAGGGAGTTCTGGGGCTGGGGCTGGAATTTTATTAATCTCTCCACAGAAGGTTACCCTTGAGTACGGGCTTCGACTCAAGTTCCCGGCAACCAACAACATAGCAGAATACGAGGCCCTTGTTGCTGGGTTAAGACTAGCAATTGACTGTGAAGTCCAGAACCTAATAGCCCACACTGATTCCCAACTAGTCGCCTCTCAGGTGGATGGGGATTTTGATATTCACAACCCACAATTGACTCAATATTGTAGCATTGTAAGGCTACTCTTAGCCCGTATAGGGGAGCATCAAATCATACATATCCTCCGATAACAAAATGCAAGAGCAGACACTCTTTCTAAACTTGCTACATCAACAACGGGGGACATCTATAAGAGAAGATGTATCGAGGAAATCCACTTTCTAAGCATTCAGGGTCCATGGGTCATACAGTCAATTGACGAGCCAAGAGAGATGTCTTGGATCGAACCCATCTTGTCTTTTCTGAAAGATGGGGTACTACCCGAAGATCTTATAGCTGCAATACGACTTCGGAGACGAACTGCAAATTTCACCATTATCAGCAACGAGTTGTATAAGCGCTCCTTCATTGGGCCATACCTCAAGTGTCTCCCACCATCAGAAGCTGATTACGCGCTTCGGGAAGTTCATTCAGGAGTATGTGGAGAACATCTGGGAGGAAGAGCGTTAGCTTACAAGATCATGAGACAGGGATTCTATTGGCCTACAATGAAACAGGATGCACTTGAATTCATACGAAAGTGTGAAAACTGTCAACTGCATTCTAACCTCACTCATACACCCGCTCTGGAGCTTGCATCCCTTCAAAGCCCCTGGCCTTTTGCCCAATGGGGGATTGATATAATGGGACCTTTTCCCATAGAGACTGAACAGCGAAAATTCATTATTTTGGCTGTAGATTACTTCACCAAATGGGTGGAGGCAGAACCTTTGGCGAAGATTACTGAAGCAAATGCCAACCAATTTTTATGGAAGAACATAATATGTCGTTTTGGCATTCCCGCAAAAATCATCACTGATAACGAGACACAATTCACCGGGAAGATCTTTACATCTTTTTGTATGGATTTTCACATTCAGCTCATTCACACAGCTGTTGCCCATCCTCAAACTAATGGGCAAACAGAGGTTACAAACCGAACAATCCTGAAAGGGCTGAAGACACGTCTAGGGAAGGCTGGGGGGCAATGGGCCGAAGAACTCCCCAATGTCCTCTGGGCTTATCGGACCACCACTAGAACTCCTACAGGAGAAACCCCATATAACCTTTGCTTTGGTACAGAAGCAGTCATACCGGTTGATATCGGAGTTCCTAGCCACAGAGTTCAGACTTTCGACTTCAAAAGTAATGAGGAGAAGCTTAGAGCAAATTTGGATCTCCTCCCAGAAGTAAGAGATGAAGCCTCACTCAGAACCGCTGCATACCACCAAAGAGTTGCCCGTCACTACAATCGAAGGGTGAAACCTCGCCCTATCACTATTGGGGACTTAGTATTACGAAGCATTGAAGCCGCTGGAAAAGGCCCTCATCGAAATAAGCTCTCCCCCCTCTGGGAAGGTCCTTATTTGGTAGCGGCTATGGTCAAGCCTGGAACCTTCAAACTGAAGGATGCTGGTGGAAAAATGCTTCCCCGAACTTGGAACGTGGGCAATCTTCGCAAATATTATCAGTAGGAGTTGATACTGCTATCTGTCTATGTGTTATGTTTGTCTTATATTTTATCTTCTCCCGTAGTCATATTATAAAGTTTTTCGTACATCCCTTATGTGTTGATTATAGAAGAACTTTTTTCTTGTATCCCTAAGTTATTCTAGGGAACTGTTATCTCATATTACGAAGCAATATGATATTCACTTTGTCGTGCTAATGTTTCTTCTCTCCAAACTCTTTTTCTGTGATTCGAGAAGTACACAATCTATATTGTATCTCAATCACTGAATGATCAATCCCAGGGGGATTTGATCCGACCTCTTCCGCACAGGTTAATGTCATCAAGCAAATGCTTTGACTAACAACCTCGGATAGGTCAAGTATCCTAGGAGGATATCTTGAATATCAAAATCATTTGATGATCAATCCCAAAGGGAGTTGATCTGACCTTTTTCTGGACAGGTTAAGGGTATCGAGCAAATGCTTTCACTAATAACCCCGGATAGGTCAAAATCTTTAAAGAAAAGGAATGCCTCACATTTGTTCAAGTCAAAAGAGAGCTCACTAAAATCCAAACTGAAGTAAAACTAAGTAAATTTCAATTGCATGTGAGAAAAGAACATCAACAACATCTTTATATATCACTGAACATCAAGTACACCAGATAGGAACATCAACATCGAGCATATATACAAGCACTAGAAAGAAAGCAAAGAGATACAAAACTACATCAAAGACACCCTATAGAATCTCAACATCATCCTTGTCCTCCTCCAAGGCAAAAGCTCGCTGCAACTCACTCTCCAGCTCTTCACCACCAGAGTCTGAAGAAGCATCACTAGAAGCCTGGCTGGGAGTCAGTCCCTCGATCTCTGCTCCGGTCTTGCGATGTACTGTCCGAACACCCTTCATGAAGCCCCTGATGAAGCCATCCTCTGCACACTCTGCCTCCAAGGCCTTCACCTCCACATCATAAATATGACTGCGAGCCTCCTGAATGTGGTCCTCAATAATGATCTTGAAAGCGTAAGATTTCTTAAACTCTTCAATAACTGCTGACGGCAACTGCTGGGCCTCCTTCTCGGACAGTACACTCTGAAGCCTCTCATTCTCAGCCTCAAGGACTTGCTGAGCCTTTTCCTGCTGCTTGATCGTCGCTTGTGCCTCCACCAACTCTATATGCAGACGATCCATCCGTTCATTCTGAGAAGAGACTGAAGTAATCTTGTTCGCCAACTCAGTTCTGCATCCCTCAAGCTGATCCTCCACCACCTTCATCTCCTTCACTTTACTGTCATATTTCTTCTTGTACTCTCCCTGAAGGTATTTAACCTTCACAAACTCTTTGTTCCAATCATTCAGAGTCTTGGTCATCTCAAGCTTGAAATCAGAATACTGAGACAAGAAAAATATCAGAAATATATTCCTTAAGAAGTGTAAAAGAGGAGAAGAAGTGAAGGAGAACTCACCAACTCCTCAGCCCGTCGGCGGCCGATGCACTGATGATTTAACACATCCTCTGGGATATATGACTTGGATGGAGAGGCTCGGGGACCTTTGCTAACAACTGTCAAAACTTCATCTGCCCTCTTCTTCCTCGATGCCTGCAAACCTTCCTCGCTCCCTGGTCGCTTGGAGTGGTTCTTTTGGGGGACCACTTCTGGAACTCTAGCAGACTTCTTCAATATTTGAGCATGTGATCTCCCTGCTTGAGTAGATAATCCGACCTTGAACAAGTACTCCTCATCTACATATCTACTCAAGTAACGCACCTCGTAGTGTAGAGCATCCAAATCAGGGAGTTTGAGTATCCTCAGCAAATCTTCTGCTCCGATATGAAGGGGGACAGGTAGCTCTTTCAACTTCCCCCACTTTTCCTGAAGACCCCAATCATTCTGCACATAAAAGAAGTTGCTAACCCAACCTTTCGAGGGGTCTCGAGTGCGGATGTCCAACCACTTGGACCTGAATGAAATGCGTCCCTGCGCATCGCTAAAGAGACGCCCCATCCGAGAAAGGCACTCTGAGGAAAGTACCACTCCGCGGTCTCTGAAAAGCACGATCAGGCCCATCACGATCGGCATTGCCCTGTAGGAAAATTGAGACAAGCATACCCCGTAAAGCGTCAGAATGTCGATCAGTTCGGAGGAAGGAGGAAATCGTAGTCCCGCTCGCAGACTAAATTCATACACCGTCACATATCCAGGAGGAGGAAAGCAGGCACGATCAGTTCTGGCCGGCACCTTCATCACCAAATCATTAGGAAAATGAAACTTTTTCCTAAATGAGATGAAGGAGTTCTCAGTGACGGTGGAAATCACATCGTCAGCCTTCGGCGCCTTCTGGGCCCTCTTTGGAACTTCAGACCGTTGCGCAGGATGGTCTTCTGAAGGAATTTTAGAGGAAGCGAGATCACCCATTTTTGCTTCCTTCGCTAAAGAGGGGTGCAAATCTAAGTAGGGAAAATCACCTACGAAAGACTGCGGAAAGCCTCCGAAGTAGGAAGAAAAAGGGAGGAAGAACGGAGGGAGGAAGGGAGAAAGCCGCTAACTTCTGCACAAAAAGAGGGGCGCCAAGTCAAGTAGGGAAAATCACCTACTTAAAAATGGCGGAAAGCCTCAGAATGCCAAATGCTAGAAAGCCAGAGGAAGAAGGGAAGAAGGGGCGAGTTTCTACTAGGTCCTGGGGGGTCTATTTATAGTTTTCCTTAAGGGGGGGAGGATTCCGAAATTCTATTAAATTCTCTGAAATTTTTCAAATTTTTCGGAATTTTTTGGGATTTTTTCGGAATTTTTCGGGCCCCATTTTAAAAAAAAAAATTTTTTTTTTATTAAAAACTGGCCGGCGGTTTCCCTAACCGCCGGCCAAACCGCCGGCCAAGAGGCGCGGCGAACAGGCGCGGCCAGCCAGACCGCGTGGGCCAGGCGCGGGCCGAGGGCGGGCCAGGCGCGGGCCGCGGGCGCTCCGGCGCGGTTCTGCGCCGCCGCCGGCGGCGGCCGGCCGGTTCGGCCGCCTACCCGTTCCCGGGCTCTGATTTTGGACCCGGACGGTCCAAATTCGACGTTTTTGGGATCCCGGACACGTTTTTCGACGTTCCGGACTCAATTTTGACACTTTCGGAGCTCAACGGGGCCTCTATAATCAAGTTCGAGCAAACGTGTAATTCTTGGAACGCAAATTTTTGCGATTTTGCCAAAGTGAAAAGCCGACACATATATTTTTGGACTCTTGGAGCTTTGACGTCCAAAAATAGAGGGGCAACTGATACGTCATCGAAAAATAATCTTGATTGGGCACGAATCTCGAGGAAAACTCAAGTTAGAAACTTCAAAAATTATTTCGGAGACCATTTAAATTCCGATTTCAGCAAACTTATAGTCGAACTGAGCGTCTCGGAAATACAAATCCAACGACACCAAATTCGACTCAATCCGAGCCCAAGTGAGTCCAAATCAAGTACCCGAAGCGCTGTTGGAAGCATCAAACAGCTATTTGAGTTACCAAACGGTCTCCGATTTTGGCAAGCTTATAGTCGAATCGAGCGTCTCGACGAGACGAATCCAACGAGCCCAAGATCGTAGAATTCTGATATCATTAAGACCTTCAAATGCTTGATAAACGGTTCACAATCAAGGGATTCAATATCGGCCGTTCATCCGGATCACTCTCTATTTGCCCCTGATCTCTCACATATTTACGGGCTATGCCACTCCAGAAAAACTATAAATAGCCCCTCATTTCTCTTAAGAGGGTACCCAAGCCAAGAAGAGAAGAAGAGAAGAAGAAGAGAAGAGAAGCCTAGGAGGGAACAGCTCCTCCTCGACCACCGCCGGAACTCCGCCGGAACACCGCCGGAACTCCACCGAAGCACCACCAGGCGCCCGAGGGACGCCAGAGCTCTGCCCGACACAGGAGCAACGTCGGAATTCTGCCCGACGCCGAAATTCTACCCGACGCCCGAGTGACGCCGGACTTCTTTCCAAGTGACGCCGGAATTCTGCCGGACATTCAAGTGACGTCGAAACTCTGCTTGTCCTTGTAACTGATACTCATTGTAATCTGATCGTCCTGAATTTAAAGGACGAATCAGTCTCGTGTACTTCAAACAACACTAGTGGAACTCTTTCAACTGGGCGTGGCCCCGTGGTTTTTTCCCTTTCCAGGGTTTTCCACGTAAAAATCTTGGTGTTACTATTTCGATTCTGTTTGTGTGCTGGATATACGTACAACGCTGAGACGGAAAATTAAAATCTATCGCCGCATATATTTGAGTCCGCAACAATTATATAATATATATTATGATAATCTCTTTTTTTTTTTTTTTCATATATTGTAGTTGGGATCATTGGCTCTTTAGGTTTCTTTTTATTTTTAATTGTAGTTCTTTGAGCATTAGCGAACATTTGATCCCTTTAAAGATTAATTTTTTATGAATTAACGTATAGGCCCGTTAGTGGATGTTTATAAATAAAAAATTTGATAGAAAGATGAATGTTTAAAACTAGATGATATACATATTTCATGAGAAGACATAAATGCTCAAAGGTGTTATTTTTTATTGTTTATTTAAAAGCCTTACTCTTAATTATTTTTCTTATTTATTTATCAAGTAATTTAGGTGCCTAACATTGTTAGTGCTAATAAGGCTTTAAATAAATTATTAATATAATGACATTAATACAAGAGTTTTCATTTGTAATTTTTGGTAATTTTTTTATTTTAAATAATAAAATGTTTAAATAATTATGTAAACCCATCTACACTTAATCCCTTACAAAAAGAAAACTTAGAATATTTTGAGTCAATTTTTGGTGAATGTTCAAATTGGATAAAAAAAACTATAAAAATTTATTTTAAAAAAATTCACTTATATTTTAAGATAAATATAGGCATTCAAATTCATCATGCTTAACTCATGCTTCACATAATTTTTTTATTAATGCCTTATTGGTTCTAGAGGCACAATTATGATTTTAAAACTGAGAACCAAAAGGATTTATCCAAAATTAAAAAATTGTACATGAATAACTACATAAAAATTTTATTATAATTACATATAAGAATTGTATTCGATTACCATCTGATCGTCAAGTATTTTTTAATTTCTTGAAGCATTTTTTTATAATTGTTATAAGTGATCACTCAATTCTTTTTTTTTTAATTAAGAAATTCAAATTTAAAATTATTTCATTTAATATTCTAAAATATTTATCACTTATCGATTAAATAATTTTTATTGGAGGTATTAAATTAGTTAGATGTTGTAAAATATTATGTGTGAAAAAAAGTATCAAAATAATATGATATAAATGCTGTTATGATAAGATGACAATTACTTAGAACTAGATGATATTTATATTTTATGAAAAGTCATAAATGATACATTGTTTTATTTTTGTTATTTATTTAAATACCTTAGTCTTAATCATTTGTCTTTTTAATTATTTATCTTCTTAATTTATTCAAAGTAATCTAGGTGTCTAAATTTATTTATATATTTTATTTAGTTTATATCTTCTATGTAGAGGTGTCAATAAAATTTGATGTTCACAAATAATTCATGTTCCACTCATTTGTTAAGCTAGTAGTTTTGATGTAGAGCATTAGTTAGTCAATCTATTATCAAATTGTATAACTCTCTTGTAGATCTCCATTGTTTACTGACAAGTGTGCCATACAAGTAATTTAGCTCTCTATATTTATTTATGTTATTTATTTTTTATTAAAATCTCATTCTAGGTAAATTATATTTGATTGTTCTTCTTATATTTGATTATATTCATTTATTCAACCTATACAAGTGGCTTTATAATCTGCATTTATTAAACATATATAGTTGTATATATTAGAAGTTAATGATGATTGCAAAACTCTAGATGTGATATCTTATACTTCTTAAAATAATAATGCAATGTCTAAATGTGACTTAAATATTCAAAGCTTCTTCACATCTTTTCTATTAGAAGTCAGTAAAGAAAATGATTCTTGCTTGACGGGAACTATTTGACTAGCATTCTTCAATTAAATACCGGGCGACAGCCAAAGGCATATGCTTCTACTCAATCCAGCAAAGATCCACAAATCTTTCTGGAATTTTTATTATGTTATCTCATTCTTCAATTGACATCTGTTATGTTCATTTGATGAATTCACCAAGCTATAGAATAACAAGCAATTTCTTCCTACAACATAATTTGTATTGTTTTTGTATTTCGGAAAGCATTAGAAGTAATGTCACTTAAGCAGTTAGTACAAGAATCTAGATTATTTTTCTTCTACTCACCTTAACCTCACTTGCAAGATTGAAAGTTAATGGAATTCTATGTATGGGACCTCATTGCTAAATTATTGTTATATATATATATATATATATATGACCTATATTTTTATTTGGAAGAATGGTAATACACAATTTACATTTTGAGAAGGCGTTAAACATATTGGAACCTCTATTATAACTTGCATCACTCTTAAACAAAGGAATATGAAAATCCTCTCTTAAACTTGGATAAATGATAGTTCCTTGTGGGAAATTTTGGATAAACTACCTTTCAGCTGATAATATAATTAAAATATTTTAAATATAAATTTTCATTTGTAAATTTTTATTCATGTGCATTTAATGCACGTGCAATAAAACTAGTATATATATATATATAATTGTACAAATATTAAATTTATATTGATATTTTTTTTCCGGGTCTCCATCTAATGGGATAAAAATTTGTTGTTGTTGATGAGGATGTTTTCCTTTTTGAGGGGATATGGAATTCACATTAAATTTGCTTAAATATTCTCTCATTCAATTGGCAAGTACGTAGTATTTCCATTTATTCAAGTACACGTTTTTAAATTCAAAATTCTTTGTCAGAATTTTCTTCTGATTTAAATATTGCATATACATGGAATGGTTGAAACAATTCCAAACTTGCAGCTATATTATAATTTGTTTTATTTAATTCTTTCATAGCTATCATTAACTTTGGATATTCTCAGAAAAGCTCGGCTGCGGCAATTCGATTTTTTATTCATTTAGCTTTAATAATTTTCCTTATTTGCTCAATGTATTGCTCTCGGTTTTAAGAGCTCTTCAACAGAGGCGAAGGGAAAATCTGGTAGAAGCCAAAGTGTGCTGAAGGTGTCGGTGATCAGAGTTCTCCTGAAAGAAATATCGTCAAATCTTTGTAAGTTTTTGAATCTTGTTTGAACGATCCTCTTCGTTCTAAGGTCATAATATTTTCTTAAGGATTTTTTTATTTTTGGTACCTAAATTGTTACATCAAAGTAGTAATATTTGTATTTTTTTTTTTTAACTTTGATGAAGGCTTCGTTTGAGGCGGTTTTGTTATTAATTCTTAAAGCAGCTTATTAAAAAGCTGTTTTAAGAAGCAGTAAAAAAGCCGTTCCAAAGTAATTAGAGAACTTCTTCAGCAAGTTCTACAATTTTTATAAAGAAAAAATATAAGTAATAAAGACTTTCGTTGTCCGATTTTATGTGTGCTGTTTCATGTTTGTTTTTATTTTTGCATTCTTTTTAAAATTTAGATCTACTTACTTTTTTTTTTTTTTACAAATAAAACTTTTTAGTTTTACATTCATGTAAATTTTTATGAGTGTAAATAATTTCTGAAAAAATATTAATTTGATCTGCCACACACTTTAAAAGTTTATAAACTGGCCCTGCTAATTTTCTTTAATTTAGATATGTGCAATAGTTGATTTGGTAGTCTTTTAAATTTTATAAAACAGCCCTTTTTAGTCCTTCGATAGAAATAGTAGTTTTCTCAGGGTTTTTTTATAGACAAATGGAAATGGAAGGAAATTGCATACTGACATTTTATTGGCTGCTGAGAAATTTGTTAATAAGAATATTCTTATAAAAATTCGTTAGAATGAAATTTAAAAAATATTGAATTCATTTAAATGAATATAATATATAGACAATCAATTTATATAACACTCACATTAAAATAAATTTAATGAATTTAAAACCTAAAAAATAAAATAAATCTGAATACCCTACCCAAAATTTTTTTAGTTGATACAAATCTACCAATAATAAGTTTATTTTTTTTAATATTTTATTTTGTTTTATTTTCATATTTTTAATTCTTAAATATTATCTTAATGAATGATTATAACTTATAGCTCATTTGAAAAGTTTATAGTTTTTTATTATCCAATAAATATTAAAAAATATATCTAATATTTATAAAAGAAATATACTATTATTATTTTATTTATTTTTATTTATTATATTATATTTTAATATTCTGAGAGACTGAGACATTTAATTCAAGAAAAACATTACAAATCTAAATTTCAATGAGGGTTCTGGTTGTAATAAGGATAGATTTACGGATTAATGTGCTAAAATTTTCAGCAATTCTCGAGATGGATAACTGCAAGAAACGATCAACTTTGTCTGCGCGTGGCGGTGGTCTTTTACATCACGCATCCACACACTCTCTCTCTAGGCTACACAAATGTTTTCCTTCATGCTTCTCGTCTATAAGAACGGGGCCAGATCCCGATTCGCATCCAATGTGTTCGATGAATTGACCTCTCGATCTCTATGCCTTCACTATCACCGAGTGAGACGAAAGTCTTTTGCTGTATATTTTGATCCCTGATCTTCTGAATTAGGCAAGATCGAGGATTTTTACTGTTAGAGTCAGTTTTCTCGTTTCCTTGCCTCAATTGTGGATCTCCTGGTACGTTTTTGTTGGAGTTTTCTTAATGTTCTTTACTTTTGTGGATGGAGAGTGCGTGATTCACTGTATTTCGAGGAATGCCAATTTTGGTTAAGTTGAGGCTGTACTTTGTTTTGATGTTTTAGATTGCCAAATTAGATTTATAGCTGAATTAGTAGTAATGTTCTGACGGTTTCTGTATGGAACGGGAATATTGTGGAGAGAAACGCTTGTGTTTTAGTTTGATTTACGTTTCCCTTCAGCATCTCACTTTATCGGCCTCTTCTCTGACTTTTGAGCTGAGTTGTGGATCTCGTTTAGGGTTTTGGTAGTCCTACTTTCGCTAGAGACCGGTGCAGATTTATTGGTTATAAAAGTGGCCAGTTTCTGATTAAGCAAACTGCAGCGTAGCCTCGATTTTGTAGAAAGAACATCGAAGTGGAAAAGGGCTTTTAGAGTTTGTTGAAAATATTTGGAAAATCAAAATTTATTTTGTATATTAAAAATAATATTTACATGAAATGATAAATTGAGATCTTCAAAAATAAGACATTTGTAGAACATTAATTGGTATGAAGCAAATTTAAATAATTTGAGAAACACAGAAAAACCTAGATTGTATCTCTACCATTGGTGCAAAAGTGTCCATTTCGTGCAGGATTCGTTGCAATTGTTGTCAGACCTTGAGTTCAGAAGACAGTACACGTTAGAATTATAGGTCATGATGAAGATTAATCTCAGCTCATGAATTAGACCTCAAAAGTTAGAATGAACAGAAAAAAATTCTTTATAAATACTTGTAAGCAAAACATGGTTAATTGAACCAGTGGAGGAAGCCATGCTGGTAAGTTTTTTATCTATATCATTAGAGTATAGGGAGGAGGGTTTGGCGACAAAGTGGAGGAACACGGGAGTCAAGAGGTAGCAATTGAGGTTCTGAGGCTTCATTACAACAAGCCCTTGTATGTGAGAGAGGCATGTGGGTGTTAGGGGAGGCATTATGTGGAGGGAGATTGAAAGGCCCTTGGCGTTATGATAGATAAATGAAGAATGTGAAGATGAAAGAGAAAGAGGGTGATATTAAAATTATGATTGGATGATAAAAAGACTCAGAAGGGTGGGGAAGTAAATTATATATTCAAGCTTCAAGGGCCTATAAAGAGAAAAAATATTAGTTCTATGCGCTGTAGATTCGAAACTTACTTGACCGACCTTCTGTAAAATATCTTTGTTTGATTCCCTTTGTCAAGGACCTTCAGTAATTTTTTCCTTTTGATTTTAGCATTCCAATTAATGGCATACCTTTTGGTCACATTGTTGTAGAAACTGCCATGGTTAAAGTTATAAAATGTTAGTAAACATGACTGCAATAATTCTTGTTCTTTAATTTTATCTCTATTATCCATCCCCCTTCTGTATAGATTATTGGATGTCAAGCTGAAATTTTCATTTTGTTATAGTTCTTAGTGTTATCCATTAAACAGTCTTAACATTCATTAGAACCCTTTTGAAGGATGAAAATGTCATTTGGTTCTTGAGATAACATTAAAATTATGCGACTAAGTCAGTTAAGGCCCTTAATATTGTCGTGTAAGACTCATTCATCTAGATGATCAAGCATCTTTCTTTGCTATCTTCAAGAATATTACCTTGAGGCTTATGAATGTTGAAAAGTGCTTTGGATTGCTTGTTCATCCACGGGCTCTCATTCTGTTAAAAATTCTAGATTGCTTGATTCCAATATTGTACTAGCAAAGTCAAAAGATGACAGGGCGTAGGACATCATGTGTCCCTTTGCAAATCTTGAAAACAATCCAAGGATAAGCTCTCTTATGAATTTTCATGTTGTGTTTTGGATGTAACTATAATTGTAGTCAGGTAACCATCTCATTGAAACTCAATTACGGCGACTAGCCCTTTTTTGTTTGGTATGTTCAAACCTGAAGTTCAAAGCTCATTTGATATTGAACAGGTTTTTTATATGGCTTAGAATAGAAATCGTAGCTACAGCTTTGTCAATTATTCTTGTCAATGTATCTTGATACAAGAATCTTTGTTTTCGATCTATTGATTGTAGTATCTGTACGTCTTCTGATATAGGTAACCAAGAAATAACAGATTTCAGGCAACTTTGGTTTTGCTTTGATCCTGTGGCTATTATGGTTGATGCAATACATGATGAGCTGCCTGCTAGAGCACAAAATGCTGAGCCTCTTCGACGACTAGAAATACTTGTTTATGGTGCCGGTCATATGTTAAATGACATAACGTCGGCTTGTTGGTTTACATATCTGTTATTGTTCTTGACCGACTTAGGACTAAGTCCAAGGTACACATTTCTCTTATGGATTATAATTATGTAATTTTAAGAAATATATGATAGTAGTCAGCCATCTGTTGTCATCTAAATGAGAATTATCTTAACTATTTCTGCATTATATGGAAGTTGGGAAAAATTTACTTTTTTAATGGGCAGTTAGAGCCTTATCTACTTTAACTATATTAGCTACAGGCACATAATAATTACATTCTTGCAGTGGATTTATCCTTACCTAATTCTTTGTTAAATAGCTATTACTGAAGAATGGTTAAATAGTTTTGTACTTTTAGTTAGAATTATTATCATATTACTGCTCTAACATGCAATTTTTGAAGTACCATGATGCAGGACTAATATGCTTTTGACTAAAAATTAGAATTTGCACGAATTATGTTAAGAGCAAGTACTTGATTAAACTACTAGCAACTAAAACGATAAAATAAAACAAATGAGGGGTGCTTGCGTTTAGGCCAAACCACAATAAAAGTGCTTGAACAAACAAATAGATTGGAAAATCAACTTAAAGCTAACATAGTAGATGTTCATTCATAATCCCTTAATTAACATTAAGATAAGTTAACATATCAGGAGCTCTCAAAGTAACCCTACGTTTACTAAGCTTTTGTTTTAGCAAATCAAGCGGCGTAGATCTTTTGCGACTTCATCACCACCTACGAGGTTAGTAGAAAGAAGAAGTGACTTGACGAGGAAAGAAAGTTCACCTTAACCGGGAAGGAATCGTCGTCGGAAAATAGTCACTTGAAGGCCAATGGTATGAGTGAGGAACCGTAGGATTTGGGTGAAATATCCTCTGAGTGGGGAAGTATTCGGAGGGGAGGTAGTCGGGAACCGGCCGAGGATGGTCCACCGTCCTTTCTTCCTCTGATCCTCGATCGTATCCACCAACGTGATATAGATCCTTTCGAAGTATTCTTCGACGGTGTTGTCGAAGTCGAACCCAACGTCGAAGAACGGCGAACGGAGGATGTCGATGTTGTCGTGTTCGTCAAGGATCAACCCGTAGTCCCATTCGGGGACTTCCATTCATGTTGGTGAGGAAAAGAGGGGTTGGCGCCGATGAACCCTTGCTGCCCTTGAAGTTTTCCTTCAATGGTTTGAAGATTTCCTTAGAGAATTAAGGGGGGAAAGGGTTAGGGAAGGGGGCGGCCAAGGGGAAGGTGATGAGGGGAAGTTGGTTTAGATTTTGGAGGGGTAGGGTTAGGGTTAGGGTTAGGGTTTAGGGTTCAAATTCTGAATTTGTTTTCAGATTTTGAAATTGGAGGGGGGGGGGGGGGGGGGGGTGGATTAAGGAAACTAGGTTTAATTTCCAAAGGGAAGGATTTAATGTGAGAGAAGGGATTGGGGAGAGAGAGAGGGGGCGGCATGGGGGTAGGGGCCGGCGGCTATGAAGGGATAGGGAGAGATTTTGGGGCTTGATTTGGGGTTTCTAAAATTAGATTTAGGAATTAGGAAATGTTTAATTAAATCCACTTAATTTGAAAATTCAAATAGGGATTAATTAGGAAACTTTCCTAAAATAAGTTTGAATCAATTAGGAAAGTATTAATTCAAATTCAATGTGAATTTGAATTTAGAATTCTTTCCAAACAGCCCCAATTTAATTTAGGCAACTAAATTAAGGGGGAGAGGGGGGATGGGGCCGGCGGGTAGGAGGCTTGGGGAAGGGGTTTGCCGTGAGGTGGTGGAGGGGTTGGGGGAGGCGATTTGGTGGGGAACAGGAGGTGGGGGAGCCGTCGGGTAGGGGAGGAAAGAGAGGGGAGAAAGGGAGTTGGAAAAGAGAAAGAAGAAGGCCACGAACCCGGACTTTTCCTAGGTTGGTGGGTGATCCACTATCCCTCGCCTAGGGATTTCTCTCCAACGATCTCAAGCTCACATAGAACTCAATATGCAGAAATTTTATTATTAATCATTCATTACCAACAAAAGGGAATAAATGGGTTATATATAAGCCTCATACAAGGACTCAAGAAAGAAAAGACGACATTGCCCTTAGGGCTTACAAACAACTCCCTTAAGTAAGGGTAAAACAGTCAACATAAATAAAAGAAATAAACAACATAATAAACTTAGAAATATAAAGACTCGATCGTGGCCGTAGATCGATGGCCACGTCTACGATAAACTTTCCAAGTATGGATGTCCTCATCATTCTCCCAGGGTGGAAGAAAGCTCGACTCCGTCGAGCAAATATCTCTGGTGCTGTCATAGAATTCTAGTGCATCCGGATCCATCTGCTGTAACTCATCGCGATCCAACCACGTATCCTCCGACTCGGGTTTACCTTTCCACCTAATCAAGTACCTTCGTCGTCCACCCTCCTTTGTAGAGATGATTTCATCGCTCAAGATCATGTCCACTTTATCTGCTATAGGTGATTTAGGAATATCTGGGAGTGGAGGTAGGTTAGGGATCTCACAAGGTGGGGTCACACAAGGCTGTTGTATAAGTGGGTTTGGCGGATTAAAATCCGGGCCTTCATATGCCACTAGATCTTCTATGTTAAAAGAGGGATTGATGTTGAACTCCGCAGGAAGATCTACTACGTAAGCATTATCATTGATTCTCTTAAGTATTTTGAATGGACCAGCACTTTTGGCATGCAGTTTCTTAACTGTTCCCTGAGGGAACCGTTCCGGACGAATCCGCACCATCACGGAATCACCAACCTCAAAAGTTTTAAATTTTCGTTTCAAATCAGCACGTAATTTATAATCAGTATTGCTCTTTTCAATTTGTCGTGTAATTTCCTTATGAAGTTCATGCAGATGTGATGCAGACTCAGAGATCCTATACCTAGGACACATAGGAATGAGATCTAAAGGTTGCCTAGGTTTGTACCCGTACACAATCTCGGAAGGACTTAGGCCAGTTGTTCGGTTAATAGAATTGTTATAAGCAAACTCAGCAGTGGGTAAAATGGAATCCCAATCCTTGACATGCTCGCCAACCAGAGACCTTAACAGATTACCTACGCTCCTATTGGCTACCTCGGTCTGACCGTCGTAGAGAATTGTAATTTCGTACCTAATTTCATCCAAAGGGTTTTCCAAAAGTAGCTGGTGAGCTTAACGTCCCTATCAGACACAATGGTTTTAGGTAGGCCGTGCAGACGGACAACTTTGTTGAAGTAAATTTTGGCAATATGGGAGGCGTCGGAAGTTTTGGAGCAGGGTATAAAATGAGCCATCTTGGAAAACCTATCAACTACGACACAGATGGCATCATTTTTGCGTAGAGTCTTAGGCAGGCCTAAAATGAAATCCATGCTAACGTCCTGCCAAGGACAACTAGGGACAGGCAATGGAGTGTACAGACCTGTGTTCTGCTTCCGCTGTTTGGCTAGCTAACACGTGTGACACCGGCTAACCAATCTACCAACATCTCTCTTCAGGCTGGGCCAAAAGAAACGGTACTCCACGGATTCTATCATTTTGTCCCGTCCGAAGTGCCCAGCGAGGCCTCCGGCGTGGAGTTCCCAGACCAGAAAATCTCTTAAGGAGGTGCTCGGGATGCAAAGCTTTTGAGCTTTAAAAAGATAACTATCCTCCAGAAGGAAATCGTCCACAAGGCGCGTGCTGGCCGTGGACAGGAGAGAGTATGTTTCCTTGAAGTCGGGGCAGTCCAGATAATCTTTCCTTATTTGGTCAAAACCCACGACTTCGGCCCTCAACTCAGTGGTAGTCATCATGCGACGACTGAAGGCATCAGCAGCTTTATTCTCAACTCCCGCCTTATGTCTAAGGGTATAAGTGTACTCTTGAAGGAATTCTACCCAACGACCGTGGCGTGCATTCAACTTCTTCTGGGAGTTTATATAACGTAAAGCTTCGTGATCCGAGAAGATGATGAACTCTTGCGGGAGCAAGTAGTGTCGCCAATAACGGAGAGATTGGATCACGACATAGAATTCCTTATCGTAAGTGGAATATCGTTGCCGAATATCATTCAGTTTCTCACTGAAATACGCTACAGGATGACCCTCCTGGGAGAGGACTCCTCCAATTCTGACCCCCGAAGCGTCGCAGGTCACTTCGAAGACTTTGGAGAAGTCAGGAAGTCTCATTACTGGGGCCTCCACCATTTTTTTCTTAATGTCCTCGAAAGCTCTGGTGGTGGCCGGGGTCCAGTGGAAATCACCCTTTTTAAGACAATCAGTGATAGGAGATACGATTGTACTGAAATTTCGTATGAATCTCCTATAGAAGGTGGCCAATCCGTGGAAGCTACGGACTTCCCGGATGTTTTGAGGAAGGGGCCACTCAACTATGGCTTTTACCTTCTCAGGGTCAGCAGAAACCCCGCGAGCCGATACGATAAAACCTAGAAAAATGACTTGATCTACAAGGAAAGTACACTTCTTGGGATTAGCGTACAATTGTTCTTTCCTTAAAATAGAACAGACTTGCTTAAGGTGGTCAAGATGTTGCTCAACAGAATGACTATAAATAAGAATGTCGTCAAAGTAGACAACGACAAACTTACCCATAAAAGGATGCAACACTTGGGTCATAATTCTCATGAAGGTGCTCGGGGCGTTACTCAACCCGAAAGGCATGACCATCCACTCATAAAGACCGTCCTTGATCTTGAAAGCAGTCTTCCACTCATCACCGGGTCGGATCCGGATCTGGTGGTATCCACTCTTGAGATCGATCTTGGAAAAGAGAGTGGCACCCGTCATCATAAGCATATCGTCTAATCTAGGAATAGGAAAGCGATATTTGACGGTGATTTTGTTGATAGCACGACTATCTACACACATTCTCCAAGATCCGTCCTTTTTAGGAGTGAGAAGGGCGGGCACCGCGCAGGGACTAAGACTTTCCTTAATGAAACCTCGCTGCAGTAACTCGTCTACCTGCTTCTTAAGTTCGGCATGCTCCGTGGGGTTCATGCGATAGTTTGGCAGGTTTGGGAGGGAGGCTCCAGGGACTAGGTCTATAGCATGCTGAATGTCTCGGAGGGGGGGTAACTGATCAGGGAGATCATCCGGGAAGACCTCAGCAAATTGCCCTAAGATAGGTTGGACTTCCTGAGGAATGGGGTCATCAGATTCGGTGGGAATCTCACGACCCACTAAAGCGTATAGAGGTGCACCACGAGTGACCTCAGTGTCCAGAACCTTGGCGGTGACCAAGTTTAGTCCTTTCTTGGCCTTAAGGGGGTGGGGTTTAGGTTTTTCCTTGACCCGGGGCTGCGATGGTAAAAGCTTAATCTTTTTACCCGCATGTTCAAACACACAGGTGTTTGAACGCCCATAGATGTGGACATCATTATCAAAAATCCAAGGTCGTCTTAACAGAATTTGTCCAACATCCATAATCAGAACATCGCACCATACGTTCTCCTTATAAGTGACAAAGGAGATAGGTACGAGACTTCGTTCCTTCACTTCCAAGGCAGTGGAGTTGACCCAAGCTACCTTATAAGGACTGGGGTGAGGAACGGCAGAAAGGCCTAATTTGGACACCATGCTGGGGAGACAGCATTGATGCAACTGCCACTATCTACGATGACTTTACAGTTTTTATCTTTGATTTTGGTGTAGGTGTGAAAGATAGAAGTCCTACGCCAGTCATCGAAGGTAACAGGGTGTGACAGCGCATATCTCACCACGCAGATGGGAGATGTGTCCAACTTCTGAAGGCAATGGAGGACGGCGGTGTCATCGTCCTCCTCGAAGAAATCACCCTCTTCTTCCACTTGGTGAACCTGATCAACCTCGGGCTCAGGATCCTCCTCAGTAAACTCCTCAATAATGGAAACTTGGTAGGGACTGGAGCACTGGGAAGCGATATGCCCATACCCCTGGCATCGAAAGCACTTAGTCCCGGGACTGGACCGAGGGGCATCCGGGGTGGGAGGTTTACTTCTAAAATCAGGTCGAGGTGCAGGGGAACCCGTGGGAGGTCGGGTGCTACTACCCGGAGTAGGTCGGGTAGTAGAGGAGTGCGGGGTGGAACTACCTGACAGTCTGTAGGGGGGTCTAGGGTCGTGGTAACGGCTAGAATGCTGGGATCGACTCTCCTCTAGGTCAAGTACTAAACTATACGCATTCTCTAGGGTTGTGACATTTCGGGCGAACAGCTCGTTGCGAAGGTCCTCTCGCAACCCGGTACGAAACATTGATAGAATCTGTGCAGGGGTAGTGGAGGTCTCCCCTTTACAACGGATCAGGAAATCATCGAAGGAGGCGATGTAATCTTTGACAGGTTTGCTACCCTGAGTCAGTCTATGCCACCTATCTAAGAGCCTAGGGAAGTACGAAGGAGGAAGGTACTTTTGCTTAAGCTCACGCTTCATCGACAACCAGTCAGTGATGGGGTACTCATTGCGAGACTCCCTAAGGCTTTCTAAGTTAGACCAGAATTGGCTAGCCCTCCCAATTAGTTTCATGCTGGCGAAACTGACTTTCCTAGCCTCGAAGATGTCATACCACCTAAAGAAATTATCCATACCTTTGATCCAGTCCAGAAAGAGCTGGGGATTGAGGGTACCATCGAAAGTAGGTGCATCGACCTTGATATTCTTCATCAGGGGAAGATTATGGTCGTGGTGGTGCTTTTGCCTATGGTGGGGGACACGATGAGGAGCTCGAGGGTGCCCCTCATCCGTAAAAGGATCGTCCCCGTACATAGAGGGTGGCCTAGAAGGGGTATACGGAATCGGGTGGCTCCTACCATGCTCTATGGTATCAAGACGGTCAGTGGTGGTTCTACAAAAATCAGCAAGATCAGCTTGATTTTCTTTTAATTGTTGGCTAATAGCATTCATTTGGCCTACCAGTAGGTCCAAAGTCCTTCCAAGTTGTTCGGGGTCCATTGCTAAACACTAGGAAAGGTTTAGGGGAAACAACTAGGAGTGGACAGCAAGTGTAAGTGCAGGAAAACACCCTAAAATGACACTAAAAGCTGCAGGAAACTTAAGGACAGCAATCTAAACTAAGGTGTTAAGTCTCCTAGACAACTAGCAAGGTTGAAAGGTTAATGACAGCACTTAGACACCAAAGAAAAGGCTTTATAACACACTAAATGCATGCAGAAATGTAGAGGACAGCAAACATATCATGTAACTAAACTCATTAAAAAGATAACATGCATGTAACAAAGTAAGGAAACAGTTAAAACAACTCCTAGGATGAAGTCTAGCATGCAAAACTAGAGCAAATTATGCTCTGATACCAGATGATGCAGGACTAATATGCTTTTGACTAAAAATTAGAATTTGCACGAATTATGTTAAGAGCAAGTACTTGATTAAACTACTAGCAACTAAAACGATAAAATAAAACAAAGGAGGGGTGCTTGCGTTTAGGCCAAACCACAATAAAAGTGCTTGAACAAACAAATAGATTGGAAAATCAACTTAAAGCTAATATAGTAGATGTTCATTCATAATCCCTTAATTAACATTAAGATAAGTAAACATATTAGGAGCTCTCAAAGTAACCCTACGTTTACTAAGCTTTTGTTTTAGCAAATCAAGCGGCGTAGATCTTTTGCGACTTCATCACCACCTACGAGGTTAGTAGAAAGAAGAAGTGACTTGACGAGGAAAGAAAGTTCACCTTAACCGGGAAGGAATCGTCGTCGGAAAATAGTCACTTGAAGGCCAATGGTATGAGTGAGGAACCGTAGGATTTGGGTGAAATATCCTCTGAGTGGGGAAGTATCCGGAGGGGAGGTAGTCGGGAACCGGCCGAGGATGGTCCACCGTCCTTTCTTCCTCTGATTCTCGATCGTATCCACCAACGTGATATAGATCCTTTCGAAGTATTCTTCGACGGTGTTGTCAAAGTCGAACCCAACGTCGAAGAACGGCGAACGGAGGATGTCGATGTTGTCGTGTTCGTCAAGGATCAACCCGTAGTCCCATTCGGGGACTTCCATTCATGTTGGTGAGGAAAAGAGGGGTTGGCGTCGATGAACCCTTGCTGCCCTTGAAGTTTTCCTTCAATGGTTTGAAGATTTCCTTAGAGAATTAAGGGGGGAAAGGGTTAGGGAAGGGGGCGGCCAAGGGCAAGGTGATGAGGGGAAGTTGGTTTAGATTTTGGAGGGGTAGGGTTAGGGTTTAGGGTTCAAATTCTGAATTTGTTTTCAGATTTTGAAATTGGAGGAGGGGGGGGGGGGGGGGGGGGGGGGGTGGATTAAGGAAACTAGGTTTAATTTCCAAAGGGAAGGATTTAATGTGAGAGAAGGGATTGGGGAGAGAGAGAGGGGGCGGCATGGGGGTAGGGGCCGGCGGCTATGAAGGGATAGGGAGAGATTTTGGGGCTTGATTTGGGGTTTCTAAAATTAGATTTAGGAATTAGGAAATGTTTAATTAAATCCACTTAATTTGAAAATTCAAATAGGGATTAATTAGGAAACTTTCCTAAAATAAGTTTGAATCAATTAGGAAAGTATTAATTCAAATTCAATGTGAATTTGAATTTAGAATTCTTTCCAAACAGCCCCAATTTAATTTAGGCAACTAAATTAAGGGGGAGAGAGGGGGGATGGGGCCGGCGGGTAGGGGGCTTGGGGAAGGGGTTTGCCGTGAGGTGGTGGAGGGGTTGGGGGAGGCGGTTTGGTGGGGAACAGGAGGTGGGGGAGCCGTCGGGTAGGGGAGGAAAGAGAGGGGAGAAAGGGAGTTGGAAAAGAGAAAGAAGAAGGCCATGAACCCGGACTTTTCCTAGGTTGGTGGGTGATCTGCTATCCCTCGCCTAGGGATTTCTCTCCAACGATCTCAAGCTCACATAGAACTCAATATGCAGAAATTTTATTATTAATCATTCATCACCAACAAAAGGGAATAAAGGGGCTATATATAAGCCTCATACAAGGACTCAAGAAAGAAAAGACGACATTGCCCTTAGGGCTTACAAACAACTCCCTTAAGTAAGGGTAAAACAATCAACATAAATAAAAGAAATAAACAACATAATAAACTTAGAAATATAAAGACTCGATCGTGGCCGTAGATCGACGGCCACGTCTACGATAAACTTTCCAAGTATGGATGTCCTCATCATACCAAATATTGTCTTTATGGCTTTGTCCACCCTTGGTACTGTAAACAGGCCATTATCTGTGCTTTTTTGAAAAACTCTTATTTCAAACATCTGTTTTTCCAATTCTGCATCATATTCTTTACCTACGATGTCTTGTTTTCTACTAATTACCGGAAGTTTATTTTGGTCTATGTTTTTATAATCCTAGTGGATGCCTTCCTTTTGCATGCTTCTCTTTTAATCATTATAACTTTTGATCCAGCATTCTCTCCTTATAAGACAGGGAGACAAAGTTGCTGCAAACTTCACTGGCTAGTTCTGAATCTGATTATTTGAGTGATTTTTTTTAGTTAGGTTATTAAGGCTTCAACTGAGCCACAAGGATGTTTGTAAGAAGCCTTTTTCTGTTTTTACTGTAAGCACGGAGGGCGATCAATATTGCTTTTTTCAAAGCTGCTAACCTGTGTGTACTAAAATCGATGTTGCTTTTTCAAAGCTGCTAACCTGTGCGTACTAAAATCTTTCACCATTATTTTGTCTCTTAACTATTATTTCATTCATTCTTTCTTATGGGAAAGCTTATTTTGTGGTGCTAAGAATTAATTTGGCACCAGCATTTGAATTCATGACTTTGTGGTAATTACAATGCTAAAGCTCGAACTTGATTTAATTAAATCCCTATTGAAGATCCATGGCCTTTCTTTACCTCTTCCTCATCTTGAATATAGCCAAGCTTTCTCTCAAGATCTACGTTTGAGTTCATAGGCTACTTGATTCACACCTGCACACGCTTTAGAACAATTAGTTCGAATATAAATGTGGATGAGGTGTTTATACTCATCAAAATTAACATGGGTCAACTAGCCAGGGAACGGTAATTTAACTCTTGTAATGTATGTAAAAGGTTCTTAAAATCACAAAAATCAATACCTAAGGGACTATTTGGCCCTGTAAAGAAGTGCATTGCATGTTAGAATGTTTGCAAATTGAATGTGGCTAATTTAAACACATTCACTTTAAATTAAAAAGTTTCAAGGTGCATCCACGTTTCATCTAATGAAATGGTTGAAAGATGTCTTAAGCTTTTCCTCTTGTTCTTTGCATGAATTTTTGAGCCTACAAACAGCCCCAAGTCAAATTTCCATGAAATTCTGCAGTAAAAGATTCAAGTTACCATGAGATATGAGGTCATAATCCATAAACAACAATTCATAATCCAAAAAGTTGCAAGTTTATTCAAGATGAAATGCATTACCTCCTGCATCCATTACCGTGTTAGTTAACTAATTTGATCAAGATACCTTGATCCTTGTAAATTCTCGATACAGTGGTTTACTACTACCGCCTACTGGATTATGACCTGGAGTTCATGGTTTGAATCACAGAAATCCATACTTGGTAGCAATAAGTTTTTTTACAACACCTCTCGGGCACCAGACTGCCTGTAGTCTCCTAATACAGTTTACGCTCTCTTCTTAACTAGGAAGTTTGCAAGAAATTTTTTCAAGGCCTATGTTATTTAATATTGTTTATTCCTATTGTACTTTTACTTGGTAGCATCTTCCCCCATTTAATGTTTAGTGGTTATCATTTAGAATGTTTTGAATGCCACATTTTTGCAGGGATGCTGCTATTGTAATGCTTTCTGGTCAGGTGGCTGATGCTTTCACAACTATTTTTGCTGGAGAGTTGGTAGGATCTCTTGTCCTCAGATATTATTTTATGCATTGCATGCATCATAATATGGATGCATTTTTTTTGTAACGTAGTCTTTTGTTTACAACTTTCAACTGCTGCTTTCACTCCTGATGCTGTTGTTCCAACTGTTTTAAAGAAAGTTGGACATGAGAATCCAATATTGAATAGAAATTCATCAACAGTCATTTTATATGCTAAAGGACAAGTCAAAGTTATTTTTTCATATAGAAGGATTTTCACCTTTTGGTATCCTTATTTACCACCGTCAATTAAAATGCAGATCATAGGCCTAATTGTTAATCTCTTAGGTAGCATGCTGAGATTCTGATTAAATAAGATGTAGTGAATAAATGAACATGATAAATGGTGTGGCAAGAAGGTGTCACTAGATGCTAGATTTGGGGTGTGTGCGAAAGGGAGAGAGACATCTTTCATCTCAATAAATGTTCTATTTGGGAATGTTTTGCTATTCTCAATTTGCTTGTTCTGATTAGAAAAGCCTTATTTTGGAAGGTTTCATTGGATTCAATTTGACGGAGGAATCAACGTGTTTATTCAAGTGATGTGCATGTTGATCTCAATGTGTTTATTCTGATAAGAAACCCATTAACGGTGTAGGCATAATTGGGTTAAATGTGTTTTCTAATATTAAAACATCCTTAGTCAGGGAGACAGTTGCGTAGTAACTGCTTAATCAATTTTGGAGAGTTTGGTATGTATCCTAGCTTTATTGAAAGCACAATACAAACTTGGAGTCTACATATAGTGCTTAATCACATCTTAAGAATTTACTAGCCTATATGGTTTCCCTTTGTGTTTACTCAGCGACGTTGAAGAGCTTGCAGAAATACATGTATTCATGTCTGTTTTCTTGGAGTGCATATTTCCGACTTCATAGGATTTTGATGCAAATTGACATCCCGAGTTTTGATTTTTCTTCACTAAATATTGTGTTGGTTGTTTCCTTGAATTTTAGAATTTTGTAGTTTTAGCTTTAGTAGTTTTAATCCTTCAAAGATGGTTTATGTTCTTTAAGTTTCTTAACACTTTTGGTCTTGTTCCCTTACTGTTCGTTTCGATTTCTTTGCTGATTTGGTTTGGGTTCATCAACTAGCTCTCTGTTGGTCATGTCCTCCTGCGTTGCTGTGTCGGGTTTGTAGTTTGGTTTTTGTAGGACCTTTAGTTGGACTTTAGTTGTCATTGGTTCCTTGATTTAGCGTTCATTATTGTTGTTGTGCTTTCAGATTGGCCGTAACTTGGTTTCTTGTTGTTTTCTGAATCAAAGGCTCAGTTTTTTGTTTGTTTTTTTGGGGGATATTTAGGTCAATTTAGGCAAACTGACACACACATTATATATATAAGCTTCAAATTCAAGACTTAAACATACACACACTTCACATACGTAAGCTCGAACCCAAAACCTCTTGGTTGATAACCATTCAAATCCAAAACCACTTAGTTAATAACTAAAACTCGCAACCTGCATACCAGATGAGATGCGTCGGTTTTGTCTGAAATGTGGATTTTTTTGTTCACCCGTGATATGTGATTCCTATAGCTGCTACTTTTTACGGAAGGCAATGAACCTCCATTCGACCAGTGTGCGCGTCTTTTGATACATGAACTAGACGTGTCCTTCCACGACATAGCAATCTCGTCTTTTAGGATTTTTCATTTCTATGAATTGCTGTATTTGCCTTCTGTTGGCTACTGATTTTGATTGAAAATTTGAGGGATATTTAATTACAAAGATCTATTGGCTTTGAGGTTCGTTAAAAATAGTTTTCCAATGCTATGCTTTCTCTTTATATCTGAGTGCTGTTTAGATCTATATTTTTTTAGCATGAGATTGTTTATTGTCTTTGCATATTATATATTTTACTTAATGATTTGCTCGTGTTTAAATTTAGTTAAAACTCATTCAATCTAATTTTTTTTTATTATGATGCGATGTTTTATTGATAAAAACAATTTATGCGATATTTCTCCTTGGGCTATTATTAAATTATCATTTTGCAAATCTTTTACATTTTATCACAATAGATGAATGTTTATTTATAATGATGATATGTAACTTTGGGAAAATTATTAGGTGCGGACACCGGACGTAGAGATACGTCTGGACGTCCACTTAAAAGTTGACACGTGGACTGCGCTTTTATTGTGCATTTTGACTGCTATTTGACTGTGCTTTGACTGCGCTTTTGATGCGCTATGGGTTAAAGTTCCGCGAACACATTAAATATATAAAGTAAAAAATGAATCCACGTGGACACTCCACGTGTCAATATTTGATTGGAGTCCGAACAAATCTTTACGTCCGGTGTCCGCATCTAAAAATTTTCCGTAACTTTGACATCTAGTGGCATCAAAGAACCTCTACCTTTAGGAGAAATTATTGCATGCGGAGTTCGGACGGGAGAATCATCCGGATTATGTGAGGGTATACAACAAATGCATAGCAAATACACAGTAAAAAATAAAACTTTATATTTGCGGTGTATTTACTATGCACTCTCATAGAATCCGGATAATTCTTCCGTCTGGACTATGCATGTAATAATCTCTCTGCCTTTAGGGGGCTGTTTGTTAGTAGCATTTGAACAGGATTTAACCTAAATCTTGTCAAACAGCAAAAAAGAACAACTTTAGATCTTACAAAATTTTAAATCATATTTTTTTCTGTGTTTTGCATTTACGTCCCGAATTTAGCAAATTTGGGTATTGTTAGCCTTTAATAAGGCTCAGTTTGAGATAATTTTTTGTTCTAAAAAAATTTATATTGTAAAAAACAGTAAAAAAAATTGCTAAAATAAAACCTTAAAACAAGTCTCTCATGATCTTCTAAATAAGGGCAGTTATGCTCCGAAGGATATAATTCAAGGATTTAATAAATCTTGGAAATTTAGATTTAGTAAGTTCTCAGCCAATTAAATTTATTATGATAGAGATTAAATCTAATTAAATTTTGATGAGTTATTTAATTATTTATTTTAGGATTTAAATATATTATCTCAAATAGAATGATATAATAATTAATACATCACCAAAAATCACCTTGATTAAGCACTAATCTCGAGGCATACTTGAACTGGAAACTTTCAAAATTAAATTTGGGATCATTCAAACTTTGATCATAGCAAACTTACAGTCAAATTGAATGTCTTAACAAGATAAACTCAATGACATCTTGGTCTAATCCAAGTCTAAATGGGCTCGAATCAATGGACTAAAGCATACTTGGAAGCTTTAAAGTACTAATTGAGTAATCAAATGATCTCTAAATTTAACATGCTTATAGTCGAATCAAGCGGCTCGACGAGATAAATCCAACAAGTCCAAGATCACTTAATTCTGACATCATTAAGGCACTTAAATACTTAATGAAAGCTTCATAACTAAGGGAATCAATATGGATCGTTTGATGGGCACTCCTAATTTGCTCTAGATTTTTTCTATATTTACTGAGCATACCACTCTTAAAAATCTATAAATAGACCCTCATTCTTCATATGGAGGAGGGAGAAAAAAGAGAGAATAAGAAAGAGCTCTCCAACATTTTTCAGTTATTGTCATAGTCGTCGACCACTAGCTATTGCCACCAACAGCCACCATCGTCACCGATGATCAACATCTGAAGTTACCACTCTCTCCAGAACAGTGACAAGATTTAACCCTGTTGTTGAGTGCATCTATCAATCTGTGGACATCTACTTTCTATACTTTCTATTGGGAGAATAAAGCCTTGCTGTTGGGCATTAACTGTCTCTCTCTAAGGACACTAAATTTTACATAAATCTCACTCAGCTCTCTTTGGTCTATTGGTTGGGAGTTTTTGACTACTAATTAAGAGGCATTGGGTTTGAGTCTTGTGTATATGATGTGTGTGTAAGTTTGCTTCAATTAACATGTTTCTTCATTTTCCAGTTATTGTTGTAGTTGTCGACCACCAGCTATTGCCACCAACAGCCACCTTCGTCACCGATGATCAACCTCTGAAGTTACCACCCTCCAGAATAGTGACAAGATTTAACCCTATTGTTGAGTACATTTATCAATGTGTGGACATCTGCTTTCTATACTTTCTATTGGGAGAATAAGGCCTTGCTGTTGGGCATTAACTGTCTCTCTAAGGACACTAAATTTTACGTAAATCTCACTAAGCTCTCTTTGGTCTGTTGGTTGAGAGTTTTGATTACTAATTAAGAAGTCTTGAATTTGAGTCTTATGTATATGATACGTGTGTAAGTTTGCTTCAATTAACCTAAATGTCGTCCCCCCAGCCCCCCCAATAAAAAAACCTAAATCTCGTCAAACAACAAAAAATAACAACTTCATATCTCACAAAATCTTAAATCATATTTTTTCTGTGTTTTGCATTTATGTCCCAGATTTAGAAAATTTGGGCATTGTAAGCCTTTATTAAGGCTCAGTTTGAGATAATTTTTTGCCATTATTTTATCATTGTTTTCAAAAAAAGAAAATTTATGCTAAAAAACTTTTGTGAAAAACAGTAAAAAAATTTTCTCAAATAAAATCTTAAAACAACAAGTCTCTCATGATCTTTTCTCCACAAGGGCAGTTATGCTCCAAGTAGGATATAATTCAAGAAGGATTTAATAAATCTTGGAAGTTTAGATTTAGTAATGATATATCATAAAAAATTAATCATGATTGGACACAAATCTCGAGGTAAAATTGAGTTGGAAACTTTCAAAATCAAACCCTGGAACCATTTGAACTCGATTTCGGCAAACTTATAGTTGAACTGAATATCTCGAAAAGACAAACCCAACGACACCAAATTTGACCAAATCTGAGCCCACATGGGTTCAAATCAAAGACCCGAAGCACATTTGGAAGGTTCAAACCATAAATTGGAAGACCAAACAATTTCCAAATGAACATGCTTATAGTCAAATTGAGCGACTCAACAAGACGAATCCAACGATCCCAAGATTGTTGAATTCTGATATCATTAATATACTCAAACATTTAATAAACAGACCATGATCAAGGGAGTCGATATCGTCCGTCTATTTAAAACACTCCCAACATGCCCTTGATCTTCTCCCTATTTGCTGGCCATGCCACTTCTAAAAAATTAGAAATATATCCCTCATTCTTCATTGAGAGAGGACTGAGCAAGGGAGAGAAGAAAGAAAAAGAAGAGAGGAAATGAAGAGAAGTCAGCGTTCTCTTTCCACCAGACTCCTCCTCGACCACTGTTTGACCACCGACCATTGCCGGACTATCGCCGGACTTCTGCCCGACCACCGACTTTCGTCAGACTTCCGTCCGACCACTAGCTGTCACCGGATTTTCGCCCAACCACCAGTTGTCACCGGACTTCTGTCCGTCCACCAACTGACGTCAGATTTATGCTCGACCACCGACCATCATCCCATCCAATCCTTGTTCGTTGCTAGATTTCAACCCAATGGTTGACTATTGTAATATGATCATCCTCAATTTCAAGGACGAATCAATCATTTGTAATCTATTCAAACGCTAGTGGATTCATTTAAACTAGGCGTGGCCCCGTGGTTTTTCCCTTCATGGTTTTCCACGTAAACAATTCTAGTATTTCTTTTTTCTTTGTTTGTGAGCTGGATACTCGTGCAACGCTAAGATGAAAGATTTTTCTACTTTACCACCGTGAATATTCTAGCCCACAACAAGTAAATTCTTAGCCAATTAAGTTTGTTATGATAGAGATTAAATCTAATTAAAATTTGATGGGTTTTTATTTTAGGTTTTAAATTTATTATCTCAAATAGAATTATAATAATTGATACGTTACCAAAAATCACATTGATTAAGCACTAATCTCGAGGCATATTTAATTTGAAAGAGCTCTCTAGCATTTTTCAACTATCGCCATCGCTGTCGACCACTAGCTATTGCCACCAACAACCACCATCATCACTGACGATCAACATCTGAAGTTACCATACTCTCCAGAACACTGATAAGATTTAACTATGTTGTTCGGTACATCTATCTGTCTGTGGACGTCTACTTTCTATACTCTTTGTTGGGAGAATAAAGTCTTGTTGTTGGGCATTAAGTATCCCTCAAAGGACACTAGATTTTTGTACTTGAAGAAAAGATAATTTTTGCATCACTTGTTATATAGTGAATTTTACAATTGTACTAGGCTCCGTAGTTTTTTCACTTTTCGAGTTTTCTATGTAAAAAATTCTATGGTAATGATAGTTTTTATCTGTTCATGTTGAATTTTTGTACTTTGCTAAGACGTTAAACTCACACTTTATCGACTCAATTTTTCTAGCACATAACAATAATAAATATCTATGATTAAATTAAACATGTTATATCGCCTGCGATCATAATTAATATAAATAATATTCATCTCAATAACCATTGATTAATAATTTATTAAATTAAACAGATCATGATTTGTAATGAGTCAAATCAAATAAAATAATATTAAAATTTAAAACTTAATTTGCGTAATTTATATCTTTTGTAATTAATCAATATTAATTATTAAAATTAATTTTAGAAAAATATGTGTTTAACATTTCCCCTAGCTCCTTACGGCGCCTAACCAAAACCGTCGACTGAAAGCAGTTAAGCGGTGACGACGGGAGCTCTCGAAGAAAAAGAAGCGAATAAATGGCGACGAAACCCTCGAGGACGCAAATGCGGCAACCCAAAGAGCCAAAGCCCTCGAAGAAAGGGAGGAAGTTGCGATGAATGCTCGCTGGCGAAGGCAAGATTCCCGCAATTCAATTTGTGTAAAAACCGCAAATCCACAGAACTACCGGATTGATTAAATGTTGACCTAAACAGAAAATCATCATGCCCGCCCCTCTTTGCCATTACGCCGTATGTCGCCCTCGTCTCTCTCGACGAGTGAAATTACGCACACACCCTGGCGAGCTCATTCCCTGTCTCTCGATATCTCATTCATTCTCTCGGTCGCCCTCACTCACGCTCTCTCCGGCCCTCCCATGCTCGACCCAACCCGCTTCCCCATGCTCGACTGAGCGCTGCCGCCGAATCGCTGATCCCGCCGTTCTCTCCGTTTTCTTTTTTCTCCCTCTCTCTTTCTCTATCTCTCACGCTCGCTCTCTCTTCCTTTCTCTCTCCAATCTCTATCTCCTACTCTCTCTCTCCTACTCTCTCTATGTATCACTTTCTCGCTCTATCTCTCACCCTATCTCTCCTCTTCCTCTCTCAAAAACAAGAAATCGAAAAAAAGAAAAGGAAAAACGGAAATAGAAAGAGGAAAAAGAAAAAAAAAGGTATTTTTTATGTGTTGGCCTTTTCATCTCCGCAAATGCTTAAAACTCTCAAAAATCAACATTGCGATATGTATGGCGTGATGAGCGGAACATATGCCTGCTATTTTTAGTGTGGTAGGGGAAATCCGTAGGCTAAGCCATGTATTTAGCATACTCTCTATCTCATGTGACTATGTGAGCACTTTTCTTAGCACAATGAGAAAAATTCAGGTTTAATCATGGGTTCTCTATTGGTTAAGCTCCTATGCATTGTTGTTTTGTGCCTATAGCTTGGCTTTTGTTGGGCCTTCTGTTGGTCTTTAGTTGCCATTGGTTTCTTCATAATTTAATATTTATTATTTGTTGTGTTGTGCTTTCAAATGGGTTGTGACTTTGTCATTAGCTCCTTTATTCTATGCGATTTGCAAATTTCTTGTTCAACCTTGAGTGTGATTCTTGTAGCTACTCCATGTGATCTTACCTATTCATTGATTGTCATTATTATTCGTTCTTCTTAGGTGTGAGCTTTTCGCTTAAATACATGATGAATTCATGAATGGTGTGCTATTCGTCTGCGACCTTATTTGCAACTTCTTGTGATAAAGTATAAAGAGTTTTTAATTGCTATCAATTGCAGGATTTGCATTCGGATGGCTTTTGTTTGTGATTGAAATTTTGAGGGATTTTTGTTGGTTCTAAAGCATATAAAAAAATAAATTTCAATTATAATTCCGAGTATCATGATTTCTCTTTGTGCTCGAGAGTTGTCTGGATATGAAACTTTATGGTGTGATGGGAGTGGTGATTACCAAATTTCAGGATGATTTCTTTCCTTAATTATTTTTATTTCATATTTTAGTTATTGGTTTACTCAAGTGTTTAAATTTAGTCAGAACTTGTACATTTTGAATTTTTAGCTGCAGTGTGAATTTTGATCAAAGTGTTGTTTTATTGATCTTGAATTTTTATACTAAATCTCTACTTGGTGCAAATTTAGCATGTTTCTGATTTTCATCAAAAGAGACAAATACTTTTTTAAATTGATGGCACGTGAAGTGCATATTTTAATTCATTTGTTTGATTCCATGTATTACATCATATAATCATATTAGGGAACACTAGATTCTAAGATATCCTACATCAAATGTTATGTCTAATGAAGCTATAAGCATGGTTAATCATTTAGCAGCTGGCATATATTAGTCTTGTGTTAGATGGTCTCCATTTGAAGAAATTCATGCTGAGAAATTGATTTATTGGCTATGTGAGCCTGCATGCTGAAAAACATACTGTAAAAGAGTGTCCATGTGTTTAGGCACATATTGTTTCCTAGCACGAATTTTCCTATGACGTTAAAGCTTATGTGGAAAATGTCATCCTTTAGGCAAAGTTCAAATGAAAATGAATTGCTGAAAACAGTTATCGATTTTGTGACAATCCACTGAAATCTAAATAATAAGAGGCCGCTTGGGGATTGACTGTTCATTGGTAGGGTGAGCAAAACCAGACATCTAGGTGAAGTTGGGAATATGTAGTGGAAGAAATGTTAGGGGTGTTTGCCTAACTAAAACTCATGAAGAGAGGGAAGAGTATGACATTTTGAAGGCTAAAAGTATGTGACATGTGTACCATCGACGGAATCGTAGATCGATGGCTACGATTCGGAGCCTTTACTTTTGATGTATTTGATGTTTGTTTATTTCGCATTTTCTGTTTTCCTATTTTACCCCTAAAGGGTAGTAAGTTCTTGTTGTAGCTCGAGGGCATGTGTGTCTTTTCTTTTCTTCATTATTGAGACCTATTTATAAAGGTCTCTTGCTTTGTATGAGGATGATGATTAGTAATGAAAATTTTAGATTTCTGCCTTCTATTTGCTTGTAAGCTTTAGAGAGAGAGAGGTGAAGCCTAGGAGAGGTCAAAGCAATACTCGTCAGTCTTTGGAAGAGTCCGAGACTCGTGGCCCATCAATTCCCCTTCCCTCACACCTCCGGCCACCTCCCAAGACCCCTCAACTCGCCCGCCTGCATCAACCCCTCTTGAACCCTCCCACACCCCTTAGCCGCCGACCCCCATTAGTCTTCCCAGCTGCCGGCCTCCCCTCCTAAGACCGTAGCCACGGTCCCTAGACCCTCATGTCGCCGGTCGCCCCACCCCTCACCCTTGAATTTTGAAATTCAAAATTCAAAGCCCACAACTACTTTCCTAAAATAATCTCCCTCAATTAGGAAAGATTATTTATTTGAATTCAATTCAATATTTGAGGTCAAATATTTCTCTCCCCAATAAATCCCAATTAGGAATCCTCCCTAAAATAAATCAAATCTGAGATTATATTCAGATTTGATTCCAATCAAATATTAATTCTCTTGGGCCCACAAACATTGAACCTAGACACCCTCTCTCCCTCCTCATGTGGCCGGCCCCTTCCCCTTGCCTTTTCTCTCTCCAATTTAATTCCCCAACCCACATTAATCTCCTCATAATTCCCTCCTAAACCGCCGGCCCCCATAGCCCTTTTTGGGTTAATTTGAATTCAAATTAAACCCTTTTCCCCCCCTTAGAAAATCTGAAACTAAATTCAGATTTTCCTAATTTCTTCCTCCCACCTTTCTAGTCCTAAACCCTAGCCGACCCCTCCCTCTTCCCCACCTACCCGAGAACCCCTCCCCACCGGCCGCTCCCCTTCCGTCTCCCTTCGCAAAGCCATCGACTTCCTTCCCCTAGGCTCACGATAAGATGCCTTTGTCCATGGATGGTGGATCCCGAAGTTGATCATGGATTTGCCTATGATGAACATGGCCAAATAGATATTCTACAATCTCCTTTCTTCGATCCCGGCTTTGGATCTGAAGGTACCGTTGAGGAATATATTGAACGCATCCACTTCTGTTTGGTTGAGATCATCGACGAACAACAATCATCCGGGTCGTGGCAAATCCTCGGACGTCCACCGACTTCTTCAACTCCGACTACTTCTCCGACGAGCACTACCGTAGGCATCAATTGTCTCCTAGTGGCTTCTCTAGGGTTGCTTGTAATCTTCTTCTGCTAAAGCACTAATTCCATGAGTGAGAGTGAGGGATCCAAGGTGAACACTTCTAATTATTAAATTGTGGACTATTGTTGATTATTGCCATTAGTTTACTCTTTTATTTTTGTTGCTGCTTTGCAATTACTCTGTTAATCTCAGTTGTAACTGCTTGCTATTACATAAACTTCTAACGAAATTTTCTAAGAATCTAACTTGGTGAAACATAAGTTCACATTTAGCAAGGTTGTTGTTCTAATTATTATTAAATATCCAAAAGCAATTCTTGTTCCATTACATGTTTCACATCAGTATGCTATACGGAAGAGGAAGAGATACATCCAGTTATGAAGATGGCTGCAAGGTCAAGATGTTGGTATGCTAGATTGGCCTTCACTTTGGTGCCTAGTACTATGGCCTAATCTTGGTGGGCAACATGCAAATACAGAAATTTAAGGAAAAAATATAATGTTAAATAGGCTAATACTTGGCTTGTTAGGCAATCTGGCCTTTTGCATGTTTTATTTTTAATTTTTTTTGGAATTAAAAATGTGAAATGCTGGACTTAATACAATTTTCGATTTTAATTACTTTTCCTTGTGGATGCATGGATTTGCACAGTGCTGTCTTGAAAGAATGACACTAGTGTTTAGATTGAAAGCACTGTTTAGCACTGCCCTATGCAATTAGAGATGTAGCACTCCCAACTTTTGAAAAGCTTTTCTCCATATATCATAGAAGTGATTATAGGTGAAATAACTTTTAATTTTGAAGTTTATTACATGAAGAGGTGCTTTTGAGGTACTTAAGTAATAAGCGATTAATATTGTTTACTTGAAATAGAAAAAGATATGACATATGGATTTGAATCTTGATTTGCAAATAGGGAATAAACATGCAAATTGAATGAAGCAAAATTGAGTTATAAGATAATAGACTGTAAAAAGAAAGACGAGGCTTGCAATTTCTACAAGAGAGACAATGTTAGAATAACACGTATGTGAATGATTTTATTGAGATTAAAATGAGATAGTTTGGGCATATGTAAATTAGAGACTAGCAATATTGGTCAGTTTTAATGGTGACAATTAATAAACCTTCTAGAAGTTACCATCTCATCAAACACATAGCTGGAAGTAGTGATGAGATTAATAAGATCTAGACAGAAATAAGGTTTAATTTGATGGAGAGGAAGAAAAAAGATCCATAAAAGTGAAGCAAAATGATATGCAAGCTAATGAAATGCATATTCAATGAAAGTTAGAATAAAAATTAAGAATAAAAGGGAGGCATTCAAGTTGACATGTTTGAATAATGTAGATGAAGGGCTTGCCAATCATCATTCGAGAAAATAGTTGGAAGCAAGTCGTAAATAAGGTCTATGGGGAGATGTGAATCGAGATTACCCAAACTACTAAGATGAGACCTGTGATATTGCAAGAGGTAAGTTTGCATTCACCCTATAGTTGAATTTGCACATCTGCAGGGAATATGGAGATTTATGGTTTATCATTTTGAAAATTCTACACTTTGCTTTAAGATTGAAAAAATAATCTAACTCTTGTGGACAATAAAGGCATAGCAGTAGTAGATAGGGGCAAAAGGCTAAAAGAAGCGGACATAGCTTTTCACTTTTGAGGCTTACACGCTGCTAGAGAACATCTCACACGAGCATATAGATTATGAAATATTAATTAGTTAATGGAACAAAAATCAACATAATTTAAGAACCCTATTTAGGGCTACTCAAAGAAATAAAGGACAAGATTGAAAAATCATTTAATTAGTATGGTAACTAGTGAAACAAATATATGTGTACTCGTGCTAGATAGTGTGTCCATGCCATTCATAAAGTTTGAACATTTAGTGTTGTAGTGATAAACAATGCACAACAATGCGAAAGATTGCTCACCTTGCCTAATTCTAACTGTTGCTTCAATGTTCAAACCCTATCATATAGATTCTTCAGTATAAATAATCACTCAAAATTTTATTGAAGACAATGTTAAAGCATATGATTCTGCGTTGCATTCTTTCCCTTCTTCCACTGCAAATAGTTTTGGAATCATCTATCATTTACTGGTAAGGTGGGGGCAAGCTTGATGTCAATGCTCTAGGTTGGAAAAGGGTAGGCCAAATCTGAAGTGTTTTGAGGTTTACAATACTTAGCTATACTAGTTCTGACAGGAAATGCATTCTGAACTTGTTGGAATGAAGAAGGATTCATAGCTGAATCAAACATTTTAAACGAGGCAATTTCTACTCATGCACTTCTCAACTTCATATTATTTTAAGGTACAAGTCAAAAGCATAAGTTGAGGAAAGGATTTTCATATTTATGGGTTTAGCTAATGTGTTTTTTACGACTTTAATGTTCAGCACATGATCAGTTATGACAACTCGTTGATACCATAACTCTGCTTTATTTTTGCTATGCTTTTTATTCTTATTCTGGTACCAGAATGATGATTCCATGATTATAATGTTGATCATTTTATAATACTATGAATTGGATTGGAGTTCTTGGGATGGTTTGGAACTTCTAAAGTGCCTAAGCGGTTAACTACTTTTGTCTACTTGTCCAAACTAATACACCTGTTTTTGTTAGATTGATCGATTTGGACACTTCAAGAAATGGCATGCTGGGGGATCAATTCTGGTTGCAATTTCATTCTCTTCTGTGTTTGGTGGCTGCCTTCCTTGCAAAATTATTGGGAAAAATTCATCCACATTACAGACAATTGGCTATAGCTTATTTGCGGCAATTTTTAATGTGGGCTGGGCAGTTACCCAAGTTTCACACATGTAACATTCACCTCAATATTGCATTGTAATATTTGTAGTCTAGAGGCTTACATTTTCTCATTCACATTACTATGTTTGTTGCCGTTTCTGTTGCAGGTCAATGGTGAATTGCATTACTTTGAATCCAACAAGTAGAGTTGCCCTCAATAGCTGTCGTAATGCTTTCACTATGGTGATGTAATCTTCACTTGTATGAATGGCATATGTCTCCCTCTTCATACTTGGATTTTTTGTTTCTAATAATGTTTTTGTATAGGTTGCCAATCTCAGCTTATATGCCTTCGCTTTAGTAGTTTTTAGTGTATATAATGCTAAGGCATATGATGGCATCAAACTTGAGGTATCTTTATCTGTTTTGCAGATATGTGCATTGTTATTCTGTTGTGTGTTGAGTCACTTATTTAATCACTTTTCGATTTAATTTACAGTATCGCTGGATAGCCTACATGTCAATTTTCATGGGTTGCTGTTTTGTGGTTGTTTTTCTCATTGGAACCAAAGAACCAGCGTAAGATGATGTTTTAAGGCGATATTTTGTTCAAAATCCTATAAGCTTAATGGGATCATTACGTGGAACGTTAATCTAGTGTTTTTTCTCTTAGTAGATCGACTTATGCTTAAGCATCTCACTTAATGGGTTTTTTTCCTTGTAGGCTGAAGCAGAGAAGGCATTACGAAAGTTTTTCTAAAATATCATGGAACTATTGGTTCAAGAAGGCCCTTTACTATCAAGTTGCTATCGTATATGTGCTTACGAGATTAATAACAAATGTATCACAGGTGGGATCCCTAATCATTTCTTAGAAAGTGATGTTTAAGTTTAAAATATGAATTTGGTAGAACAAACTTATTATTTTGGCATGAAAGTAGTAACAAATTTCTTATGGGTTAGTCCACCACTCGTTTTGTTATGAATGAGATGAACTATTATGGTTGCTTTTTGAAATGGCACTGGAAACTTATTATACCGTAATTTTTTTCCAATTTATGGGACTCTTTTATCTTATAAGTTATGGCACCACAGTACTCATTTAATTAGAAAATGTTTCTGATTGTTTCTAATGAAGATCAACTTTGTAATATTCTTAGGCATCCGTTGTTAATATGAACTAAAAAATGCTCTTCCCAAATGTGAATGGACAACAGCTGTTTACCAAATCTACTGGCCTTTTTCTGTTGTAATTGCTTATCAGGTCATGAGGATATGTCCGGCAGCTCAAATATATGATAACATGTAACATTTAAAAGAAAATCTTTTTTGAGGTATTGGGAAAATGAATGTGGGAATGTATTTATTATTTGCTTGTTCATTTTTGCAAAATTAGTGTAGAATGGAGTTCGTATCTGTAGTTCTATTGCTATGCGGTCTAAACGATAGTTATTTTGTTTGATGGGTATTCTGGTTGAGAAAGGTTTGGAAATACCTTGGGTATTAATTTCCTTCACTAAATTCCATAAGATCAAAGATTATATTTCTAAAAGTTGTACAAAATAAGATTTAATAACACGTGCTGCACTCAACAAGAATATATGAGGTTTCATAAAGTTGGCCCTATATAGTTAGGATAATGCTAACTAATGTTGATAATGATTCTTAAAAGCATTGCTGGTGTTATTAGGTTTGACTCATACATATCTCAACACCTTTTTTAATAAAACAATTAAGAGTGAGTATAATTAATAGTACGTGTCTTTCATATTAATTAAAGGTCTATCCTTAGCTACATAAAAAGTAGGAGTGAGCATTGGAAGTTCTGACAATGTATTTTCCTTGATCAGGCACTACTTGCATTCTATGTTATCGACGAACTGGGTATGCCTCAATCCTCGAAAGCTTTGGTAAGTTCTTCAATCTTTGTTATTTCATTTTTAGTTTGACTGACTAGGTAATATAACAAGAAACGGCCACCACCATGATGACTTAAAATCTTATTAAAAAACTTTCTTGATCACTCAGCTTACAGGTATGCATTATAGGATGAGAACTGAAAAGGGAAATGCCAGACCTTTACCAACAATTTGGAGTTGTTTTTTCTGAAATTTTTTTTTTCCCATTTTTCCATGCTAAGTGGATTATGAAGAAGTGGTATCTAGATAATATTGAATAAAAAAATTTAATAAAAATGTTTTGGTGGCGATTCAATTTGGAGTTAAACGTGCTCTATATCGCTTACCAAAGTTATTTATAATGATATTGTAAAAGTTAATGGATGAGGGGAGGTTGGAAGAGTCTAGATGTTTAGAAACTGTTTCTTCATCATTCCCGCTTTTCTCATCTTTTCCTAATTCTGTTGCTCATAATAGTAAATTAAGAAACCTTACAGTAGTTAGTTGATTGTTGGTACAAATATTAACTTATTTCTATTTAGGTTTTCATCTGATTAGACATATGGATCTTTTGCTGTTAAGTTTAATAGTTTAACATGCTACTAGACTTGCTAGTTGCTTCTTTATAGAATTTCACAACATTTGAATCAGTGTTGCGCCTTGCATGCACAAATGATGGTTAGTCTATCCTTGAATTATGAAAATTACTTGAGAGGTTGCTGAGGATTAATATTTGTAACATTAGCACCATTCATTCTTTTTGACAGCATGCATGTCCACACCCCATCCTTCCCCCTCCCTCTCTCAATACAATGGCAACACCGGCCCCTTCTCATCTTGTATCTCATAAACCATTTACTCGCCTTTCCTGCTGCTCCTTCCACCCCTTCTTCACACACGCACAAAAAAAAAAAAGAACAGGTGGTGTTGGCTAGCGTGGTTCCTAGACCACTTTCATATCTTCCATTGGATTACTGTCATGAGATTCATTCATTCCCGTGTTTAGCCTATTCTTCTTCCTTCCTCCTATGTTTGCTCATCTGAATTGGTTTGTTGGTTTTAAAAATATTTTTACTGTGAATTTGAATCTCTGTATGCAACTACAATATAGGTTTGGCACATGTTATGCAGATATTAGACAGATTTTCACACAGTTGTCTTTGAAGATTCTATGTCTAATTTTTAACTAACCCATTCAGGTACCTGCCATTATCTACATTAGCAGCTTCATTGTATCAGTCATTCTCCAGGTTACTGATACACCGTCAAACTTTATCTTTTGTTCTTCTTCTTTTTTTCTGAATGACAATGACATGTATGCCTACTTATAGGAGATCAGCTGGACCAGTTCACGACTTAAGGCCTCCTTTACAAGTGGAGCCATTCTGTGGATATTGTCTGGCTCTGGAATCTTTGTTCTTCCAAGCAGTCTTCATAGCTCCATGTATATTTTCTCGGTTATCATTGGCATTGCTAATGCTTTAATGATGGTATAATGCTACTTCATACTATTTTTATCTCAATAACTTGTTCATTATGCTTGAGCTATAAAACTAACTGATAGTGAACTTGGTATTTGATAGATCTTCTAAAGTGCAGAAAAAACTTAGGGACACTGTACTTTCTTCTAAAATTTTGGTTGCTTTGCTTGCTGATATTTTCTGCATCGTCTGTATAAAATTGGACAATCCCTCTTTTTTAAGAAAAAAGGAATTATAATTTATTAATATTTCACAAACAGGGTACCACAAGTTCCATAATGTTCTTATTTTGTTGTGGGCTTCTTAGTTGAATCTGAATAGAACTCATGCTTCTGAGATCAACTAGGCATAATGAGTCGCCTCTACTGCCTTTAAAACTGAAAATTTTCAACCTCAGTCACTTTTTATATAAAACCAAGGGTGCAAACATAATTTTGATGCCTTGGTCACAGTTTAGACTATTTTATTATCTCTCTTATCCCAAAATTGATTGTTATAATTAATTTATCATCACCTTGCAAGAGGCAACTAGCTTGATTTTTTTTATTGAACACAGGTTACAGGCATCAGCATGCAAAGCATGCTTATTGGGAAAGATCTTAATGGCTGTGGATTTGTTTGTGGTTCACTGAGTTTCATGGACAAATTGTCCTGTGGGCTTGCTTTGTATGCCCTTGAATCGTACCAAGGTGGGTACTTTGTCAATAAATAATGAAAGTTTACTGCTTATTGTTTTGTAGTCATTTTCTAAAAATCATATATGCTTTCGATTTCAACAATCATGGTGATTTAAATGTGCGTATACATGTTTGCATAGTATATAACACATAGTATATCATTATATATGGGGAGGGGATGGACTTTTCTCCAGCACTGCTATATCCCACCCATTCAATTCTTGATGCTTTAACCTTCAATGCATTTTTAAGATCATGGGATTATTTAATGAACACTTTGTTAGCTTTTTGATGGATGTTTTTGATCTCGTGATATGAAAATAATTGAGAAAAGGCGCATACAATAAATTTGTTGAGAAATACAGAAATGGGGGAAGAAAACGAGACAAGGGAGGTGAAGGAGGCCTTAATATCTGACAATAATTTTATTAAAACATGAAATCAGTCAAGTTCCACACTTCAAGAGTCATTATCCCTTGACTTTCCTAATGCTGCATTAACTATGAAGAAAAAGGATGTATGTTAAATACATAATGATGAAATATTTAAATTATTTAGAGCATGTCAAAGCCAAAATGGTACGTGCTTATAAACTAATATGGAAGAGAATTCTAGTGATCATATTTTTCTTGCATCATTTAATCTGGGTAGAAAGAAACTACTTTTCGAATAGTTGGATGTTAACCATGGTGGCGGTGGGGTGACAAAATAGGCTCATGCAAAGCTCTAAGAACATGTAGAAGTATGTAGGCTGGTGGTCGTGGTTGATATCATCATGAATGATCAGTGTGATTTAGAACAATCTATAAATGATTTCGGTAGTTCTAGAGTTGGACGCAAACATATAATGAATTAAATGAGCTAGAATCCCAATAACTACTTGACTGTGATATAGGCGGTGTAAAGTCATTATATGAATGATGAAGCCAAAGTAATATGGGTAATTGAGTAGCATTCCATACAATAGTTTCAATCATTGGTGAGGAATCTAGATCTTACTAAATTATGCTATCGTATAAGTGCATCAATAGAAGGTGATTGAGTAGCATCCCATACAATGGTATCAGTCAATGGTGAGGAATCTAGATCTTAGTAAATTATGTTATTGTATAAGGGCATCACTAGTAGGTAATTGAGTAGCATCCCATACAATAGTCTCAATCATTGTTGAGGAATCTACATCTTACTAAATTATGTTATTGTATAAGAGCATCAAAACGGCATTATAACGATGAAACAAATATCTATATTTGTGGAGATTGTGAAGCAGTAAAAGTGATTTAAGGATCCTTAGACTTGATTAAAATTTCGATATCTAGTGCAGTCTCTTGCATAAGTTCTTGCTCAAGCTTATCGTCAGTCATATAATTGTCAGGTTCATAATTTTGCTCAAGTTGAACTATAACAACATGCTCAACTTCAAAAAGTGGTATTATTATTTGCTCATAATCTACATCAAATTCATTCAGAGTCCAGATGATCGCGATAATGATTTTTTTTAGATAATCACAATAATGATATTAATTGAGTAATGTAGGACTAGGGTTAAGTTTTTGAACTTTTTGAGTGATTAGAAAGTTTGAACTTTTAGTTTTGATAGTGATTTATGAATCAGAAGCTTTTGAAAAATTGATTTATACTATTAATAATAAAATGATTCTTTAAATTCACTTTTGAAATTTTCAAACAATTTTTTGTATAATTATCTCTATCAAATCTAGGTTAGAGTTGAGATAATTTTTTGTATAACGATGTCGATGATCTTGATGAAACATATCAAGAAAATAATGACTTAATAATAAATATTGAGATATTTGAAAATCCTCAGGTATGTTTTGTGTTTATCATATATCATCCATCTATAAGCAATGCATCTCGAACAATTCAATTTTGTTGGATGTATGATGACTTAATAACAATTGAAAAAAGATACAAAACTTGAGCTTTGGATTTAAAAATTTATACAAATATGGTGTATTTTATTTGAACCACTAGATGGAGAAGAAACAAATAATTAGGAAAATGTCACAAGGACCCTTGGACTATTTAGGGGTGGAGGTGTTATTTTCATCCCAGACTATCTAATGTGTCAAATTTGGTCTCTTTACTCCTCAAAATTTGATTCAAAATAATCTAATATAGGGAATGTTTTGGATCATATTTGAGAAGATAAGAGACAAAATTAAATATATTTAATTGTTGGGACTAAAATGACCCCATACAAATAGTTTGTGGGCTTCAAAAATTTGCGCCCCAGCCTCCCTTGCTTTCGGGGGAGTTTTAACGGATTAAGTTCCGGGGTAAATTTTCAGATGGCATATTGGGTTTGAAATAAGGCACTACCTAGAGATTTCGCTCTCATTTTGTGAGGGCTTCATGATCTGAGTTTTGGTTTCCTATAGGTGCAAGCCTCTATAGTTAATTACCCCTTCCGATAACAAGAAAGAACTTTCGATTAAGGCTAGTCGTCAGACAGATACGTAGCGTGTCTTTGGCATATATATAGTAGCAGCATGGATTGATATTTAAAAATTTGATATTTAAAATTTGGAATTTCATCATCTTGCACTTAAAGCGGATGGTGGGGGAATGGATGATGGACCCGATCAAGACCCCCATGATTTCGTCGTCCCGGGCCATCGTGGTCCCTGGTCTACTTAGTCAGAGGAGGTAGTCGACCCAACCTGACAAAAAGATTCTTGTTGGCAGCCATGAGTTGCGTCGCCTAAGGGAACCTTATAGACCTAGGGTGAATATTTCTTAAAGGGGATAAATTTGAATCCACCTTAGCTAACATATGGCTTTGTGCCTTATCGATTATATCCTATTGATTCATATCTCAAAGAATTAGTGTCATTGGGGAGCATACAGGCTCTGGCCATGACCGTAATTTAGTGGTGCCATTTGGCGGTAAATCACCTGCTTCAGAGGGCCCCAGTTATAAACGTTTACCTGTGGTGTCATTTGGCGGCAAAATTGCCGGTTAAAGGACACGTGCCACGTCTTTGCTGGCAAGAGACTATTTGAGAATGAATCCTAGTGATATTCTCGACCAAACACTAACTCTTTATGAACTGAAGTGATAGTTGAATTTGTCCACCTCGACAAGCTGTTGCGGAGGGTGGATGAGTTTTGCTTTAAATGTTTTGATTGTTAATTTCAATTTTAAATATTTTGAATTTTGATATTTTCAGAATTTTTTTGAATTTAGTGGGCATTTGGGTGGCATTTTGAATATTATGGTTAACTCCTCCGATTGAGATCAACATTCAACACGGCCATCATCGAGATATTTATGGATTGAACCTTGTTGATTATGTCTACTTGCCGATAGAGGATCAAGTTTTTCGTAGCTTTTATTGATGAATTTTCTTGACTATAGGTCTTGAAGGTCTAATATGAACGCATTAAAACAAATATCTCGGTCGATGTCGTGACCGTATATTTGTTTAACAGTTCGAGCCGTGTCGACTCCTATTTACTTGCATAGAAGGATTGGGCTCAAACTTGAATTTATCAGTTGACTCGCGCAGCATCCTCAGACGTCACGTATGTGCTCATAACATGCTTGCTGGGACCCATATGGGTATTTAGGGGGTATTTTCAGTATTATTTGTTGAACCTTGTCTACTCTATTCAATTCTTGACAGAAGATCGAAATCATTGTTGGCTTTGTGCCTTTGCCAATGAATTTGTTTTGGAATAGGCCTTGAAGTCCTAATATGAACGTATAAAATAAATATCTCGGTCAATGCCGCTACCGTATATTTGTTCATTGGTTCAAGTTGTGTCGACTCCCGTCTTATCAAAAAAAAAAAAAATTGGACTTGAACTTTAGTTCAATTCTTGACCCGCGCAGCATCCTCATACATCACGCGCGTACCGACAATATGCTCATCGAGGCCTATGCGAGTGTATAATTGCATATGCATTTCCTTGTATTATGCTTACATACTTGCATATACATTTACACTTTCATTCATGTATTTGGGGCATGCACGTGCACTTCTGTGTTTGTGTGTATACACGTTGCAATGTATGTGTGGTGTGGGGGCACTTTTAGATACTTGTCACTAATCGGTCGTGCGGGTGATCGTCGTTTAAACATGTGCGACGCTCTATTTGGGAACTTGTAGATGCCTTATGTCCGCTTGTACGAGTGTTGTGGATTTGGTGGCGGGGCGTCGCACTGAGTTTCCCGCTGTTTTGTGCAAGTATATTGCCATGCATCATTGAATTCTTGCTGGCAATTAGTGTCCATTTGAAAGATGCACAAGTCTTCTTAAAGAGCCTATAAAAAGCCTTTTGTCTGCATGTATGAATGTCACAGATCCAGTGGGTGTTGTGTTGGGTTTTATCTGGGAATTTATGAACGTCTTCTGTTCGCTTGTATACATGTTGCGGATCCGGTGGCTTGACACTTAGAGACATATTGTGAAACGAGTATATACGTGAAAATGTTGGAGTAGCTCCAAAGGCAAATAAGTTTAGATAGAGTCGTCTTTGATGGTTTGGTCTCATAAAATGTTGGTCTTCCAATGACCCGGTTGTAAGAGTAGATGTATTAGATTCGGCCCTTCTTAAGAAAGATAGAGTTAGACCTAAAAAGACTTGATTGAAAGTATTAACGACCTTTTTATTAAATTTAAATGAGAAGTTGACTCTTAATGACACAATGCAGAAAACTGAATCATGTAGCTAGCCCCACTTAATGAGATAAATGCTTGATGTTGTTATCATTGTTGCTGTTGTTGGCTGCATTCACCTGCCACCTGTTGCATCATACCCTTGAATTCATTTAAACTAAAAGAAACATAACTTTCTAGCTATTCCCTTGGGTCATTAGAAATCATAAAAACTATTTCGCATATCTTTATTGAGGAATAGTTTCATTGAAATGTAAATTAGAGTGTGGGCTTGTTATTTTTGCAATGATCATCGTCCTTATTTGACAACCGAAATCATTGTCTTAGTTTTTCGTGACTGTCATCTTTATATGATTTAGACCTATCTTAGTAATCCCATCCATTTGTATCAAAATTTAATTGAAATCTTCAGTAGATTCACTGGAAACGACTAACGAGTGATAACATGGAATGTCATCAATGCCTGCTTTAATAAAGATTTTTTGCCACTAATGATGATCTAACTGCTAATATTTAGTATGTAGGTACGTAGATTTCATTTCACTTTATCTAATGATAAATTTTTCTTGTTGTACTATAGATTCGGATCAAATTATGAGATCCTCTGCAGAAAATGGAGGCTTCTCTGTTACTAGGTATGGGCTGGGGCTCATTCCTTCATTTTGTGCATTAATTTCAGCATTGGTTACTTGCACCATGGAACTGGAAGAAACCCATTCGGAACAATTGACCGAACCTCTCCTTGTCTAAATCCTCGATCTGGATTTGTTCTCATTAATTGTGATTCGATCAGCTAACTCATTTTGATTTAACCCAGCAATCAGATTGCAATGGCATTTGAGAAAGATATTGAAAATGGGTGATTTTCTGCTTGTTCTAAGGAACAGGATTGTTTCCCACCCTCTTTCTCTAGCATTTTTATTTCCATCGTTTCATGTTACAAACATGTCATTTATGTGTTTGCAATTGTACAGATAACACTTTAATCTAGCTTTAGTCAAGCATAATTTGATATAGGGTGTCTTTGATTTAAACATATAGCCTTATTATTAAACTTAGTGTACTTATAAATTTTCATGAAAATTAACACAATTCGTTCAATATTTCTAATGTTTCTATTGGATTTAAATGTTAATAAAAAAAATTAGTTCTTAATCTATTCATTTCTCTATTTGCTCAAAATTTTCATTATATTTATCTCTTAATGAGCTACTTGTTCAACAACAAATGATTATGTTTACAAGCATATTGAATACTCAATGTTAAAACTTGTTCATCAATTTTAAATATTTTAATTTCTTTGATTAAATAAATAAACAAACATTAATCAGTCTTTATGAACAAGCATTGAGGTTCTAATAGAGTATACTAGTAAGTTTTCCCAAAAAAAAATCAAAGATTCATTCTTTATGTAGGGAGTATCTGCTCTTGTAGATTCAAAGCTATTCGAGGATGGAATTGCTATCATTTCGCTGTAATCAGAGTGCGTTGTGCAGTTCTATAGTGTTGATCAGGGGATTCATTCACAGAAGGCTGAAGGAGCGAAGATGGTTCTCTAGTCATATTCATTCACATGTGGTTGAACGCTGTAAGATTTAACTTGATCGTTGTAAGATTTTACACGAAACTAGTCATTGTTGGATCCGATTAAGAGAGAGAGAAAGAGTCATAGGTGCTGATCTTTTTCATTAGGAAGATGTCAGAATTGGGTATTGAACTTGGGAGGGCTGTTTGGAATAGTGCAAGTGTTCGAAATTATTTAGAAATTGGAGAGGATTTGCACGGGCGAGTCATATGGAGCAAGTAGATTGCGAGATGGGAAATTTGGCTTTGTAGGACTAGGGGTGTCAAAAGTTGACACGACCCGAAACTCGACTCGAAAAGATTCGGGTTTAGGGTCAACCCGTTTGTGAAACGGGTCGGGTTCGGGTTCGAATTTGTGTTGATCCGGAAACCTACGGGTCGACCCGAAATGACCCGGAAACGTCGAACTCAACCTGTCATGTGACTAGGCAAGCCGTCCGCTTGTTCGTGTGTAGTCTCGTCGCCATCGCGTCACCCGTCGTCGATCGCCATCGCGTCTGCGGGATGCCAGCCCCTCCCGCAAACCGCAGTATGACGGAACTCACGGAAGTCTCGCCGCCTCGCCAAAAGCTCGTCTGCCTCGCCAGTCTCCGCATTCGGCCCCTCCCACTGGCCCGACGGACCCGACTCATGGAAGTCTCGCCTACCTCGCTATCGCGTCACCCGTCAAGCGGTTGCCATCGCAGATTGCAATCCCTACAGTAGGACTCGACGCATGTCATCCTTTTGGTATTGGAAGAGTTGGACGCATGCTTACAGTGAGATTCCATGATCCGCCATGCCCTTTGGCATTGAGTGTTCCACTAACAGTGTTAACGAAGTGCTATAGTATGTAAATAGTAAAGTTTGTGTAAAATAGGAAAGTGATGATGTTTTGAATTCTATGTATATAAGCATCCTTAAAAAATAATAATATATTTGTTTTGATTAATTTACTTCCATCTAAACTTAAACCGCATCTTAATAAAGTAAGGGGCTTTCTTGTTTTTCTCGATCCATTTAATTGAAGGCATATTTTGCTTCCTTCAAACTCATAATTTTCTTACGCATCAAAGAATTTTTTGGGTTGAAGTTGTCATAGTTGGTTAAATTTAACTTTTTCATAATTATGTTGGAAATGAACCCATAATAAAAATGAAATCTTTTGACAAATTTGACCAACTCACATTATTTTCGACATGCAATAATTTTAAATTAAAAATTGTAGAACATTAAAAAAAATAATATTTCATAAATATACAAGATTTAGTTAATAGACCTATAACTCTAGCGGATTGTTTGGCTGCAAATAAGATTTAATTCAAGTAGAATTTAGTAAATTCAATAATTTAATTAAATATTTTTTTAATTTTAATTAGATTAAATAAATCATAATTATCATAACATAATATTATAATTAAAAATTAATTAATAATTTATCCAATTGATTAAATATAATATCACCGGAGATGGCGACGGAATAAAATAATGAGCAAATTTTCGAACTAAGCATAATTAAAAACTTAATTAAATGACTAAGCATGCTATTAAAATTATTTAAAAATAGGCAAAGTCGCTGATTTATGTTTGATAAAAGCAACGTGGAATCGTGAACTAGCATAAGTCGCCTGTTTAACGAGCGACTTGCACTTAATTAAAAAAACAACTTTCCCCTTTCAGATCTATTTTTTGCGAACGCATTTCCCTTTCCCTTTCTTCTCTGATCGGGTGGTCATCATCTGCTATAGTGCAGGTAAGTAATTTTTTTATTTTTTATTTGGGTTTCATTAAGTTAAATACATGTTGTTAATTATTTATTTTGATTAGAGAAGTATAGATTTACGACTTATGGTTTCTTTCTCTAAGATTTTGGCTAAATCTATGTGTTTGTTGAATTAATTTCAAGATTTCTTTGGGATAAGTTGTGATTTAAGCATTTAGGAAATGAATGTTGCAAATGATCTAGTGATGTGGTTTATCTAAAAATTTAAAGTGGCATGTAGGATGTTTAGGGTGGGTAAGTATCTTGTGTTTTTTGAGGTTTTTTGGCATGGTGAAGATGTAGCTTGGAAACATAATATTTTGAAAATTTTTGCTACTTGTGTGTTTGGAAAGAGATTAATTTGTGTTACTTGTGTTTGGAAAGAGATAGATTGTTAAAAATGTGTTTTAATTTGTTAAATTACTAATTATTTTATTTTTATTATTTTGTTAATAGCATTTTTGAGATTAACTGAAATTTCCCATAGGGAAAAAATAAAAGGAAGAAAATTAGAGAAAAAATTTGTGAAGAAAAATTTGAATAATTGCTAGTTTTATAAAATGTGAATAAATTTTCACATATCACATTCATTATAAAATAAATTCAATAATTTTGTGTTACTTGAGTTTATGTTATGCACATTATAAAACAGTGAAATGTTGAAGAAATTTTATGTTGAAGTAAATATTTTTGTTAAGTTATACATCTTTTGGAAATAGATGATTTAAAAAAAAATTAATGTAATTGTTGTTGTGATGATTTTGTAATTTATTTTGTTTGGAGTAAATATTTGTCAGATAGATAATTAGAATTTATTTATTGGGTTAATAAAAGCATATATTATACTAAGCATTTAAATATTTTTATGTCATTATTGAATTTATTGTGGTATTTATAGTAATTATAAGTTAAAGGTATATTAAGTTGTGGTGATTTTTTTATCTTTCGTGGCATAACGTACGAGTTCAGTAATGAGTGGATGTGGTGCAACATTTATGCTAATGTATGGAGGTGAGTTACAAGTGGATGCAAATTTCGTGTCAAGTTATTATGGGGGCAGGAATCGTCCCCTAAATGTGCCAAGAAATATCAACTTAGAGCAGCTTAAGTTAAGAATTTTTAGAGCACTAAAGTATGATCCTACGAAGTTTTCTGTGAACTTAGTCTGTCGAGTGCCTATAGGAAATGAGTTTGTCGCTTCCCATGTTAAGGACGACAAGATTTGTGAAGTTCTATTATGCCAAGCTGCAACAAATTTTTTCATCATGTACGTTGATGTTGAAGAGATTAGTGTGACTGGAGATAATAACGTGCCTCTAAATTCAGGAAGATATGAATCTTCAAGCCAAGTTGAAAGGGGTTGATGTAGTCGTTGGTCCTTCAAGTTTAGAACCAGTCGAATCGCTCATTGATTAGTGAGTTCCCTATATCACATATTACGAATTGTTTAGTAGAAAATTTTCTTATTGATTAATAAATGAAATAAAAAAACATATTTTTAATGTAGTGATACAGAGAACCAACACATGTAGGAATCTCCAGTACCCTCTACACAAATAGTCCCTTTGGATCATTACAATTACGAGACTATGAGCAGTGGCTCTAGCGAGCCCTACTCTAATGATGATGGTGATGATCTTCTACTAGTACTCAGTGATGGAGTTGCAGTTGATACTGAAGAGATCAGAAATGTGATCCAAGATTACTGCTCTAGATCAATAGGCAGTGAGGATGCAATGGTGGCAATAATAACTATGCCGAGACTTGTAGTGTTGCTTTCTACATAGATTTGAAGATATTTTATTTTTTTTGGGAGAACTTTGAAAGCTTTTTAGCATAAAATTTTTTAAAAAATTACTTCTTAAAGATTAGATTAAAAAAAAAGAGAAAAATGGGTCAAGGGCTGGAGCCGCGCTCTCAATCGTATATAATATTAACACCTTAAATTCTCTTAAATTTGTCGTGCAAATCTTTTAAGATTCAAGATATTTTTGGATTATAAAAACTAATTTTTTTAAAATAAAGGGAAATTATTAGGCTAAAATTTTTTTATAAAATTAATCAAGAATTTTGATGAAAAAAATTAACTCTCCAACAACCTAAAAAGCAATTCAAGAACTATAAATTTATTTTAGAAGTCAAATATACTTCATCAGAATTTTCCTTTTAATATTAACTTAAATGTTTTTGACGTTACCAAAATACAACTAATACATTAATTAAAAATCAAATTATAACTACTATATCACCATCAAATAAGCATTATGAAATATCAAAAATATTACGTATTAACATTAGTAGATAAAACTAAACTTAAGACGTGAAAAATAACTTAACAATAATATTAAGTTATATTTTTTTAATTATAATACGTAGACGCAATTGGAGTTATGTCTAAGTTGGACAACATTTGAAGTGGAACTCAAATTCTTGCTGAATATTATGTTAGTTTGCTGCATTCAAGAACTCCTTAACTCCTAACGCAGGAGCTCACATTAGGGTTCGATAGGACTCTAACAAGAAATGTTTCTCTCGATGACGCCACGTGTGATAAAGAATACAATGATCAACATCGAGCATTGATCTTTCAACAATCTGCTCAACACAACCTTCATTGTCGCGTCCGATCTCACGAATTCGACACTTGATAAACTCCAACGGTACCCAATGTTGAGTATCCTCCTCGAACCTTTGCTGTACATATCATCAGCCCACATCTCTAAGATCATTACCGACCATGTACAGCTTAACTTTCATCACTTCATCATGTACATGCCACAACGTGCAATCTTCATCTTCCCTCAAAAAATGCATACAACATCGAAAATATTCATTTACTTTTGCCTTTGCTTCAAGAATTTTATCAGTGGAGTAGCTCCCAACTTTTTTTCAAACGGATGCAACCCTCTTAAATCATCTGCTTCATTGGAGTGCTCCAAATCAAATCCATAACAAGAGAATATATGACGATCTGTTCAATAAGAATATGAAAATTAGTTTAACCTTGGGTACACCACTACACTGCATATTTATACCCTCATGTGAGATAAGGAACCAAGCTAACCAGATTTCAATATAAAATTGATATGACAACACACACTGAGCTGTCACTATAAAATAATTTAACAACACAAAATGATCTGTCAACATGAAGTGATTTGAAAATAGAGAAAATAATCTTAGATTTGATTTGACAACATAACTCAGAAAAAAATCTTTGAATAATTAAATCCAATATCAAATCTTATAGTACAAGCCAGAAAAAATTGGAATTACATGATATTTTTGCACTTGTAGAATTTTTTATTTTTTATTTAAACTTTTAAAAACTACTCAGAAATAAATTTTTATTTATTTTTTAAATACTAGGCATAAGTGTCCGTTTAAGGGGCGACTTATAAGTCGCTGTTAATCAGGCGACTTATTAATATTTACATTTTCACATTCTTCATCTACTCAGTATAACGGCTACCTAACTCAACTAATCCTAGTCATCATAAGTTACTCGTTAAACAGACGATTTTACTTATTTTTAAATTTTTTTAAACATATTTAAACTATTAATACAATTAATAATTATTCTTAGTCTTAAAATATTTCCCAAAATAATTTGTCCTTTCTCTTCCCCTTCCGCGTCTGCCCGAACCCCTCGCCGAAAAAAGAATCTGAATTTAAACAACGCAAATTCGCTGAACTATCGAATTTATGGAGAAGAAATCCTGGATTTGGCTTGCATCCTGAATAAATCCTGCTACCACATAGCCCCCGCCCAAACAATGGAAGAAGACGACGACGACCAGTATAAGCAGCAAGTCCTTGCTTGCGCATTTGGTGAATCATCGGATAGCAGCGACGATGCCCTTTACCCTGCGGTTCGTACCCCTCACTCGCCCTGCTTCTCTTTATCTTGCTCTATTGGCTCTCATGTTCTGTTCGATCTGCGTCTCATAATCTTGGAAGGTGGAAGAAGGCGAGATTTACAGCTGGGAATCTGTGGAAGGGATTGATGGCTTATGGCTGTGCCGTGACTTCCTTCCTGAAAAACATCAAAATCTCCTTTTATCAGCGATTCATGGAGGTATAGCTCTATGCCAATCTTGCTACCCCCGGGGAAAATCCATCGTTTACACATTTCCAGATGTTATCTTTTTTTATGTTATTGTAGAGAATTATCTGTTTCATGGATGCTATATAATAAAGATCGCCTTTGCAGGTTTTTAATTCTGCTTTTGCAGAAGGTTTTCCAAAATCACATTTTAATGTCAATGAAGCTGTCTCATTGACAGGGATTAGCGTGTGAAGAAGCAAGCTTCTTCCACAATCCCCAAAACCTACCCTATAGTGCTTCCAGCTCTTTCTATCCAATCACTTACCATTCCGGTGTACAATTCTTCTAACCAATTGGCTCTTGCACTAGATCTTACCCTAAAAGAATGGGTTTCTTAGCAAGCATAAAAGGGATCCCGTGTCCTAAGATTTGTAGAGATTGGACTACTCCTCATTTGCCTAACACAGATGGAAAGGGACCGCTTTCCCGTGGTGGAAGTTCGGAAAATTTTGCAGGTCTACACCTCTATTGTAGTGCCCCATAAGTCTCAATGGGATAACACGGGAAAGAGAAAGGGTAGGCTTCAGACAAGACCTTTTAATAGTGTTGTAGAAAATTTATTTGTCACGTATTTGTAGTTGATTCAGGATTTTATGGAACTCAGAAGAGCATTTATCACTATTCTTCTATGGTTCAATAATTCTCCTTTACAATTTACATTAAACTCCATTCTAGTTGTCGACCAGTGCGTAAGTATCTCTACCACTGAATAACCAGTTTGTTTTTCTTTTCATTTCATACTTTTGTATGAGCTTTGCATATATGACTCTTTTGTTGATGTGCCATGGTAAAATTACCTCAACTTTTCACATGAAATCTTCATTTTGATTGAGTAGTTTCCATATGCTTCTGTTTTTATTGTTAAATCATGTAGGCATATTTCCTCCAGTTTTACTTCAATTTTTTTTTTAAATTCCTGTTGGCGATATTGTTTGCAACTACTCGGACCCTTCCTATTTTTAGGAAGACGCTACATTATAAAGTTATGATAGAAAATTGAGAAAAGTGTTCTTAGAGTTTTCCTTTATTTTGGTGGAAGATAGAAGTTTATGTAAGCTATGCTCGTGTAGAATGGACTATTTCTATAACAATTGAATGATTCTTTTGCTCCAGTGAGTGCAATGGGGAAAAATAGAAAATATGAGAATAGTAAATCCAGTCATTATGTTTACATTTCCTTAAACAAAATGATGTTTTCTGCTCTAACTATGTTTTTTATTTGCAGAAGGATTGTTCACAGAGAGTTCTTATAATCAGGTGTTTTATTTTCTTTATTTTCTCTATTTTCTGTTTGAACTTATTAGAAATGAAATAGAAATCTCTATCACTTATATAATACTCTTTTCTTTTTCCATCTAAATACTATATGAATTGTCACAAACTTTTATTCTTTGTTTTGCACTAGTTTTTATTCAAATCACAGAATTTATTTGTTCAACATAAAAATATTGGATAAATTTTTCTTGGTGATGTTTATGGTGTGATCAGATGACCTAGGGCAATGAGATGACGAAAGGAGTCTAACATACAAAGATATTAGGAACTGATAGTTGAGATATGCTTTGGTACTTCATTGAGGGGTGAGTCTCCAGACAAGTGGATTTTGATATTGATTTCACAATTAGCCATAAGATTTATTGGCTACAAGTCATGTCATGCGATGCTTAGATTATTTAAGTGGAAAAGGCAGGCATGTATCCAAATATGTTGATGGCTTGACTCAATCAAGTTCAATCTGCCTTGAGAGGACGAAGATTAAATGTATGGTCGTCGAATGCCAAGGCATACTCACCAAGGATTAAGGATCACTTGTCAAAGGCTACTCGCCACTCATCATTTGGCGGGCCTACTCACCTTTCGTCACTCATCGCTCCTACTCGCCACTCATCACTTGTCGCTCATCCCTTAGCGGGTCTACTCATCACTCATGATTGTCCATATGCTAATTCTTCATGTATGTTTTTATATTTTCTTAGCTATATACTTTTTGGCCTACACTCTTTATGTAAATGAATATATTTTTTATATAAATTTTTCTGTAACCCCATAATCCTATAAATAATGGATCATCAGGCAGTTTCAAAGGAGGAGAAAGTCTTTTGGAGCACTTAGATTTAATACAATTCTTATAATTTCTCACTTTTCACTCTGTCATTTTTTTCTTTTTTTCTTTTTTTCTCTCCATCTGCTATTATGATGTTAGCCTTGCAAGTCTTGGAAGTAAGATTCGAGTATCATTCACAAACAAATTTGGATCCAACATTCTTGAATGTGCGGTGAGTGTGGACTGATGCTAAGAATCAGAAACTAAGAGCTACAAGAAGCAGAGCACCATAGTAAAGGAGTTGCAAATACTCAAGGAACTCTCCCTTAGAATTTAGCAATGACTCGTCAGGTCCACTCATTAAGCCTACTCCTCAGGCCCAACAACATCCTCCATAGTCAACTCATTTCAACTTGTCCAAAAATTAAACTTTTCAACGGAGAGTTCAACTTGTTCAAAAATTAAACTTGTAAAGGGAGAGTTCAACTTGTCCAAAAATTGAATTCGTCAAGGGAGTGTTCAGCTTACCTAAGAACTAAATACATCAATGAGAGAGTTTAACAATTCATTAGATTAAATTACAAAAAAATGATGTGAACTTGTTTTTCTCTTAGAAAATATTTTCTTATATTTATAAAGGATGAAGTATGAGAAACATTCAAACAAGTTGAATCTAGAAACTCAATAACTAATTTTTTGACCAACTTCATTAGAGAGCTGACATATTGATGACTTTGGGGAAACTCATTTCCTAAAAGGAGAGTTCTTGGCTAATCATATAAAAAGTAGATTGACTTGGGTTTAAGACAATTCCCTATAAGCAAACTAAAGCCCCCAGACACAAGAATTGAAGGAAAGCCGAAGCCTCCCAAAGAAGGAAAGTCTATGCATAACAAAAGCTCATTTTTTAAACTTGTTTTCTCTTTAAGGGGAAGATATTTCCAATAAACTTAGAAGCTAATATTTTCAAATCACTCAAAAGAGAGGTCTTGTTTGTAAGACACTCTCCAAAGATATAAGAGAATCAAAGAATTAAATGTATATCTGAATATGCTAACGGCTTGGATTGATCAAGCTCAATCTTCCTTGAGACTAAGGGTGCGTTTGGGACGACGTTTCGGTTGCTTCACGGTTTAAAATGTGCACTTCCCACTGTTTGGGGTAGTGCGTTTGATCGAAGGCCTAAAAATTTTTACATTAGCAGCCTATTTTTTGCGACTCAAAATATCTTGTGCGTTTCGCTGCGTTCTGCAATTTTGGTATGCTAAAAAGTCGAAAGTAACCTTTATCTTTCAAGCTGGACCCCTCTTTCCCTTTGTGCTTCTATTCGCACGCCCCAGGAAGCCCCGTCTCTCCTCTCTCTCACGGCCAACCCAGACGGAAGCCTTGCCTCCGCCTCTCCTATGTTCAAACCGAGCCAAGACACCGCAAATCTCCCTCCTCCCGTCAACCCTCTCTCTCACACAAGGTGTAACCCCTTCCTCTCTTCTCCCTTCTCTTCTTTTCTCTTCTTTTCTTCTTTCCTCTTTCTTCTTCTTCTTCTCCCGTCTTCTCCCCTCTTCTATAGTTAGGATCCCAATTTGTCTTGTTTGATGAAGTTGTAACTCCAACAGACTCATAAGCTGCTGTTTTAGCCTTCTTGATCTTATTCTATGACAAAATTGGTTTATCAAGGATCCCAGTTGATGGTGGCAAAATTAGCTGGCCACCAGCAATTTACAGCAAGGTCCAAACCAAATGAAATAGACTTTTGCTTAAACTGAAAGAATTTAATGAAGAAAATGGATTGGAAAACAAAGAACCTAATGTAGAAGGTTTCTTGTAATTCTTATTCTCTAACTGTTGATTCCCAAAATTGTCCTCCCAATAATATAGCTACTGTGGGCTATTCGAAATCAGATTGAAACAATGCTTAGTGGAATTCTAGCAACTGAAACTTTAATTCACGAGAAGATAGGGTAGATCACTATAATAATTTTTGGCAGAAATTCACAGTCTTCCTTTAGTTTTGATAAAGGTCGATTCTTCCTACTGCTTCCTCATTGTATAGAGCCATATCTTGGCTGGTAAGTATGACTCCAGGCATATCTATGAGGCATTGTATTTGCTAGTCTAGTTTGCAGGTATTTCATAATTTATATTTTCTTGTTATAGGTCTATGTTTATTTAGAGACGGGGGGTCAAAGGTTGAGGACAGAGAGCCCTCCGGCCCATGCAAAACAGTGCCAGTCGCCTGTGAAGTAGAGAACTATATAGATCTTCATATATGTTATTTGTAATTGCATATGAGGCAATTGTTAAAGCATGCAAGAATATTATTGTATGCTTGCTGGATGTTGGGTTTTGTTAAGCTTTTAGTGGCTAGTAAGGAGTTTCCAATCCGTCTGTATCAAACACTTTTTTTTCCTGTCTAATGCGAGTTAATAGTAGAGGTGGAAGCTTTTAAACCTCTTTGGTTGCTTAAACAATGTTAGAAGCCTGTAAGTTGAGATTCCCCTATCAATTCTCTGTGATTGTTACTACTATTTTCTGTATTTGTAATTACATTATGATAATATTTGTGGTAGAAGGATGCTGACTTTACATATTAGAAGCCATCTTTGTTGTCTTTGACATGATGCAAGGACTTTTTAAGCTTATATAGTTCTCATTATCTTCAATACTCTGTTCTTTATTTTTAGCATCTTCAAACTGAAGGCATTTATACATGCCTCGACTATGGTGGCACACATCCTCAATTGATTATGACAGTAAATATACATCAATATAAACTTTTGAAACACATGAAGGGAGTGATCAAAACCTCAAAACAACCAAATAACATACATTTACAATTAGATATATTGGTTTTAATCGTGCAGACAAAAAAGAAATATTAGGACTTCAAAGCTTTTATGCTTATGTCGAACAACTTTAAAGATACTCATCAAAAACAAAATATTTAGCTTGAATTTTCATGAGATTAAATGAACGCAATGTCTCTATAAATTTTTTCACAGTAAAATTGTAATTTAAAGAAATAGAATAATTTATTTCATGATATATCATTACATACTTATTTAATTTTTTTATTAAATTTTAATTTATCAGAGTTATATTATTATTATTATTATTATTAGAAAAAGTATATTTATTATGAAGTAATAACAAAAATTATTGTAAATATTTAGATTATTTTAAACTTTGATTGTACATTGTAAAAAAATTTAGACTACTTTGATATTTAAAAGTCATAAAATATTTCATAAAGTTGATGCAATTTTAATTTAGAACTGTTAGCTTGTTATCATATAAATTTTAAAAAATGGACATTTAATCAATTTCCTTTGATCTTAATAATAAACATAATTTGTTTCCATACAGCTGCAGCACAGTAGCTCGACAGTTATTCTTCCCAAACAAAATATATTGCTTTATGTACATCAACTTCAGAACTCAACTTTCTGTACAACAACTTCACAGCCTGTTTTACCGAATGCTGCAGCCGTCCCAAACGAACCCTAAGAAAGTTAAAGGTGCCCTTGTTTAAGGCCAAGGTGCACTCACCAAGGATCAAGGATCACTCTTTGAATTCTACCTGCCACTCATCACTTGGCAGGGCTACTCATTACTCACCAACCCTCACCGATGTGCTTATTCAGCATTCAATGCTTGCCACTAGTCATTCAACGAGTCTGCTTGTCACTCGTGATTGTTCACATGCCAATTGACAATATATTATTTATAGTTTCTTTGCTACATACTTTTGTGCTACACATTTTTTGGAAATGAATATGTTTTTTTTATGTAGCTTTTTCTGTAGCTCCATAATCCTATAAATAAAGGGTTATTGGACAATTTTAAGGAGGAAATAATTAGGGAGCACTTGATTCAATAGTACAATTATTAGAATCTCTCTCTTTTTCACTTTGTTACTTTTTATTTTTTTCTTTCTATCTACTATTATGATGTGAGCCTTAAAAGTCTTGGAAGTAAGGTTCGCGTATCATCTACGAACAAATTTGACTCCAACAACAGGAACTAGGGTAGGCTTGGAAGCCGAATCAGCTTAGCTTTTGTGGTGTGAGCTTCATCTATATATTTGTTATTAAAAAATGTGCATAAATGCCAAAGATGAAGATGATATACCGAGACTACTACTAAGATGATTATTGGAGAAGTATAGAGATAAAAAAAATGATCTTTCTTATTGGAATGCTAACATTAACTACCCCCTCAAATAACCAAAATCCACATTCATCCTACCCGTTTCTCACCTATTTTGTACTCTCTTTTTTTTATTCCTTTTTTATTTTCCTTCTTCTTAGTATGTCATACGAAGAATTTATTTATCTTATTAAATCTTCTTGCGTGGATCATGCTGTTAGAATATCGACATCTAGATATTAAGTTCAACTTTCTCTTCTTTAAAATGACAAAAAGTGTTTTTATTAAAGAAAACTTTAAATTCATTATTTGTTTTGCATCTTCATCTGATATTTCTCTAATGTGTGTCATATTTGTAGGCCATGAGGTTTGGAGATCTTCCTAATTGGGCTATTGACCTTTCTAGATTGATTCAGAAGGCAGTATGCTACGGTGAGACTATTACTCTTGATGGCCTGGAATTGGATTGCAAAGAACAACAAATGGAAGAATCTGGACCACTGCCATTCGATTTATTGTGGAGAGAACCACTTTTTGATCAGCTAATTACCAATGTGTATAAACCAGGCGAGGTGCGAGCAGTTCTCTTTTATCTACTAACTATATTAATGTATTCCTGCAAAACTTCATAGTAGTAATTTGTAGTTTAGCAAAGTAGCTTGGTAAATTTTTGCCTTAAACATAATGATTATTATTTTTTATCTAAATGGTGTGTATTATTTGCTTGATATTTGTTTGTGTCGAACAATAAATTTCATCTTTCTTACTTATATATAGTGTTATTTAACCATTTAAATTTTATGTCATTTTTCTTATTTTCTTTCTTTTTGTATTAGGACAAGTTAACAATCTATGTAATAATATTTTATTAATTTCTAACACTTTCTAAAGTTGTCTAGGTTTGAAAAGGGCTTATAAACAGGTTATTATTTTGTACTTTTGTTGAACTCCACATCACTTCCAAAAATCCCGCTTACCTGCAGTTCGGCGCCGCTCGCGTCGTATCCTGTGTTTCCTACCCAAACTCCGCATCTCGATCGCTCTTCTGCTCGCATCAATAAAAAGAAGATGAAGCGCCCTTCATTTCTGGTTCCCACACACGAGACCTCAAGCTCCGATCTTCCACTTCAATTGAACGCTTCTCACTACCATAGCCTTAAACCGAAATCCACGAACCCAACATCGTTCCTCATGCTGAAGCCGACCATCCGACCTCCTGTAGCTCCCGATTAGATGTCTCTTCTGTCCATTGTGCCGATCTTGGACCGAGCCCTAAACAATACCAAGTCATACGGTCTCTCCTCCATTTTTCTTTCCCTCGCAACCGAACTCTTGCAGCTCCTCAAATCTCTGATCCATCCAGCTATAGCCGCAAGATGCCACCTCTACCTTGCCAATCCCAAAGCCACGCTCCAGCTCATGTGTCGAAGTCGACCTCACCTACTTCGTCCGAACTCCACAGCAGACGAAGACGTCGAGCCATCCGACCCTCTACCTTCGACCCCAACCATCCAATCAATATGTAGCTGCGCCTCATTCCCTTCCTCACAAACCGTCCAATCCATTCGACCTCACACCCACTCGACTGACCTAGCCGATCGACCTGCAACCTCGATCCCGTCTGCAAGCCAACACCTTTTCCCACTCTCAGCAACAAACTCATCCGTCTCCGTCGAATCCCTTCATCCGACCCAACTTCCTAGTCGAGCTCTCACACAGGCACAAATCCTCCCGCTGCTCAATCCACTCAAAATCCCCTCCAAGCCCAATTAACCAATTCCTTCACAAACCCATCTCCTCTAAACAACCCATTAAACTTCAACGCACTCAAAACAAGCTCTCTAAGCCTTCTCTCTATCTCTCTTAATATTATTACTATTATTACTAATATATAATATTAATATTAATATTAGCATTATTACTAATATTAATAATATTATTATTATTGGTTAAAAAGAAGAAGAAGAAGAAGGGAAAGAGTTTAAAAAAGGGGGAAAAAGAGTTAAAAAAAGAGAAAAAAGAAAATAAAAGGGAAGAAAGAGAGTTTTCTTTTGCACATTTTTGCCGACATCGTCATCGTTGCCATCGTCGTCGCCATCATCATCTCGTCGCTAAGGTATAATGTTCCTAAAACTTAAAATATTTCCAAAAATCCTATTTTCGGCTCTCACGGCGCACTGGAAAACCTCCTATGCACACTTTTCTCTAGCATGGTGGGAGGGAACCCGGTGCGATGCTCGCGGTGAGGGTAAACCTTGTGCACGCTTTTCTTAGCGTGGCGGGGTAAAAATTAAGTACCCGTGTATGTGCCTCAGTGCCTGCGTGAAAAATTGCATTTTCAAACAAGTACTCGACACCGGTCCATGCACGCCTTTCTCTGGCGTAGTGAGATTGAATACTACAGCCACAGTGTCGTCCGATACCGACCACACACATCTTTTTCTGACGTGGTGGGAAGGCTAATACTCCCGGATTTTCTCCTAAACGGGGGAGACGTCGGGAGGTTGTCGAAATTCAAACTGAACAGAGGACCTAACTTGAATCAAATGACAACGAATTAAACTTGCAAACCGAACTCGTAGACTATCGAACCACAGGGGACTTTAATTCAAGTGAACTATGGGAAACATAACTTAAACTGCAGGGAACTGGACACTTAAACTCTAAAGTGCATAATTAAATTGAAAATACAAATGCTAAATAACAGTTCAAAGCACTTAAAACGATCATAAATAAACAAATAGGGAATTTATAACGGATGAAATTCCAGAACGTTGTTTGCTCGCAAGATCAAATTAAAAAAATGTGGCGACCTGCTTACAAACGACGGCATGAAACTTTCAATAAACACTGCAGCTCATTTGTAATGATTGTATAAGTTAGATTGTGAACGCCAATAGACAATGTAGTAGTTTTATCATGCATATTATTAGCCATCCTATAAACACACTCAAGAAGCATGCAACGAATATAGCGACAATTCTGTGAACCAGAACAGTAGATCTACAATGAATGCAAGCACCTACAAGCAAGGGTAAAGGACTCATCTTGCACACAGTAGTCATGCTTGCAAGAAACATCGAAAGACTTACACTTAGTGCAGCTTGTTGTAATGCACACAACAGTTTTATCCGCGAGTAATGTTGAAAGATGCTATATTGGACATAGCTCACATTAACATGCGACGAACAATGAAGGTTGACATACAATAAAAGTAGTGATTTGTCAATCAACACGCATAGGGAGATGAGCGATAAATGTAGTACATCCAACAGTCAATATTAACTTGCAGAGAAATACACCAATTTTCCTGCAAACAACGAAAGATGATTGCAATGAACGTTGTTGTGTGTTCATAAACAGAATGTATAGGTGTGCAATAAATACGCCACCTTGTAGTCAATGTCAATATACAATCAACTGCATTAAATCTTGCAAGAAGTAGAGGTCGACATACAATGATTGCAAAGATACCCTCACAGTCAACATCAGTCAAGCATCTAGCAAATGCACGAGTCCCGTACGAGCAAAGAAGTTTGATTTGCAACATACGAAGAATGCAAAATACATAGCTCAGCATATGATGAATGCGAATATCCATTAACGATAATGAAAGATTTACCGTATGCATAATAATACGTCTACAAATGATAATCAGTAACAGGGAGTGGATGCTATGACACCTTTGCAATCAACATCCTCTTGCACTGAATACACTGACTTACCTGCAACCAACAATGGAGAATACGCTACAACCTATGAGTATAAAAAGGTATACAACAAGCAAGTTTAGGAAACCTGTGACGAGTGTGAATACCTACACAAGTAGTGCAAGAGGATGTCGCATTGAATACAATTCATTAGCATCATTCATTAGCATACGACAGTGGGTGACTTCTGGATATCTAACAAAACTCGTGATGTGCAATAGCTCGTTCGTAAGAGGTAACGAGCGACCCGTAACCCAATGCTGCAATTCACCTGTAAGCAGAAGCAGGGAATTCATAGTAAAAACTGTAGGCCATTGATAAATTGAGGCAGTAAACTTGCGGAGCTAAGCTGTCACCAGATATCAGTTTACTTGCAACCGTTAGGTAGGAAGCACCTGACGCACTACACAGCTCATCTGCAGGCTGAAGCATATTTCCATAGGCTGAACATTGAAGAAAATGATTGCTTGCAGAAGACGAAAGGAGCTAAACAACACTGCCAATGCGTAATAAATGAAGTACAACGCCACGCTACCGGATCTGCAACACTCATACAAGCGAACAGAAGGCATTTTCAGATTCCAAAATGAGACTTTGCATGCTCGTTAGCGATGGTCATTTGCACAGCTGATAATCATAAAAATTTCCCCCACACATTGAAATGTGCAATGATGCATTTACATCCTGCATATACAGGTTGTAATTTACAAAATGCATCATGCAAAATACATGTAAATGCATGAACCCGCATGGCCTCGGTGTGCGTGTTGTATGTATACATGTTACGTCTGAGGATGCTGCGTGAGTTAAACATGAATCCAAGTTCGAACTTGATCCTTCTACATGAATGAATAGGAGTCGACACGGTTCGATTCGTCAAACAAATATAAGGTCGAGACATCGATTAGGATATTTATTTTATACATTTATATCAGGCCTTCAAGGTCTGTAACAAGAAAAATTCACTAATAAAGTCATAAGCCGACAACAGATCTGATCCTCTGTCGATAAGTTGATAAAGTCGACACCGTTCAACCAATAAGATAAAATTGCCCATAAATGCCCTGATGATGGCCATGTTTATAAAAAAATCTCAACCAGAGGGGACTCAAAATATTTGAAAATACCTCCAAATTCCCATAAAATACACTCAATAATGTCAATATTTAAAATTGAAATAAATCACCAAAATATTTAAAGCAAAAATATTCATCCATCCTTCGCAACAGTTTGTCGAGGTAGATAAGTCTGAAAATCACTTCAGCTTATAAAGAGTGAATGTCTAGTCGAGAATATCACTAAGATTCATTCTTAAATCTTCTCCTGCTAGTAAGAACGTGACACAATGTCCTCTAAGCGGTGGTCTCGTCGCCAAATAGCACCACAGGTAAACAGTTATGACCAAGACCCTCTGACCGGGTGGTTTTGCCGCCAAATGGCACCATTAAATTATGATCATGGTCGGAGTTCGTATGTTCCCCAACGACGCTAAATCTTTGAGTAATAAATCAATAAGATATAATCGATAGGGCACAAAGCCCTCTGTTAGCTAATATGGCTTCAAATTTATCCCCTTAGATAAATATTCATCCCAGGTCTACAAAGTCCCCTTGGACAAAGCAACTCATGACTGCAAACTAGGATCTTTCTGTCAGGTTGGGTCGACTACCTCCTCTGACTAAATAGACTAGGGACCATGATGGCCCAGAACGACGGAACCATGGGATCTTGATCGGGTCTATCATCACTCCCCCCACCATGTGCAAATTTCGTGTGAAAAAGCTTGGAGTCTAATCCCCTTAGGTTTTGTGAGTCCTTAATTATCTTTACTCATCCTTATCATCCTCTCTCATGACGCAAGTTTCATCTCTTATACGCCTCGAGCCTAAATCTCTTCAACCTTGAACACATTGAAGCTCTTGAAGATTCTTCTAAATATTCCTCTGCATTCATAACCTTCCAAGCCCTCAACCCTTCAATAACACTATGATACACTAGCCAAAAGTCTCAACATTGGAACACAATTTTTTTGCCATGAGCAATTGGATTAGAAGTATTATACCTCATAAACCACTGATCTAAAATTTTCATAAAAACATCACAATTAGTTTTCTAACATCTCAAATCTTTGATTTCGAGTTCCTCCTTATTTTTCTTCAACGAAAACTTGCACTTTAATAGCCTAAAAGTTTCAATATCATATATGTCAAATAAAAACCCTGAATGCCGATTTCACCACTACGTAAATAGCCCTTCTACTAACATCCTAAGAGGACACCAATCAAGTCGCTTCTTTCGCCGCAAAGATCTTATGACGTTTCATCACTTACTCAGTAGAGTGGGAGAACAAATTTTCATAGCACACAATCTGTAGCACACTACAACAATTAATGGAGAAAAATTATCGATGAAGTCAACCCCAAATTGGTAAGTTATGGCCAATAATGATGTTGATGATTACAAGAAGCACCTTAAATAATTGTACAATATGTCGGGGTTGCGTTCTTTTGAGCGAACAAGGTCAACTCAGTGACCGAGGGCTTGTCTGGAGGCGGCATTGCGACTGCATGCTTGGATGTCACTTCTTTATTTCTATGCTTTTTAGATGGGACGCATATATATCGAACGGATTCACAAGAAATAATCATTAAAGGCAATTGAAAAACATCAAAAAAAAAAAAAAGAAAGAAAGGGGGGTGTACTACGATGTAGGGCGGGGTTTCATAGAACTCTATTTTGGGGTAGTGGATGTAAGTTCGAACGGTTGTTACTTACTCGAGTGAGGAGGATACTAAGATGTGAATAAGCAGAAAAGGAAATAATTAGGGTTTGAACGTATGTTCTCTAGATGAAGGGGGTGACTAGGATAAGTGATATGTGACAAGTGATATGCTTTACATGTTTGCTTCCAGGACGTCACGCCCGTGCCTCTCGTGACTATACTGATTGGGTTTGGCTTTGCTCAACGGCTGTGTTGTGTGATCCTCCAGATGTCTCCAAGCAAGTGAAGGTTCTCGGGGGGATGGTCGTTCATTCTTTCTATAAAGACGGCTTTCTCGACCAAATACTTTTTCTTTCGCGTGTTAGGGAGAGTATTCGTGGAAAGGAGAATTAAATAAAGCATAATCTAAGAACCATTAGTGTTTTAAATTTAGGATATCTCTATCTAATTCAAAATGTGCTATAATATGGTTGTCTATTTGTCATGGATAGAAGAAGGAAGTTTTTGAATTTTTTTTTAATTTGTTATTGTATTTATTTTTTTTGGAGTTACCTCTAATTGGTGTAAAAGAAATATTGAAACAATATTTTTTCTTTCTTACTTATGGATAAGTCGAAAGAAGATTATGAGGTATGATTGTTATTTATCAAAGTAGATTATTAGCGTTGTCAATGAGTCAAGTCAAGTTGAGTTTTTAATATTATCTTATTAAAGCTTGTTTATTTTTGGTATTTAGTTCAACCTAAGCTTTAACATTTCGAGTTTTTAAATATTGTTCAAACTTGTTTTTTAATTTTATTATCAAATTCGGGATGTAATCCAACTTTAGTCAAGCCTAACTATATGTAAACATATATCCTTATTACTAAACATAATGTATTCATAAATTTTCAAAAAAATTGGAATAATTCATTCAATATTTTTAAGGTTTTTATGGGATATAAATGTTAAAAAAATAAATAAAATTAGATTTTTAATCTATTCATTTAGCTATTCGCTCAAAATTTTAGTCATACTTATACCTGTTCTATATTTATTGAAGTACATAGAACATATAAAAACTAATATAAGAACATAGAATAAGCAATTAAATTAAAAAATAAATCATCATTAAATGAACATTTTATTAAGCTTTTAACAAGCTACTTGTTAAATAATAAAAGATTATGTTTACAAGCATAATTGAATGACTCAAAGTTACATGTCAAATTTAGAAGTTTTAATTCCTTCAATTAATTAAATAAACAAACATTATTAAGTTTTAAATGAACAAGCATTGAGTTTTTGTATTGACTATGCTAGTTTGTTTTACAGCCCTAATTAAGATTTGAAGAAATAGATCACTTGGATTGGCAGTTTAAATACAATCAAATTAATGAATTGAAGGGTCATGTATTGCATTAAGTCTGCTTATAGCACTGTATTTTTATCATTCAGTTGGCAGTGTGCATTTCTATGAAAGTATCTTTCCAATAAACTAGCATGACAATAGTTATGAGGTTATTATGCAAAGGTGGTCTGTACCATCTTCTATTACATAGGTTTCTTTGAATGTATTTCATTGTGTAAGTGTTGTTTTCCATTTATGCATAGGGTTTTTTTGTGTTTTTTCGACCCGTGAATCTAGGCATGTAAAATTTATTTTTATAAACATCAACTCTACACCATTTGTGAGTGCAAGCCAGTCTAATTTTTAAGGATCTTGGAAGTTATTATCAAAATCCTCAGATTGAATTCTGCCTGTATCAAATTTATGTTTTGACACTCACCTTTCCTATCAAAAAATAAAAAAAATAAACCAGTGTGCTACCTTGTTATCCTTGCTAAAATTATATATTAGCTTCCTTCAACATGTTTTAATAATAAATGCTGTGATGGTTTTCTTATGTTTGCCATTTGTAATTTCTTTTACTTGAATTTTAGTCTCTCTGTCTTTTTATTCATTTTATTTATCAATTTTGTGCTTCTGTAACTTTAAAAAAATATATTCAGAAATCCCATTCTTTTTGTAGGGAATATCAGCTCATGTCGATTTATTGCGATTTGAGGATGGAATTGCTATCGTTTCATTGGAATCAGAGTGTGTGATGCATTTCTCTAGAGCTGATCAAGAGACTTATTCACATAAGGCTGAAGGAGGACAAGATGGTTCTCTAGTTAAGATTCCCGTTCTACTAAATCCGGGCTCACTTTTGTTGATATACGGGGAAGCTCGTTATTCATGGAAGCATGAGATCAATCGGAAAGAAGGATTTCAGACATGGAAGGGAAGGGAGATTATTCAGAAGAAAAGAACCTCAGTGACTTTGAGAAAGCTCTGTCACTCAGCTGAGGATAGCTAATTTGATGGTTTCGTCTCGCCACAGATTAATCACTGGAACCAAATGCTCGTCAATGGTGATATGTCTATGGTGTGCTTCAGCTTCTATGAAAGACAGGACAAGATATTTCAGAAAAAAAAAAGAAAGAGAACAGGACAAGAAGTATTAGACAGCTTGGCTATATGACTTTACTGCTGAAAAATTAAAATTTATTTCAAATAAATTTTTTTGTAGTGGGTTTCTATTTTATTTTTAATGATGTTTATGAGGTGTGCTGACTCCATTGCATTTGTAAGTTGTAAATGCTACAGCAATAGAAAAGGAAGTCTGGCAACTTAACGAACTGTTGAGCAATATAAGGACTCCTCCAGCAATATTAATGGTCTTTGGGAGAGATTCGTTCAGTAGTCCAAGAATCAACTATGTTGCACCTGCAGGTGTCCTGTAGGATCTACTATTCATCAATATTAATGGCCTAAGATCAGTTATGAATAACTAAGGCTGTCAAATTGTGTCAACGGGTCGGGTTTGGATCCAACCCGCTTTGGCCCGCTAGTTTTTTATCTGACCTGAGTCTGACCTAATTTTGGATTTGGGTTACGTTTGCTAACCTGAACCCCTCAACTTGGTTCGGGTTTGGGTCAACCCGACCCGACCCAGAGTATAATACATAAATTAAATTAACACTGCAGCAACATCATTTGGCAAGTGGCATTTACACATTACAATTAAACTCAAATTACAACTTACAAGCTTAAATTACATGCCAAACAATCTAAAATTATAAACTCAAATAATCAAATTATAACTTACAAGCTCAAATTACAACTTATAAGTTTAGATTCACTCTTCAAGTTGAATTAATTGCAAAAGGAAGATTGTTAAACGTTTAAAAAGTCTTAATCATATATAATTTTAAATCATGATTTATTAGACAGTACAACTAGAAAGCTTTAATGAATAGCTCAGGTAAACCTTTCAACTCATTCAGTAATTAATGAAAAGTGAGTAAATATTGAATATTTGATATTTCTACTTATCTATTGTCATTCAAGGCGACAGTTTGCACTTTATATTAAGCTTAATACAGTATCTACTTTTAATCTAAGCTAACACAAATATCATTGTTGACCTCATTTTTTATTACATTTTTCTCTTTGAGTATGTTCGAACGACTTAATTGAGCCTCGTCGAGCCCAATTTGAGTTCGAGGCAACTCTAGTTGAGTCAAATTGGTCATGACGAAGTTCTATTAAGCTCGATTGTACCTGACTAACTCGATTGAGTTTCGTCGAACCTAATTTAAGTCAAATCGTCGGCAATAGGGGTTTAATTTCAACAAATTAATAAGACCAAACCCAATTGAGCCCAAATCGGCGTAGATTGATTCAAATTGGGTCTGGTTTAAGCATAATTGTTGCCCTAATTGACTCAAATTGAAATTAATTTGACTCCAAACCACTTTTTGAGAGATTTAAATCTACATCTAATTCAAGAAATTGAATTAACGGCTCTGATTCCGTCCGGAGCCCGATTCTGCCCTGTTTCAGTGGCCCAGTTGCATGGCATGCTTATTTCGGAGAGGATTCAGATGACTTCAGAAGAATCGGAGATGCCCAGGCCCCTTCCCTGCTTCTTCTCGCGTTGAACTGAGCCGGAGTCCACTAGACTCGAAGGAAGAAAGCTCCAGCCGAATGGATGGAAAGGCATTCGGCTATCCTCTCGGTCTCTTCCGTTTTGCACGAGAGAAGCCTGAAGACCCCTCCTTCGTCGCCTTCTTTCTGCTCGTGCGAATCACCCTGGCGGAAGCCTCCTCTCCCCCCTTCCGTTCGCCTCTCTCACCCGAAGGTTCGTCGACCTCCAGCCCTAGCCGCACCCGCTGCCGCCTCTTTCTCTCTCTCACACGACTCGAAGCTCGCCGAAGCCGAGCCCTCGCTCTTCTTTCAGAGGCTCAGGCGACTGGTTGGAGTCGGACAGGAGTTCGGGCAGGCCTTTGCTTGCGGCAGGTAGGAGATCTGCTTAGAGACAGAGGTAAGTTTCAACTTCGGCTGTGGTTTAGAAGGGGAAGGTTGGGATGGGAGTTGGCGAGCAAGAAGAGGCGGGGACTCGACCTGGAGGTTTGGGAGTTGCGGCTTGAGGTAGGGCTGGGGTCCGGTTCTCTGCAGGTAGAGAGGGCGACGGGTGGCAGAGGGTTTCGATTGCTTGGAGCTGACGGCTAGAGGAGGTCAGATAGGAGGAGCTTCGGCAATGAGGTTGAGTGGGGATGCCGGCTTGTAGGAAGAGTTCGGGAGCCCGCCAGGTATGGGATGTGTTCGGTTTGCTAGGATTTCGGAGGAGATGAAGGGAAGAAGCGGCTGGGTCGGAGCTTGCGAACAGATTGAAGAGTCGGAAGGCTGAAGAGTTCGTGTGAGGAAGGAAGTAGCGGAAGTTCTGCGTTTTGGGTTCTCTTTAACGATGTCGAGGGAGAAGAATCGTGGCTTTGTCATGCACGCGAGATGACGTTTCGGCGCCGAATGCAGCGTATGAGCGACTGTAGCAAGCGGCGGGTATGGCTTCAGCAAGTATTTTAAAATTTTTCTTTTATTTCTTTTGGATATTGCACAAAGGACAACAATTCTAGAAATAGAAACTCTCGAACTCTCTGGAATCTTTTGAAGTGCAATACTTAACCGAAGTGTTGAATCATTCGTAATCTTTAACAAATCTATGAAAAAATAATGAAAATTAAGCGTAAGTAATGATTTTTATATTAAGAAAAATAGAAATATATGTCATTGAACTTATTACCGTTATCAAATTTATTTTCAGTACGGATATTCTCCTCAATTTTGAGCACAACATACAAAAGCTAGAGAAAATGGGAAGGTAAGTGGTGGTGAGATTTCTTGCTGCCGATGATGGGGTCGAAGGCGATGACTGTGAGTCGAGAGGAGATCGCACGGGCTTGGCTAACTGCAGTAAGTTAGCAGTGAGTGAGAAGATGGCTTTAAAGGGTTGCTTTAGTGTTTTTCAATGGCAGTTGGGGAGTGGTGGTCGGTTCAAAGTGGGAAAACAAGAGAGATAGAAAGAGCGAGAAAGCTGCAGCTCTGGGTCAATAATCGGTAGGGATGATGAGGAAGAGGGAGAAGCGGTTATATATATATATATAGTATAGCAATTGACAAATCCCATGATTGCACTTGTATTTTTTTTTTTTTTTTGAGAAATTTTTTTTATCTAATTGATATTTGGCAAATCCATAGTTGGCGTACAGTATTAGAAATAATTTTGAATATTATAAATATATATATATATATTTATTTTATACTAAGATTCAAAACATTTTCATCCAAACAACCTAAAAATCTCAAAATTTAAGAGCCAGAACTTGCAACTTTTGGTTGTATAATATTTTATTATAATTTTATCACGTATGAAGTTGACGTGCAACCGCTTGAAAATGTTCTGTTTGTCTGGAATATATTCGCTTTCCACGCTTACAATGGCTGTATTATAATACGCAAAAATAAGGAGGTATGATAGCAATATATCCTTTTATAATAATAGTAGTTGATTTTTGTGTGAAGATTTGTATATGGCATCACAGAGTTCTCATGTCATCACACCCATGATTGTCGAAGTTGTGGTCAATACAATCGATGGTGAAGCAGCTGGGTATAGTTGTCATAATATTATTAGCATAAATTTATTTATAAAAATTAAGAATTTGATAAATTTTTAAAGAACAAAAATAATAAATGTAAAGAATAAAAATAATTTGATGTTAATAGGGTTGGATAGCAGGTTGGTAGTGGTTTGGATTTTTTTTTTTTTGAACGGGGGTATCTACCCAAAAGCATTTGGTGGTGTAACTACCCACCAACATCGGGCGCACACTTGCTTTGCCCCATTGAAGAGACAAGGTCATAATAGAAGGAATTCGAATTCGGGATGGAGAGTTCCCAGCCGTGCTCACCTACCAAGCACCCTAAGCTTTGATGGGTTGGTTTGGATATTTGCCGACCTACTTTTAGAAGAGTGCTTTCGAAAGAGTAGGCAAAAAAAAAAAAAAAAGAAATATTAAGAAGCAACTTTTAACAACTAATGATAGGAGAAATGCCCAATTAGATCAACACATTTAATTCCGCAAAGAGAATGCTTAAATTTATCAAGCCATCAGTAATAGCTGCAGATACTAGTTCTGTGGTAGCATGCACGATAGGACAGCAAATGAACAAAATAAGAATTTGAAAGGTATAAGAAATTTGAACTCGAAGAGTACAAGAAACATCACTAGCACAGAAAGTTCTTATAAATTTAATGAATAAAACCCTTATAGACTGGACGCAGTTGCTGCTGATTTTCAATAACCTACAATCTCTTTCATTGTACACCATGTCAAGATGAAATGGGCACAGGCAAACAATGGCGTATTTGCACTTATAATGAAGAATAAATATCACATAATACAAGAAGCAATAAAATCAATGTTCCTCCTCATTTCTCTTTCCCTCTTCTTATTGCAACACCTAACAGAGAAAAAAGAAGTTACTGACAAGATAAAAAGACTTTCTTTACCACACGTTCTCTACCATTTTTTAAACCCACAGAAGCAGGCAACGGTACAGTGATCACCAATCCAATAACATTCCTTGTCGCCACTGAACTTTTGTGTGCCCTAAAAATGCTGTCATTTCAACTGAAGCTATCTACACGACCTGAAAATCGTCTTATGTAGAATGATTTTCATAATATAATTATATTGCAAGTGATGTCAATCTTGTAATCTGGGATAAGGAAATAGAAATGATTTGCTTCCTTGAGACAAATTTAATGGACTGCAAGCTGATGGTAGTTGGCATAGTCGATTCCACTCAGACGTATACAGGACAGCAAGTGTTCTGGCAGTTCTTCAGATTTGTTCCCCTGATTCATAATCAAAATGGATAGGTGAATGTCTTTTAACCTACAACTTCGATGATTACTACTGTCTACTGAACATTTTACCTGAATTGTTAAGCCCACATCCAACACACACAACTTCAATCTATCAAAGAATGTTTCAAATCCTTTCCTTGAGATGTAACTGAACCGATGCATATCCAAGTCAATTTCAAGGTAATTTTCTCCCTGTGAGGAAGAAATAGATGTTTAGTGTCAAACAACATACGATCGGTTAGAAAATAGGAAATGTTCCACCAGCTCAACCTGCAGCACCAAACTCATTTTTTTATTATTTAAATATATTTATTTGAAGAAAAGTATGATGTCTACAAGTTGAGGGGGTTGAGTTTGTGTTGGTGGGAGGCCGAGAAAGACTTCTTTTGGTAAACTTACCAAGTAAAAGTCATGCTGAGGCCGAGAAAGGACTGGCTTCTCATTATATGCATTCATAAGCTTTCTTTCTGCTGCACTCAGTGGAAGATCCTCAACATTGGCTACTCGTCCAAGTATTTTCAGCCTTTCACGAAATGGAGCAATTGTATCCATAGGGAAGCCTTTGACCTTTTCCACTTCATCGTCAATTAACTTCTACATTTTTACAGATAGATAAATAAGTGTTAAAGATAAGTGATAAATACACCCAATGACAAACATCTGCAATAGACTTGGTATCAATTGTAGAAGGGAGTACACTTCATGAAAAAACATAAATTAGGAAATACCAATTCTCCAGCAATAGTATTTTAGCATATTTTAATACCTAACTGATAATACCATAAGCTGCAAAAGGTGAGGCATGCTTTATGGATACATTTAATTTAAAAAAAAAAACCAAATATCTAGGGAAAGTGATATGAAACACTTCTAGGAATAAGAGAAAACATTGGCTGAAATTGAATTTTAGCGAGCCCAAAACAGTAAACAAGAAAGATCTATGTAGAATCTCACAAGAGACTCTTTAATTGATGATAAGAAGAAAAAACAAACAAGATATAATGGATATATATTCGATTGGAGAGGAAGACCCGGCTCTCCCAAACCCTAGCCGCCCACTAGAGTCCCTTTCTCTACTTAGGAAAACTCAATTCAATAAAAAAAATACATAACCCTAACCCTAGGGTAAAATCAAATACTTAAAGCATACAATAAAATGCAAAATATCAAAACAACCCTCCTAATTTCAAAATCTCTCCTTGCCGCCCCCTCCTCTCTGTGTTATGTTGTGGACCCCACCCCAAGGGGGATGGACAGCTACTGGGGTGGAACAAGCGAACCAGGCTTCAGCTTGGAATAGAACAGAGTCAATCGCTTTTGGACTGGCTGGATCGGTCCCTCCTGGACCAGTCTATCAAAAAGTTTTTAGCATATAGAGAGAGGATGCATGTCCATGAAATCATGTACAAGACATGCATACTCCATCTATATATAAAACTAGTCTAGCTAAATGATCCATAACTTCAATGTTGACAGGCCACATTTTAAGGCTGAAGAGTCCAACTCAGGATTGACAAACTACAATTTACTGGGTGGACAGGGTGGCTAAATCCGAGCACGTTGGCGGTCAAACATTGAGCATCCTGCCCCTGAGAAATTGAAATTATCAATATTTTGCTCGTTAATGTCAGTCTTTCTAATGTCACTCTTTCTATAAAGTTTATTGATTCAACTAATTAACCTTTTACAGCCAATCGATTAAAAACCTGATTGCTCCAATTTTGGGGTAAACATTAGTTTATAATAATGATTCAAAACGTCTCATGAAAAATTTAACCCGTAAATGCCCCTACAAAAATGTACCAGTAAACAATTTGCAGCACTGAATCGGGACGGTTATCACAGTTCCCCAAAGTGATGACATCTTAAATTAGCAAAACAAATTGATAAATACAGTTGCAAGAACAGTAGTAAGCTGCAGAATCACACATCACAACTTACTCTAATGTGGTCCTGGAAGTGGGTTGGAAGTTCTTGGTACTTCTCAGAGAGCTTAAAATATAGGACAAAGCTTATTCCTTCCCCATCAGTTTCACTTTGAAAGATTGCAGCAGGATACAGTGGAATCTGAAAATGAAAAAGAAATCTGCCAATTCAATTAAACATGTGAACAGCTAGATGAAGAATATCAACAATGCATCTCACGGCTATAAGAAACATATAGTGAAGGAAAAAAAAAAGGAGCTTCATTCTTGATGAATGAACAAGATGTGCAAACAAGTATTAGTTTGATAAAATATTCCGTATTCATATTTTAACTCATGCTACACATTCCATTATAGTTGACATAATAGAAATACTACTATACTATTTATTTTATGCTTGATATGCATAGATCAGTTATCCATTTCATGAATGTAAAACACATTTGAATGCAACAAAGAAGTTTTGAACTTATTGATCCTACAATATCCAATGTACTTCTCTGGTTTAGCTTAAAGATCTACAACATCCTTCAGCCCTTAGCCTTTCAGTGAAGAATTTATCTTAGCATAATTATTCGGTGTAAGATACCTCCATTTAACTTTAAATATATTTTGCACATTTCTCTTTTATATAATCCTACACTCATTTGTTTCAACTCCATCTGCCTTTGCAGAACCACAAGCCAGGATCACCTTCAAACCACACTAGCTCACATGTCCAATTACTGTCATCCCCCCACATCTGTCTCCTTGGTGCTTCCACAAACCAATCAGGCTCGCATGTGCTTCCTGTAACCTACTAATTTTGTCCTTCATGTACCCACCAACATACTCGCATCACACCTACACACATGTATGACCTCTCGCTCACACCTTCATGTACCCACCAATCAGTTTCGCATGTACTTCATTGCACTTTCTTTCTTTCCTCATATCATGCTGACATGCACATCCTTCTAACGCGTTGTTGTTTCACTACACCACCTACTCTTAAGCTCATCTCAACTTCCAACCTTAGTTGCACCCACTTCCACATCTCCTCTGATTTTTACAACTCCCCAAAGTATTACTTCCAGCACCCAACCACAACCTTAGAAAAATCCCCGTATAGTGCCATTGAATAGCAAACTATCACACACCCTCACTTCTGCCACACATCCCTCACGCTTACTTACTCTCTTACACCCACAACAAATAATGCTCAGATCTTGCTAATGTGCATCGCTTAGTGCACACCCTGTTTTCTCGCTAGCTTCGCCCCCAAAACCCAAGGGGTTTTAGCCTTGTCCAATTAATCAGCCAATCTATTCGTGAACCCAATTTAAAAAAAAAAAAGCGAATTAGCTTCAGTTAATCAGGTTTGGGTCAATATAGTTAAAAGGGCATAAAAACCTCAAAGGATTTCCAAAAATCTTATCATGATCTTGAGAATGGATGAAAAAAACTTCTGTTGAGATTGTTGAATTAATGATTGTTGACCAGTAAAGAAATAAAAAAGGAGCAGAAATACCTCGTATCTGTCGAGGAAATCTAGAAAATCAGCGGAAATCCCGCGGAATACGGCGCCGAAGTGGTCTCTTCCCGCAAATCTCGCGAAGCCGACCTTGATCGTTGTCACTCTCGTCGATAAAATGAAGGAACGAGGCTTTGCGTTCTGCTTGCTTCCTCCGACTCCTTCCATCAGCCCGTCGACCTTGACTTCGCAAACCTCGATCCAAGCCGAACTCCCGTCGCCACTTCCGAAGCCAACTCTGTTCCTCTCGCAAGCAGTCGAAGCCCGAACCACTAACTGCCGAAGCTTCCGACACCGAGCCAGCAACCGACCTCCACGTCCACACTCATCTCCTCCTTCACCTTCCTAACCCTTCTTCGCCTTTTCCACGACCGAGACCGCCTGAGCCTCCTCCGATCTTCTTCTTCCCACTGCTGAAGCCGACGCCAACTCCATCAAGCCCTAGCCAGTAACCGCCCCGCCTCCTCCCTTCGATCACACCGAACAAGATCAAGACTTCCGCCCCTACCCGACCTTGCCTGATCTTCACCTCACCGACCTCCGTCCAAGCCCACATCTCCTCCATCTTCATTCTTCCTCTCCGACCCTAGCCAAAACCCACGCCTTTTGTTGGACTCCAACTCCAGATCGCAATATCCTTACTGCAAGTCAAAATCCTCCTCACTTCTATTCAACCTAACCGGACCCATAAACTTCAAAAGCCCATGGCCCATATAAGCCCATCTCAGCCGTTCCACATCTCAAGTCACCTAAATGGCTAAATCTCCCCAAATAGCCCACCATTACCTTTAGTCCAAAACCAGCCCATCAAAACAACAGGTATAAAACCATACCCAGTTCATTTCCTATTTCTATTAACCAAGCATTGTTATTATCGATTTCATTACATTTATCATTGCCATTGTTAGCATTATATATATATATATAAAAGAGAAAAAAAAAGTTAGGTATAAAAAAAAAAGAGAAAGAAAGTTCAAAAAAAAAGTGAGGAGGAGAATTAAAAAAAGAGAAAGCCTCATTACGATACAAAGAGATATCTTCCCCAATTTTTTTTATCACAAAATTCTACATCCAACAGGCGCACATGAGATTGAAAGGGAATATAGAATTTTACTGAATCAAAAGGCTTAATAAAATTACTTATGTATCTATTTATAAATCTCTTATCCCAATTCAGTTCCGATTAATCTTCAAACTTTAATCTTAGGTGTCACGGAAAAGAATCAAAACCAAACATCAATTCTTGCAAGATTAACCTACAGGCTATCTCAATAATCCATAAATTTAAAACAATGTCCATCTGTAGCAGAAAACCTGCAAGTTCCGCTAAAGCAAGGCCGCAAAGCCAATTAAATTTTCGTAAAATCCATATTCAAAAAGTGGTAAGTTCTACACATGTGCCAAATAGTCCAGCATAGGAATCACGTGAAGCCAATCTTCAGTCGATACGGATACGGTAACAGAGAACAGCAACAGCACCAACAAGTGAAGCTAGTTCTCATCCAATAATAGCAGTAAAAGAGATCAACAACAGTTCTCATCCAATAATAGCAGTAAAAGAGAACAACAACAGCACTAACACTACTAACAGCCTTCATGTAAACACCATATTCAGCACACCATGTTACTGATACGCTATGGGGGGCATCTTGGGGGGCCCAGGAGAGCTATTTTCATTATGTAAGGAGGAGGAATCAAGGGGAAGCTGTTTAGGAAGGTTCCTAATTAAAGGGGAGCTGTTTAAGAAGGTTCCTAATTAAGGGTGAACTATTGAGAAAGTTTTTGATAGAAGTGCTTGCAGAAATTTAGGAAAAGTTTTAGCTGAAATCTGATTTCAGCAATTTCAGAAACCCAACTATAAGAAAATTAGAAATAAAACCCATGAACACTTTTTAATTGAAAGTTTTATCAAAGAAAAGACAAGATATAAGTGGATCTTCAATTAGAGAGGAAGATCCGGTTCTCCCAAATCTCTAGCCGTCGACTAGAGCCTAAACAAACTCAGAATAATATAATTTCAGCAAACAACGCATATCCCTAATCCTAGGAAAATCATCTATTTAAAGCAAATAATCAGCAGGAAATGCTTAAACAACCCTCCTCAAATTCCCCCCTATTTCCTTAATTATTTCCCTCCCAAATCAGCTCTCAAATTAGCCCCTAAATCTGTCATCTTCAATTAGGAAACATTTCCTAATTAATCCCCTCCAAATCAGCCCCCAAATCTACCCTCTTCAATTAGGAAATATTTCTTAATTAATTAGCCCCCAAATATGCTCTCTTCAATTAGGAAACATTTCGTAATTAATTCCTTTTGATTAATAACCTTCTTAAACAACTCCCTCTTGACTAAGAAATTTCCTAATTCCCTCCCAATCAAATCGGACGGTCCATCAACACTCCCCTCCCAAAGTGCCACCTTGTCCTCAAGGTGGAACGAAAGAAACTGCTGCTGGCACTTGACTAATAGCACTGAACTAAAAAATAGACTGACACTGGGTTGAATGATCCCTGCCTCCAGCATCTCCCTGATCAATCTCTCAATTTCATCATTCTAGATTTGAGGATAACGATACGAATGAACACTGCTAGGTGAGACTCCTTCCTTCGAAATGATTGCATGCTCGCATTCCTGCGGAGGAGGCAACCCCTGAACTGATTGGAGGAACAGCTCTCGAAACTGCTGTATGAGTGTGGTTGAACCATGTTTAGTTCTTCTATCTTCCAAACTTCTCAGCTCTAACAAAAATTTCACTCCTTACTCTTCCCCCTCCTTGGAAGTGGCTCCAAAGATGGCATCTCCTCTTCTTCCCCCAAAACTTCTACCTCCCGATCCTCCCTCAAACGAACATAAACGAGCTCTTTCCGAGCCGAGCCACAAGTAGCTCGTCGAACGCTCGGTTCATTTGCAGCTCTAGTTAATTATTGTGGAGGTGGAATACTTCTGCCTCCTTTTGTAGACCTGGACCGGTCCTTGGACCAGTCTAACAAATTCCAACCCTAACAGGCGTACACATAATTGAAAGAGAAATCTAAAATATTATTGAATCAAAAGTTGAATAAAATTACATGTCTCGGGAATCTATTTATAAATTTTTCATTCTTAAGTTACTAGATATGATTGGCATAAAATCATCCCAATTCAATTCTGATTAATCTTCAAATTTCAAGTATTGAACCAAAGCAGGACATTAATTCTCACAGGATAAATCTAAGGTTATTGCACTAATTCATACAGTAACAACATGAGCAAAAAACACGCCAATAAAGGCAAGCATGGCTGCATAAGCCTTATATATTTTCGTGAAATCCATCTTCAAATAGATGTAAGTTATGCCGCGAGAACCAAATACCCTAGTATAGAGATGCATGGGAAACCAATAATAGCAATAACAAAGAACGCCACCACTAACACATGAAACCAGATCCAATATTAGTGATAATAGAGAACAACAACAACACTAACATCATTAACAGCAGTCATGTAAACAAATATTCAACACATCAAGTTGCCCCCAAATTTCCCAAGGACCAGTAAATTGCCCACAAGTTTTCCAATAAGAATTACTAAGACATACAATAGCATTTAACCCTGACTTTCATATGAATCTAACGAGCTCGAATCCATGAGAAATCATATAAACCAACCTAATACTAGGAAATCATACAGAACAATGCATCAAGTTTTTATAGGCATTATATCATAAGCATGTCCAAACATCTGAAATTTGAAAACTATTAAAAAAACAACCACCAAATAATGAAACTAAGCTAATTTGATTAATCATTTATTTGCTCAATGTTTTCAATGTTTTTAAACCTGCAAAATCCCCATCATTATTAAGCATTAGAAAATCACAGGAGTAACACATTGAAGAGAAGAATAAAAACAAATAATTTAAGCAATCTAATAGACGATAGAAGATGAATAAATAATATGAGTACATAAAAGTAATATGAAATTAATAAAAAGAAAAAAGGTTGAGAAATAATAACATAGTACTAGTAATAAAAAAAATGCAAACTAGAGTTTCGATCTCATGTCACACTCAACAATAATAAATCAATAGTATTAATAAAACTAGGCCCCTAAGAGTTGGGGAGAACGATGAGGGTGATAATAAGAAGCTTCACTAGAGACAGTCAAAATGCATCCAGTCCAGTCCAATATCATTAAAAGAAGCCAAATACTTGAAAATAAACCTGGAAAAGAAGTAATACAAATCTGCATGTAGATCATTTCTAGAGAAAGAAGTTACCTGGACGTTGACTACAAGGATAGGTGGTAACTTGCCAGATGAATTGACATTGGGAAGCTCCACAAAGCGGCTAATGTGATTTATTTTTTGTTGAGACAAGAAGACATCAACACCAAATGGATAGTATGCTGCAAAGTTCGGGGCAAAATCTTTCCTTTTATCCCTGTCAAGAAAATATTCTCAGTAATATGAATTTAGCAGCAACTTAAGAAATCAATAAAGCAGTGCAACTTTAGCAGCACCTTAAATAATTTTTTCCACGAACCCTAAATGTATTAGGGTCAATTTGTGACCAGCAATCAAGCATTTTCTTCTCCAGCGGGCAGAATGGAACCTGACAGCCTGCCAGTGGTCTTTCAAGGAAAGGCTTGGTAAAAGCTGAAATAGGAATGAAGACAAAAAATTACAAAACAGAATGTTAACCGTAGACTCAATTAAAATCTGCAGACGTAAATTGATAAAGGGTAAATATTTGAAAGACCAATGCTTTATGAATAGGTTACTAATGCAAGGAATTGCTTCAAGACAGAACAATATGTGAACAGAGTAAATTATAACACATTGAGCACACCCTGCAGGGTATATTCTGGTGAATTTTGATGGAGCTTCAAACAATGCCTAACGAGACTAGAAAAAAAAAAAAAAAGGCTGACAGTTTCTATCACAGGTGCATAAATTTATCTCATATGATCAACATCTGGAAAATAATAATGCGAGTAAATATAAATCAAATTTAAGTTAATTAGTACATATGCCTTCATACTTAATGACAACCTGTAGTTTAAGCGACTAGGTTCAAATATTTTTTCCTCATATGATCACCTTTTTTTTAGAAAATCAATTTTACAGATTGCCACTTCAATCAATACTCCAGAATGTCAATTCACCTTGTTAACTTATGTTGCATCCCTAAAAAAAAAAAAAGGAGGATGCTATTTTGTCATATTTAAGCTAGGTTCATAACCCCAGAGTAAAGAATAGGACCTGCTTCTTTAAAGCATCTATAGATCCCAGCGGATGCTCAACATTTTTGGGGTTGCTGATTAAGCTTAGATAACTACTCTGAGGTAATGGATATGGTGAAGTGTCTAATGTTTTGATCGAAGTTTATAATGAAGTCCACCAAATGCATGTAATTTTACTGGGAAAATTCAATTCACTTATCAGGATTATCATTTTATTCCTTGAGGAAAGGATGTTGAGAAGATCAAAAATACACGAGACAAAGTGGAACAAGATTATTGTCTGCCAATAAGATATTCTCTAGCATTGCCTGCCCCGTATTTAAGAACCACTAGTGATGCATATAGGCATTTCAGCCTGCCTCACTCACTCGCTGCTCCTAGAAAAGTTATTTTCCTATGCAACTTCATTGGTAGACTTCCACAAACAGAGACTACTCTATGAGGCTCAAATCTTCGTTTAGATACTTAAGTAAAACCATCATCTCTTTCTACCATAATACTGCATGATTGCTTGAAGATGCTTCTATGTGTTTATAGCCCTTTGTAAGTCTCAGTGCAGAACACATGAAGGAGAAGTTATTATAATTCTAGGCTGCATTGTGCAAGTTCCAATGGATCACCTTTTTTTAACTGTTGAGCTAAGTAGTTTCAGACTTAATTGTATAAGTTTATTTACGCGTGCTATTGCTAATACAGTTCTTCTTTAGATTTGGTATGATCATTTCATGATTGCATAGTTTATTTATCACTTCATAACAATGCACAGCTACCAAATTGTTCATCAATTCCTTTGAAACATTGAACATCTACATATTGCAAGCATTTATATTTATTATATATTTGCCGCATATTGGAAATCTACATAATTAATAAGACAATATAATTAAATTGTAAGGGTCAAGCAGATTTAACTGTATATTGCAATTGTAAGGGTCAAGCAGGTTGTAAATTGGATATAACTGTATATTTCAGTGGATTTCAGTGGATTTAACTGTATATTGCAATTGTAAGGGTCAAGCAGATTGTAAATTGGAAAAATGGTCCTGTATAGTTTCTATGCTGAAAAAATTAGCAGGGCAGGTTTAGCAGAGCATGACTGAAAGATCAATTTCATTTGATCCTGATTCCTAAAATACTGCCGTCTCAAGAACTCGCCCTGTCTAATATGAAATAGGAAAGCTATCCAAATATCTACAATCACCAAAATTATTATTCTTTTCTACTATTTGCTTTTGCATGCTCTTCCAATGCATGTTTTCATAATAACTCACGCTTGATGTTGAATATAAGAGGTTCCAAAAAATCAAGAGATTAAGGAAAAGAGAGAATTACAGAATAGTAAACTAACAAAGATTTACTGTGATGATATCCAAAACTACCGTGACCTAAGCATGTTTAGATTCATTAATATTACTTGATTTGTTTTTCCTTTCACCAAACAGATTTTGAGTACAGAAATTCATTCTTTCTTTTGTTTTATTTTGTCAGAAACACAAAGCTCTACTCCAAACATTAAAGCACTTAATAAGTGATTTCACATATTTCAAAAAAAGATCGATCTTGTGAATTAGGAAATATGTAGTGGAAACAAACTTTATTTCAAGTGAAAACAAATAAACACCAAAAGAGAACAAAACAAATGGATGATAGAATAAAACAACACTTCCACATACCTCTAAAATACTATTAGAAACCCACTTAGTACATCACAGAAGATTTATTAGTAAAATGATATCTCTAAAATTTAAAACTATACTTCTTAAAACATAAGCCAGAATAAACCATTAAATCCGACAAAAGCCAAATAAACTATAAGATTCAAGGAAACAACTTGAATGCCCTTATAGTATTACTCGACTAAAGTATTCATGTAAATACAGTTAAAACAAACTCTACCAACTGTTCTGGAATATAACTGGAAAGTATATAATTAGACATAATATATGGCGGTGAACATAATTTCCTCTCAAAGAATAGCACAATAAGCAAACATGAACATGTATGAGCTTTTGATGTGTGCTACATGATGTTTAAGGAATAGATAAAAAATTTAAATATTTTTTGTACTGTTGTAAAGTTTTCAAGAAATTATGGATAAAACAAATTCCACTGACTGTTTTAGAATATGATTGGAAAATTTATATAATAAGATAAATAATTCATTGCGGTGAAGACTAAAGATATTTCTTCACAAAGGATAGCACAAGCAAGCATGTATGTGCTTTTGGTGTGTGCTACATGGTGTTTGAGGAATAGATAAAAACTTTCTAAGCTCTCCAGTTATTGTCTTTCATGAATTTTAATATTTATATGACATCCATTCCATTTATTGATTCATTTACCAATAGAAAATCAAAGACAAAATAAAAAAAATCTCATGTTTTTTTTTATTCTTCACAGTCAGGAATAGATTAAAATTCCTTGAAATTTTTAAACAGCTTAATTGGTGGTTTTCAAGGTTTAAAAGCATAGAAACCTTGTGAATTATGAAATAAGCAGTGTAACCAAACAGTTTCACTTTTGAAGAAATAAAACAAGCACGAACAAATAAGGAGACAAGAGAATATAATTAAAAACAATCCATATCCTTTTAAAATGATATTAGATATAAAAAATAGTTAGCACAAAAGAATTATTGCTAAAAATGGTATTTATGAAATCTAAAATTATTAATGTTGAAAAAAAATAACAAGAATAAACTATTGAAGCCGACAATCATAAAATGATTATAAGGTTCAAGGTTGCAAACTAACAATGGCCGGTCGTATCTTTACAGTAAATTATTCTAGTTATGGTTAAAATAAAAGCTAATGACTTCTTTGATTAATATGATTTTAAAAAAGTATATAATAAAATGAAAGTGCAGCAGTGAACTTAATTTCCTTGCAAATAATTATGCGCCAAGCAAACATGTAAAACTTCAGGTGTATGCTATATGGTGTTCTAAGAATAGTTACGTAATTTAGATGTTCTCTGGAAAAAGAAGGAAGAGCTCACATGCAGATGCAGAAGGATGCCCATCCCCAGACTTACGCTTGAAGGAGAGCTTCAGTGTTGCCTTTTTGGCCGAGTTTGGTGGGCTAGAACTAATCGATTTTCTCTTTTCAATAGTTGGTAGAGTGGTGACAAGGAAGGGCAAGCAATTATTATGTAACATGCCACAATTATCCAAAATTCCTTCTCCTCCATCCCTATGAGAAGCTTCATCCACAGAGAGGCTCGATACATCACCATGGCTAACAAAACTTTTCAAACTATTCACAGGGACAACAGGTTGAACTTTGCCGCTATGATCTGAGTTTCCTACGAAAGATTCCCCTGAAATCAGGCTCTTCTGATGATGGCCAAGGACAGGCACCATGAAATTAAAATTTCCATCTCCATGCTGCGCATCTTTGGAAGGTGGAAAACCTGAAACTGCCTCTTCCAATCCACTAAAAGAGAAATCATCTGCAAATAAGAAAACAAAATCATCTGTCCCTAAGGTAAAAAAGCACATATCTACAACAAGAGAAAACTAGTATCAATGTTCTCAAAATTTCATGCAAAAATCATCCTATTACTTCACCTTCCTGAACGCTCTGGAAATCATCGTCACAGTCTGACTCTATGACAGTAATCGAGTCGAACCATATCTCCTCTATGCTTCCTGGCAGAGTCATAATAATTCCAATAAAGATTCAAGCACGCCTAAAAATAGTTGAAACCTAAAAGAACCACAAAGTCCAACTAAACACAACATTCATAGAAAGACTAAAGAAAGAACCTTAAAATCCATAGATACCAAACTGTCAACTAAAACACATGGACCAGGAGATCGTCTTACAAACTATATCATAATAACTCACACCACCATGCATTCAAGAACAGAGAAATCCACTCGATCACCTAACCCTTCGCTAAATACAGACACAGAAATGCCTAAAATCACAAACATGAAAAGCAGTTCCGTAACGCAACTAAGGAGCGGATTAATCCGCTTACTTCTCTTCGGAATCCAAGAGCTACAACTAACATGAACAAGATCAGAATACCAACATCATCACCAGATTAATTCAGGCAGAATGAACCACCAAAATAAACGCAATCGACGCGGAATAAGCAACAAAAAAGCACGTCAATGCACCAACCAAAATGATTGAATTCTCCGAAATCATCCAGATCGGTCAAGGGTCTCCCATTCTTCAAAAAAATTGATGAAAAAAACCCCATGAAGAGAGGAACAAACACGGCGCCGAACCTTGGATAGTGGGACTAGCATAGCAAAGCCGATTAAGTCCGTCCACGAGGGTTCCTTCGACCTCCAACTCCTGGATCGTCTCCATGGACTTAACCCTTCTCCGTATAACCCGCCGCCTACGATGCCGACGTTGCCCATCCGCCGCCGGCCGGCGTCGGCCTCCAACGCAGCCCTCCGGCCTCGAAACGCAAGATCCCATCTACCGAACCGAAGCTGAGATGGGATAGCCAACTAGAACAGTCTTTCTAATCCACTTTCAACAATCCCCCGTTTTCCGCTCAGAAACGAGAGAGAGGGGGTCGACAGCGAGTCCACGAGGCCCTGGCCTATTATACTCACCGCAACTAGACATCTGCCACGTGGCGAGTTCAGAAGAATAGAAGATCGCGTTGATTTAGCGCTTGAGTTGAATAATAGTTATAGACTTATAGTTCAAATTTGGTCTTTTTATCAAATTTGAGATAAATTTATACAAATTCTAAAATAAAAAATTGTATTCAATTGTATTTATTAATTTTTATCAAATTTAATAAAATAAAATCTTACTCCAGACTTATTAATTATATATAAAATATTAATATTTTAAATAAATTATCACATTATTAGTAATTAATACTTCCATACTTTCTCATCAAAATTAATAAAAACTGACAACATTTCTTTAAACATTTTATAATTAATAAAATTAAATTTTACTTCTTTAGATTATGTATTTATTTAATATTTTGATTCTAAAAAAATATTAAATAATAACATTTTCTTTTTAATATATTTATCTAATTATTTATACATTATTTTCATCATATTCATATTTAAAACACATAAAATATAAAAACAGTATAACAATATAAATAATTTATGAAAAAATATCAAATTATTATTAAATAAATATTGCATAGTCCTCTTAATAAATAAATAAATAAGTTACTATTCAAATACATTTATTTATGTAGAATTAAAAAAAATTCAAAGTAGCGTCCAGATTATTCATGTATAAGTAATTTAATCGCAGAGTATCATGTTATCTTTCAATTATATAAAATTGATCCAAAATAGACCCTTATAGTGGAATTGTAATATACAATTGATCTCAATTTAGTTTCAAAATTGCTCATTTTAGATTAATTTTGTATAATTGAAAGAATAAGGTTTCGTTTGTGACGGCTTTTTTACTGCTTCTTAAAACAGCTTTTTAGTATAAAAATTATAAAATTAAAATTTTGTACTAAAATATTGGTTTAAGAAACAGTAAGAAAGCCGTCCCAAACGAAGTCTAAATTAAAGTAATATTATATTCTCAGACTAAAATTAATTTTTTGTACTAAAAAAATATTTTAAGAAAACTAAATTAGAGTAATATTATATTCTGAGATTAAAATTATCATACATAAATAATCAGTGTGACTATTTTATAAAAAAATATATAAATAGGAAAATATCTTACAATGGAAATAGGAACTGCGGTGGGAGAAGCAGAAACGCGGGAGAGAGGACTCGCGTGGGAGAATCGCTTGGTTGATGCCTGCACGATTCGTAGGAGGGAAAAAAATATAGATTATTGCGGCCGTTCGTTTTTTGGTTTGGATTTTTCGTCCTACAGCGGTGGGAAAATCGTAGAGCGGCCGCCATATGATTTTTTATAACTATATATGAGTTGAATCCAAAAGTTAGTCTTCGTTTGTGATATAAAAAATGTGTATTGATGTATTAAAAAATGCTATTCTTTTAAATATATATATATATTATCTATAAATTTATGAAAGACTACTTGGAATTTTTTTATGAATAGTACAATCCAAAGCTCAATACATGGAATATTGATTTGTCATATTAAAAAAATTAATATTGCCAAAATTTGATAATTCTAAAAAAATGGTAAATTCTTATGAGTTTTAAAGAGAATTTTGACTTTATATTGCTCCATAATAATAAAAAATAGAGAAATATGTTTAATATTTCATTTTTTTTATAAATATGTCCAAAAGTTTTATTTTGACAAAAATATGATTGTTATACTTATATTCTGCTTTATAGAAAAAATAGCATCCTACCCTTCCCACTTCAGCTTTCTACATTGATGTCATCGATGTAGCTTCATCAAAAGCTTTTTCGCTCATGAGAGACTGTGCGTTAATGAAGTTGGAGATTGTTTTATTCATTGGCAATTTCGGCGTATATGAGTACTATTTTCAAATGACAACTAAATTATATATTGACAAATTATTTTATTATAGATAAATTAGGTATCAATATTCTTATATTGTATGGAGAAGAATGGAAAAAAGAAAAATAAGCTGGTAGAACATTCACGAAAAATGTTGTAGATGATTGATGGTATTTAAAAGTATTTTCTATGAAGAGCTCACGATTTTATATACAAAATGATAGAAATTGATAAGAAACAGTTTAGGCTTCGTTTGGAGGAGCTTTTTTACTGCTTTTCTTTTTAGTCTGCAACCACTTTTTTTGTTTGGCCATTGCTTTCTCACTGCTTTCAATAATTTCTTATGCTAGAAATTGCTTTCTATTGCATCTTTCAAAATAGTTGTTTTCTTCACAACAATTGTATAGTCACCTTTACAAAAAGATGCAGCCATCCCAGATGGACTCTTAGGCTTTATTTGGGACGGCTTTCTTCTTGCTTTCTAAAACAGCTTTCTAGTACAAAAATTTTTTGAATTTGAAATTTTTGTACTAGAAAGCCGTTTTAAAAAGCAGTACGAAAGCTGTCCTAAACGAAGTCTTAGTCTAAAACTAAAAGTGATATATTGCTTCACTAAAACATAGACAATTATTTTAATTAAATTACTTGCAAATTATAATCTTTCTTTATTTATTAAACATTGAGCTTCTATATCTACTACTCCCAAGAAGATTTTAACTATGATTTTATGCAAATGGAGATCATGGAAGATTAGTCAATTCACTATCTTCTACTATTATAGGTGATGTAATAATAGATGAGGTTGTGGACTTATAAGCATCAAATAATAGTGCTTCCATTGATCCCATTGAAGATGACAATTTCATTTTGGGATCAGCTTGAAACTAGCAAACAATTATAGCATTATCATTCTTCATATGCCTTAACAATAATTCAAGTTACATAAAAGCATATGAATGACTCCATATTACAAGGGTAAATGCTTAATAGTATCTCTTATTTAATGGTCACCTATATAATGACATAATGCTTGAGTTTATCTACCCTATTAGTCAATTTAAATTGCATAACTTTAATGGTAATTTTAGTTTTCAAGAGAGAACATTTACATATAAAAAACTTGATGTTATGAGTCTCCCATATAAACTTGTGTTCGTTGCATTTTGGGACTAAGGTGATAGTTATTATAGCTTATATTCTAAGCTCTATATACAGTAAGAATTGTTAGATACATGCATTGAACATATTTATCGAACAAAAAAGGACACATATGAGATTCTTGATAAAATCAAGCAAGTTATCATGTTACCAGCATTGGTGAAGCCTAAGGTGGTCATCCAAGAAAAATAAAAGCTCTTCAATGGAAGAGAAAACATAAGTGTAATCAATGTGGAGTGAGAGGCCATAACAGAATCACTTGTAAAGTCAAATGCCCTAGACATTCATAATACTTCTTACTTTTCTCATTATTGTAAGAATATTATAACTATTTGCATCAATTGTGATTCTTAAAGTAATCTATTGAACGGTTTTGCTATGATTTAATGCTTATCATTTTTATGGTTATATTTGTATTATAGGTATTTGTTTACTATTTCTTATAGCTATACAATGTTGTGTTATATACTATGTCATCACAGTCTACTATATCAAATTTATAATTTGATTTGTTCAAGCTATTTAATCATATTTGGTTGTATCTACCCAATTAAATTTATATATTGTTCAAATCAAGAATTAATCTTGTTCAAATGTTATTTGAACCCACCCTGCACATCTCTTGTTTGAACTTCATGTGAACCTCTGTTCATAGTTTGAATAAGATTCGAACATAACTAGAACAAATTAAAATTTTTTCTTGATTATTGTTTCAATTGTGATCAAGCTTTACTCTTGAATTAATGTTTGCTATAATAGACATTAAATGAGTACTTTGTGATCAAAGGTGAGGATATTTTCGCATGAACAAAACTTTTGTTTATATTTCTTGAAGAAATAAAATAAAAAAATTATCAAAATTGAGGTTTAAATTATAATATAAATAAAAATTAATTGATATTAGTGATAGAAATCTAATAGAAGCTTTTTTTTCTTAATAATTATTTTATAAATGTGTAAATTGAGGCTTAGGCTTCGTTTGGGACGGCTTTCTTCCTATTTTGCTTCTCAAATCGCATCTATAAATTCTATTTGACCATTATATTCTTTACAGCTTTCAAAAAATTATTGTTCTAATAAATTGTTTTCTACAACAACTTTAAAAAATTACTTTCTCTACGGTAGCATTATAAAGCAGTAAAAAAACTATCCCAAACGCCCGTGTTAGAACCAGAATGATTGATTATTGGATACTTTAGTGATTGACTCAAACCTATCTGATTCTTTATTTCTTAAAGCAAAGATTAGCACAAAAAATAATAGTAATATGACAGTTCAACTAATCTTTGGTCCTAATGGCCTTTTTCTCTAAATTACGCTTTCTGTCCAGCATTATAACTAATACCACACGCTATATAAACTTGTATTTGCTTTCAAACAATTCATGATTTGCAAATCAACCTAAAAGATAAAATTTAAAATTAAATGGACTAAATTGAATTGTTGGGAGCAGTTTAGTTTCACTTCAGTTTCGTTTTGATTTTCAATTTTGAGTTAATTAAACAAAAGATTGAATGATTTCCGTGATAGATTAATATTTAGCATAAATTATTAAATAACAAAAGTGAAATTCTCATGTGATCTAAATAATGGATATTTATAAATTTAGCTTCCAAGTAAAAAATATATTGATTACGTGAATTTGCATGGAGGTTTTGCTATATTGATATTTACGTGAAAATTTGATTAATAGAGGTGGGAGATTGGCATAGGGGTGTATGTGACCCGATTTGACTCACGAGTCCGCTTAAACTTGGCTTACTAACGAGCTTGTCATTTAAGCTTTTCAATCTGTGAGCTCAAGCTAGAACTTGGATTGTAGCTCCTTTATTGTGTGAGCTACAATTCGAGGTTGACGAGGTCCTGGTTGTTAGCTTACGAGACGTCTTGATTCTTAATTCCTGTTTATTCTCAGTTAATCGATTTAGGGCTTTAAGTTAAAATATTTTTGAATTTTTTTTAAAATAACTCATTTCTTACAAACTCCTCATCTTCTCCAAACCTCATTGGTCCCATTTGCTTTCTCCCGATCTCTCGTCATGAATTGCCACTAGTTCCATTGATGCCTTTTATATTGAGCTACCATCGTGAGTTGCATCGTCCCTGCTTCCCTTGTCGCAAGTCGATTGCCATTAATGTCATCTCTAGCCAGTTCCCATTGCGGCGGCCATGCTTCTCCTATCAATTTTTGTCAATGCCATTGTGAAATTCCTCAAGAAAAAAAAAAGTCTTATAATGTCGAGGTGGCTTTTGGTGTAACAGTGGGAATTTCATTAGAAATTTCAAAATTAAGAGTGCTTGCATAGGAGCACTTTTAGGATAGATGACCTCTCGTGAAGTTACACCAATAAGATAAAACCGTAAGACCATTAGGGCAAAACGAATAATATCTGAATAGTTAAAATTTGGGCTATTACAACCATCTCCAACAAGCTCCTATTGATGCCAACGAACTCCTCTCACGAAGATTTTGAGATTTTGACTCAAGCTCATGAGTCGTGCTCGAGCCTACTAATATTTTAGTGAGTTGAGCTTGAGCTTAACCTCACAATATAAGTTTGATCTGAGCTTGAACTTGCAATTTGATAGTCGTGCCAAACCCAAGTTAGTCGTAACTCAAACTCGATTCATCATTTACACGTCTAAGTGTCTAAGTTTCACTATCCTATAAATATACAAAATTGACAATAAAACAAAAGAAGTTGACCAAAAAAAAACCAAAGCTTTCACAATATGTAATCTCCAAGAAAAAATAATAAATTTGAAGACATCATATGAAATGTTAAGGCAGCAATATAAAAGTCACCTAAATAATTAAAGCTTTTTAGTAATATACAGTTAATGCCACATGTTGCAATCTTAAAATAATCTTAATGAAAAATATGTGAGAACATCCTTATATGATTATATCAATTTATGTTTTGCTGAGTGAGTGGCTAGAGTTTAAAAAATTAAAAAGAAATATACTTGGCATTGTTGTAAATTAGTCACCCTCTTAACAAGTTGGGCTCTTTAAACATTAGAAAAAAATTTAATAAAACAACTAAAAATTTATATATATATTTAAAAAAATTTATGCTAAAAAAAATCTACGAAAATTTCAAGATATCGAACAACTTTGAAATAAAAATTATGAGAAAATTATTCAAATATCTCAATTATATCATCATTGTGAACATACGAATATGATAAAAAAATATAAACTACCGCTCAATCTTTTGGGTTTCAATAAATAATCCTTTTCGATAATCTGAACGCTATCTGACTCAAAAAATTTGGGTTTGATTTGATCTGATTAATTTGTAGGTTGAGTTTGAGTTGACCTCAAAACTCAAATTGATCTGATTATCATTAGAGTTAAATGAGTTGGATTCTAGTTAAATAGGTCTTTTTTGAGTTAAACGGATCGTATTTAGGTTAAATGAGTCATGTTGATTAAAAAAAAACTGCACGATTTATACAATAAATAAGTCAAACTATTTGGGTTTCAATCAAGTCAAGTTCGAATATAATATTTTGACCCTTATAATAAACAGATCGTTTTAGATCAAACATATTTGAATAGGGTCAACTTCAAATCAGGCCTAATCCGACCTACCCATCTAAAATGACACCCCTACTCTATCTAAAATAAAATATTCTAATCATCATAAATATTATGTATTATGACCTCCTTAATTACAAGAAAACTGCAATAGGGTCACTTTCTTTTCGCCTTAATGACTTCAAGAGATTTGTGGGCCATTACAATGAGTTACACGTCATTATAATTAATAGTGATAAATAGATGGCATTTGTTCTAATAAAACTTATTTATATTCTTTTAATTAAATATTTATTTTTTAATATATATGTATATATTATTTGGTACATAAAATAAATAAATTAGAGCATTAATTTATTAATTCATTCATATATGTGCATATGTTCAATTACTATTATTTAATAAGTAGCTCATTGATAATTTGATAAAGTGCTCATTTAATATTTATACTATATATTTTTATTAATTATTATACTCAAAGATAGCTATGAAGAGTTGTGAGCTTAAACTAGTTTAGATTTTTAGCCAACATATTGATAAACAACATTTAAGGCTTAGCTCTTATTTTGCTTAGCATATCCTCCTTAGGAAACCCAAGTTTAAACTAAACACTCCCTTAATTTTTTTTTCAACTTTTTAAAATCAAAATCAAATTAGGAACATACAAACTCTAATTTCAAAAAATTTATAGTTGAAATAAAATATTTTGATTGGGTCAAACAAACAACGCCAAAAGTGTTCTGATATTTGTCCAAATAAGCCCAAGTCAAGCACTTGAAGCATAATTGAAAACTTCATGATGCTATTTGCGGGACCAAACAATCTTTGAATCTCACGTGCTAATAATCAAAATGAATATCTTAATGAGAAGAATATAATAAGCCCAAGTTCACTCAGTTATAATGTTATAAAGATATTTGAATGCCTAAGGAATATTGTATGATTGAGAGAATCAATATGAGCCGTCCAATGAAGCATTTTGGTATTTTGGCTAAAAATTTACCAAAATGTCACTTCAAAACACTATAAATATTAAATATACCCTATTCTTAATTTAAATGGAAATAAAATTGGGTAGAGCTTAAAGATATGAAGAATTGTATACCTCCGTCCAATAATCGATACTAATGATCACTACCAACCATTATCATGACCTAACTATAGTCATCTGATTATTGTTGTATAATTATCATCGCCTAACCAACTTGCCCAATTATTCACCCATTGTCACCCGACGACATATCTTCATCACCATTTTCTGCCACCAACATTGACATTACAAATTATCGTTTATATCTTGAGCATCACCATCACCTTTTTTTTTGCTTCTCTAGCATCCTATACAATATTCATAAGAGGCCAAGATGCTAATCCGTTATGTTAATCTCATCTTTTCCAATTGAGAGGAACAACGGACTTAATTAATCTTACTAAATAGATTATTTCAATGAGACCAAATCTCGTAATTATTTCTCGTTCTGAGTTTTACATATCAAAACACTGTACATATCTCTTATGAACTTTTATTTATGCATATGCAGATTTTTGTGTCATATTAAGATAAAAAAATTATCACTCTATCACTACTAAATTTCCAACATATAATAATTTGATGGTGCTACAAGGAAGAACTGCCTTAATCAACGACGTCATAATCCAACTAGTGAAGGCTCCCTAAATTTATCATTAGAAGATTATATTCATAGGATGGAGGATCATCACGTTAAAATCCTTCAGCTCTGAGAAGAAGCTGGATAAAAGAGAGTACTATTACAATGCAATGGAGTACGCATGGGATGAAATCAATAGTAGGTTAGGACTAGTCAGTTTGAGGGCAATAGTGCAGAGCCTCCTCACCATCATGCTGAAGTTTTTCCTCCATCAGAGTCTCAAATGGATCTCTTCGATATTGTCAATTCAACACATCCTTCTCAAGCTACCCAACCAGCTCATAATCTTGCTACAGTCTTGATGGACTTGACGTAATATTACCTAGCTCCCTCATAATTTCATAAAAGATGAATTTCAATGTCTTTTTTAAGAAGAATTCCATTAGAAGGATAGAAATTAGCATACTCTTTACCACAATTGTTTAAGAGTATTTGCCTCTAATTGATGCAATTCTCCAACATTCCATTCTAATGAGGTTTAAGCTGCATGCTATTGATTTTTATGATGGATGCTCTAATCCTTACAAAGACACCAATTATTACATGATTATCATACAAATTCAAAAAGCTTATAATTCACTTATTTGTTAGGTCTTTATTGTTGTTGTTGTTGTTATTAGGTCTTTATTGTCACACTCCAAAATCTATATTAGAAGAATTATATCTGTCTTTCATTTTAATCATTTAACTAGAACTTACCAATCAATAATAGAAAGAAACATGATTTTATTTTTATGTTGTCTGGAACCACATATCATAGGATCCTTATCCTTTCCTGAAAAATATATAAAACCACGTAACGAGCATATAGCCCAGTAAGTAACTAAATCAATGCAAGATAAAAGAGAATAATATGCTATAACACAGATAAAGAAATATATGCATAAATATCTATACTAATTATCTGTATCAATTTATTCTTCTATAGTTCATCATATCTCAATCCATTATATTTTCAATCATAGTATCAGTATAATATTTATAGTAGTGTCGGTATCATTATTCAGATATTCAATGAGTATATCTTAAGAGTATCTTACTCCAGCACTTATGACTCCCAATCAATCTCCCCTTATAACTCCCAATTAATGTACTCCTTATAACTCCAATTGAATCACGTGAATTAGTCGCCCCAGCTCCTTATAACTCCCAATCAATCTCCAGCTCCTTATGACTCTTAATTAGTGAACCATATGGATCAGTAGGGTATCACATGGAGTTATCATATTATGTATCTAATATCATTCAATACTTCATTTAAAATGCAATAAAATTATAGTAAATCTTTCAAAACGATCAAATCTATAACATACCTAAGTTTGCAAGGTAAACGCTTATGAAATCAGGAGATAATGTATTTTTGACAAATTTAGGAGAAATAAAATCTATAGAAATCAAAATCATTGAAAATATAAGTAAGAGATTAATCACTTACAATGAATAGAACAAAATTTATAACAGGAATGACTAATAAATATGATCTAAAGATCTTTTTCTATTCTTGCTCTTCTTCTCCTCTTTCAATTTATTCCTGGCCAAGCAACCAAGTGAGAGAGTCGATGGGGTGAGAGAGGGATATATATATATATATATATATATATATATATATAATTCATGGCCTAATGCCGCAGCACTCACCAAATCAACGCCAAAGTGCTTTACTTCAAAATTTTCATGTTTTTCAAATAAATGTATTTCAAATATTTGAGTTATTACATTTGTTGTCATCTTCAAAGGTTAATCCTACACTTAATTTTATTCTTTATAGTAAGATTATCAATACATTTGCAAGCCTCGTTATATTTAGCAATTCATAAATTAATCAAATTATTATCAAGGATTCTTTTTATCTTTTTGAAATTTACCGAAATGAGGGAGACATATATCCTTAAGAGTATTTTCAAGTATTCTCTTCAAAAGCTTATTAAATATTGGGAGTAGATTCTAAGCTACTAAGATCATTTTCTTGAGGATCTTTGTCCAAGACCTTTCCACTTCTCATTAATGTGTGAAATAGTCCTCTTTCATCTTAATATTATCTATCAAGTGTAAACACAAATTACTATTAATGGGGTCATCATCATCCATTGAAAGCAGTTTGAACAACCTTTAGATAAATATAAGAGCTCATAACAAAAGATTGGTCAAAGTCTCTAATATAAAAAAAAAGTTATGAGTAGTTAAGAGACTAGAAGTGTCATTCCCACCAAATTCAACAATCTCAATAATAGCACTAGTGACCTGGTTATCTCTTATTAAATACATCTAATGCTAAGATTTGTATGGGAATCTATATTGTTGAACAACTTAGTGGTCGAAGCTATTAGAAAACATAAATGGAGTCCAATGCTAGTCTTATTATTTATACCGTTCAAGAGGACATTCGATATAATGATATCTTCATCTAAAGAAAGATATTGAATATTTTATTCAATAAAAGCACCTAGGCCATTATTTATAAAAATAATATGCAAGTCATTAGACTCACGAAAAAGGAGATCATAAATCCATGATAATTATATCGTCAAAACCAATGATACTTCTATAAAAATATCATCATAATCTAGATGTCCTTATAGATAAGACCATATGCCCAAGAATAATCAGATTACTTCTATCAACTCTGATTATAAGAGAATATATCATCCACATCAAGATTCTCTCACCATTTCAACTAGAATTAAGATATTTACCATCAATATTGACATAGATACTTTAATGAATATTCTACCCCTCTCTAGTTTCATACAATCAACTTAGGTTAACCCATATTGAGCTCTAACCTTATCCTCATGATGTTCGCAATTTTGGAGAACATGTTACAGAAGTTTTGGCATAATCATCCTTCCAATTACATCGAGTGAAGCACTTTTACAATCAACCATTATGATTCTACTTAATTCAAAATCATAAGTAGTATTACCTATAACGAGGGCACTGGGAGCCCATGCCCCATTGGCATGGCACAGACGCTTAATTTATTAGATATATACCTAATAAAATTCTAACATCAAATCATAAGTTATTTTGATGAGTATAAAATGAATGTATGATTTTTTTTTTTTTTTTAGCTTGAAGTAAAATGAATGCAATGTAAAGTTAAATAACGGTGGTGCTGACAGCAGCAACGATTGATGACCTCTAGCAATTGACGAGTGATGGTGGATAGCGATAATTGGCCAATATTGGGCGACTTTACAATGCATTAAATGCGAACTACGGAGCGAAAAATAAATTCGCTTAAATTTTAAACTGCATACTTTTTTCATCAAACAAACTACCAAAATTCTATTTAACACTATAGTTCTTTTACTCTTCATTCTTTTTCTGGCAAACCAAACAGCCCTCAAGCCAAACTCTGTTGCTTTCTAAACCGGTTCATACTAAGCTGAATTAGTTCAAATTATGGCTATCCATCTTATCAGATATTAATATATATTGAATAAAATAAACTAAGTTAAGAGAAGACGCTACTTCTCAACTATTCCATGCATACATCATTGCCCAATTTCAGCCGCACAGCATGTGCTTGTTAAAATGTTTCTTAAAGTTTTTGTTCTCAAAGGGTATACTTCATATATTTATTTATATATGCTAATATATTTGATTATATTTAAATATATTCCCTAAAGCTAGGTTAAATTAGAATCTTGGTACTTATTACAAATTAAAAAGCAGAATTTAATATTAAAATTTTAGGGTTTTTTTTATAGTTATAAACATCATTTCCTATTTTTTTCTACATAAAAACCATAAATTAAAAAAAAAAAGCTCACATCTACAAAAAATCCCCATAATTCTTACATATGGTTGTCTAAACCATTGGCAACCATTTAAAAAACCTTTTTTTTTAAGTTTTTTAATGAATATTTAATGACTACTAAAATTATTAAAATTCACAAATCATCCAAAATCGCAGCGTTGCACTCGCCGGTGAATCCCGCCATCTACACTACCAATTGTCGTCGCTTGCCCTTGCCTGCTTACAATATCGTCATCCACATTTCAATCATTGAAATATATTATAACAAATATATAAAAATCAATATATTTGATTCATATTCAATCAAATGACTCATATTTCTAAAACGCATGTATTTCAATTACTCGAAATTTCTGAAACAGCCGTTTTGAAATCATCCAACCAAAGAGTCCTATATCATTTCCAATGAGCGATAAATTATCTCTTCTCATTAAGACTTCATTTGGGATAGCTTTTTTATTGCTTTCTAAAATAATTTTTTAATACAATCATTATTTGAACTAAAAGTTTTTATATAGAACATTGCTTTAAAAAGCAATAAAAAAAATATACCAAACGGAAACTAATTATTCTAACAATATAAGGTGTTCTTCCCTTCCTTTCTTCTCCCTATTAAAACTCACTTTCTTGTCACAACTGAAACTGGTGGGAGAAGGCAAATGACGCCCTAACAAATAACAATGATGCTTCTCACAATAGCTTTAATTCTAAATTTGCTATAGGAGAAAGGAAGATAAAGTTTTTAAAATAATAGAACTCTCTTTGAAGATTGATTATACCTTCATTTTTATCAGGAATGCATTGAGTAGCAGATAGGGTTTATGTAATGAAACTGTTGTAGTTATGAATTATTTTTTTCTTTAAAGTTTATAATGATATGAGAGGAACTAATATATTTAATATTTTCAAATGCTAAATATGTAAATATGTAAATTTTTTTTTAAATTGCTGTTAACCATTAAAATTGGGAACAAGTGGGTTAACATATCAAAATTTTTAATTAGAGTTTTAAAAATTTTAAAATTATGTTGAGATAAATATGTTATATATTTTAATTAATTACACATATTATGCTTATCATAGAATAAATTCAAAAAATTTAAATCTTGTTTAAATTAACTTATAATCAAAATATTATGGAACAAAAATTTTCCTTCTAATTATATGTTCCAATGAGCCTCCTCTTTAAGAAGAAGGTTGAATTCATATGGTCAGTCAACTACAAACCGATCAAATGACAATGTTACTTTTTTTAAAATGATGAGCAATGAATTTTTAAATATATAATTTTGGCTCCATTTGGAACTGTTTTTTTGCTGCATTTTAAAATAATTTTATAATACAAAAATTTTTTGAACTTAAAATTTTTTAACATAAAAGTTGCTTTAGAAAACAGTAAGAAAGTTATCTCAAATAAAACCTTTTGATAAACAAATTTCTCTAGTCATTAATGATTCTTTTAGGATAATTTTTTGCCGCTATCTTTTTATTATTTTTAAGAAATTTTTATGCTAAAAAGCCACTACATAAAATAGTTAGAAAACGGACTTAAATGAAACCTAAGTCATAGATCTTTTGAATTGAAGTGAAGGCTTATGAGAACCAAAAAATTAAAAAAAATATATTTTGAAGCTAAATTATAAATCAATTTCTTCATTTTTTTTTAATCATGAAGTTGCATGCCACATCAATCCTTTATCCCTTCCAAATTGGTAGTTTATAGCTCAAACTACTTGAAGCTACACTTGTTTTTTATACTGTTTCTCTCTAAAAAAACATATTAATAAAATTATGAAACCTCACTCTTACTAACAAAATAAAAAATATATATATTAAATTTGAAGTAAAAGCAATATTAATATAAAATTTAGTATATCAATAAATACAGCTCTAACCAATATGTGATGTTATTTAGTAGATTGGGATATGTAATTAATTAATAACAGGTGACGAGAAGCGTTAATCACATATCCTTAAATGATGCAGGAGTGATCGGAATAAGACCTGATGGTGAGACGAGAGCATCTACAGAAACATCGTTGTCAGACACTGGAATCTCGTTTTCATCAATGATTTGGAGAGAGTAAGCAAGAGCAACTGCAATCAATAACACTTTATCTATCAAATTCTGTTATTTAAGGTTTCATTTGGGACGACTTTATTACTGTTCTATAAAACTGCTTTTTAATAAAAAAATCTTGAAAGCATAAGCTGTCCCAAACAAACCATAAAGCAGAGGAAAATATAGTTAGCAGTTATGTTTTGATAACACAGGAATGGAAAAAAAAAATTAAGCAGCTCTCAACAAAAATTAAAATAGCTAATCAGATATCTTGGAACATGGCTGATGTAAAAAAGCTCTTTTGAAACAGATTTATTTTTTAATTTATGATAAATTTATGATTTTTTTATGGGAACATGATTTATTTATCATATTACTCATGTTTCAAGTTTTATGATTGTTTAGAAGTGTATTTACAGTTTTTAGGTATTTCTGTAATGATTAGAAACAATAGAAATTGCAGAGAATGGCAGATTTTTGGTCTTGTGAGGAGCTTTTGGGCTGATTTTGCTTACCCGTAGAAGAGAGCAACATGAAAATTTCCAAGCTAATGGAATGGAAAGCAAAAGCTTAATGGTAGAATCAGTTTGATATTGGAAGATTTGAGGATGAAGAATCAAGCGTTCATCATAGAAAGTCTCCTTGAGTTTCTTTTGGTGTAATCTTTCTCAATCTATTTAGTTTAACTTATTGTTTTCACTTGTACATCTTGCAATCACTTGAGCAGAGATTACTTGTATCTGATTTGTTTTAAGTTTGTCTTGTACACCACCAAAGTTTTGGAAGATTTTGAAAACATACCTTGTAATCGTGTTTTGGTGTGTTTTGCCCACAAGGGAAGCCTTGTTTGGTACTCTTGCTGGATTAAGATGTGAACTGCTACTCCCACATTAGAGAGAAGAGGGTAAAAACTTAAAATAGTCCTGCGATTATTAATAAATGTCTAATTTAATCATCAACTTTATAATAACCCAAAATTTTTGATACTCTTGCTAGAAAATGTCACAATTTGATCTCATTGTCAAAAGTAATCGTTAAAGTTAACCCCAATAATTAAATATGAGAGTATTTTAGGTATTAGGATGTATATGAGATTATATTATTATTTCTATATATTTTATCATTTATCATATTAAAATAAATACAAAAATCATAATGAAAGCCAGGCAATTAAATAACAATGAGAATAATTAATAAACGTGGTTAACTTCATTATGATTTTTGTATTAATTTTAATATAATAAATGACAAAATAAGCATTTACTAATAGTTGGGTGACTATTTTGAGCTTTTACTCAAACAGAATATCCCTAAATCATAAAAAGTGACAATGTAGTAGAATCTTAAGTGATATTGTGCTTAAGTGTGGATGTAACTTGCACTGCGGAGAGTCATGTAAGAATTCTAGTGTCAGTGCTCTTCAATTTCGATTTGCTTATTAGCTCATTTACTTCATTTACACGTTCATGTGGTAATTTGATGGTCATGTGATTTTACGCCATTGTAGTGGAGTAATCTTTATAATTGCGCTAAATTTTGTATACTCTCACGCTTAATATTATATTCTCACCACCACCATCATAAATTGCATGGACGCTTGCATTTTGTGTAATTTGGTGTTCAATGTGTCAAGTTATCATAATTTGTGTTTTGAGTATATCTATCATTATTGTGCTTGCTTGGTCAATTACTCACATATGGCTTACTTTGTTTTAACACCACAAGACACCCGTATTTGTATGCACTTACAGTTGCATCACTTGCTTACGCTTAGTCACTCATTAACTATCATAACACCTTTTCTATATTTTTTTTTAGCATTTGTTGTTCAGCTAAATTTACCTAGATTAGGCTATGCTTGTGTGTTTGATTGGTTTGTTTATTTTACATTATGCACATGATGTGGGATTGGATTGGAAGAGCATCAAAAGAAATTCTAAGCACTGATTGCACATTCATTTTAACCCCAGTCTTGATGCATCTTAAATAACAATGAACAATTTCATAGCTCCTACTCAAATACAGTGGTTGGACGCTACTGTGACTGCATTTGGATGAGTATTGGAGACTCCTTGACCACTAAAAATGAAGATCAATGCTGACAATTAAGGTCAGCTAGTGCAAGATGTATGGGGCGGAAACATAGAGTAAATTGGGAATTGGTGGCAAAAAATAGAGGCAAAATCTAGGGAATTAAAATATTACTGTATTGGCATTACAATGATCCTACAAAGGTCCCTATTAATAAAATAAATAATAAATAACCTAAAAAGTTTCCAATTATGAGTCAAAATATACAAATAAGAATATAACTAAAAAGTACCAACAACTCTAAGAATCTAGCAACTTCCTACATCAAATTAGTAACTGCTCATGAAAATACCATCAACTTAGCAACTAATTCCTAGAATAAAGATCGACTCCAAAAAATTACAAAATGAATACAGACTCCACATATAGGCAAGTGATTAAAAAAATAAACCTTGTAATACTCCGATTTTTGACCCATTAAAGTTTGGGGACCATTTTAATTTAGTTTTTATGGTATGATTCTTCTCCAAAAGCTTCTATTAAAGCAAAACATTTTAATACCACTTCCCTTGGCTAGTTTCCTGCACTAGATTTGCTTGAGTTATTCCAGAGTTGCTGGTGGACATGTTGATGACTTGAAAACTACTAAAAAGATCTTAAGATCTTCCTGAATCAGTTTGTGAGGCATCAAGCAGTTCCCATAGTGCTTCCACACAGGGAAAGAGACAGATAATAGCATTTCTCCAACCATCATTTGATCCCACAAACAGCTAGCAAGGAAATTTTTGAAAGAGCTACCTCACAAGTCAAGCTAAGTCAATCCACAGAAATTCCACAACATCTCAACCTCGTCAAGCCCCAAGAGAATCATGCTTAAGCTACAACTTGGCACTTAAAAGAAATCAGGACAGTGATACAAAACGAGACATTTTATAAGTTACTTTTTGGCACGCACCTAACTTAAAACGTGTAATAAGCAACAATATAAATAATGCAGCAGCATAACAAACAGATGGTGAGGCAACTGTCAAAATTAAATGAAATGTAAGAAAAAGGAACTTCTATGAAAAAAGGTATTATTAGTAGAGAAATGGCACAAACTTAGGAGAGGTTGCTTCCACTTCCTTTCCTTAGCAAGCTCCTGGTAATTCTTTAGGAATACGTCATAGTATCTGTCAGGTTTCATCAATTCGGCATAGAAAGTAAACCAATGTCAGAAGAGATCGACCACCACAGTATACTGTGAGAAAGGACTAGCATGGCAATACATGTTAAGTTATTCCAAATAATATAGCGATTACATCCAGAAGAAAGCATTCATAAGCAGGCAGTCAAGCAGTTTGATGCACAACTTATTGCATCAGGTATAAAAACGTTCAATTAAGATCCTCAAATTTACATTTGGAAAGAACACAAGTTTACATATTTCTTTTGATTTAGAATCGAAACTAGCTTTTTCACCTCGAATTTTATATATACATATATTGCTTTCCAGAGAATATTCTAAATTAGTTAAAAAAGAAATACATCGAATTTAGCTTTTATTAATTATTTTTTTAACTAATAGGCTTGCTTTAGAATAAAGACTAGCTTGTTCGAACTGGATTCTGTTTCACCCCCAAGGTAGGAGGGGAGTTGGCGGACATCGTTATTTGCAAAATTTACTTCAATGTGATTTAAAACAGAAGTTCATGTGAAACAGAAGTTCATGATTCTGTAAAATTTACTTCAATGTGAGATAATGAAAATTCTAAACTCACCCCCCACCACGGCCAAGACGATGTCCCTGCCTGTCGAAGGCAACACCTGAAAGAGAATAATAAAAGATAATTAAAAATCTGTCAATATCAAACCAGCTTTTCATGGACGAGTCATTACCAGGTAAAAGAAAAATATCAACCGGCTCGCTTGCCAGCATAGCTGTAAAAGCAAAATCAAATATTTACATTAAAGTATCTATCAGCTATTTGCTCCAGCCATTTATGAAAAAATTGAACTGCAAAAGAAAATTACCATCCTCACGATGATTTCCACTAGCATCTGTTGGAGATGGTTCAAATATATTCATCGAACTCGCTACCAGATCTTCAGTCGTTGAGATGTGTAGCATCCTCATATTACTATTCTTGTCTTCAACTCGAGGGACATACAGCTTTTTCCTCAACTGTGTGTGATGGTCTTGACTTGAAAGTTCGACGAAAGATATTAATTTTCCAAATTTTCCGTGAAACAAAATGTTGAGAAAACGTATACCATGCATATCCAGAAGATAAAAACTAAATTACTACCAAAAATTTAAGAATTTTGCGGATGGAAAGTGTTCTATACTTTGCTGCATGTTGGAGCAAAAGATGTTTTAGTTAGTAAAGTTCTAAAAACAATGATCACCATTTTCATTTTACGATAATTACAACTCATGCCACATTCATTAGTCTACTTTTCAAATTTCATCACAATATTGACCACAAACAGAGCCTCTAACATCCTCTAATGCAAGAGGATTCAATATAGGAATGTGCTGAAAAGATGAAGAATGCAATCAACTTTGAAATAAATGAACATTTTGAAATCAACGTATATTTGTTTCACTACATCTAGCAGTCTTATGTTTCTTGATTTGACATAGTTGTCTACGGATTCCATCCATATACCCTTTTCTGAAGTATTGTGGTCCTTCACATCCCCACTATCGGCTTCCTTCCAAGCAACAAAACAATTTGGTATAGATTGTAGACCTGAACAATGGACTTTTTCTGAAGCATTGTGGTCATGTTAAGACTTGGACAGAAATTTGGACGCACAAGCTTGGTTTGGTTCTTAAGTTCTGAATTTATAAATTTTTTAGAACAAATAATGGCATACTTTTAAGGCCAAAGCCAGCGTTGAGGAACATAAAGTCCCAAAACAATGCCCACAAAAAAAAAATATAATAATAGCAAAACAAACTCAAGAGCACACTGTTGATTATAACCTATAACATAAAAATTATTGCAGATCGAGTTTTATCAATTTATGTAATAATTTTAACATCCCTAACACATAAGAAAAATTAAAGTTTGATCAAACAACATATAGAAAGCTTTTAAAATTCTAGTTTTAGTGATGTCGAATGGCTAAGAATTAGGATTTCCTAATACAATTAATATGATATACAGCATAATTTTATACAAAAGGAAACTCAGAATTCATGAGTCACAAGATATCAATTAATCCATTAGCTAACTTTCTTTAAATAAAAAAACATAATAGTAATCTTTAAGTCAATTGATAATGAAATGATATTAAATACTGAAGAATTTCAATAAAATCTTGTAAACAAATAAAATCAACAAGCAAATGAATAATTTATAAATCATAGCTTCAACGTATCAAATTTTTATCAAAATTAAAAACACTAAACTAACTAATAATAAATTACATAAAATAAATAGACAAGTAATGAAATTTCCAACAACAACAACAACATCAAGCATTTATCCAACTACGTTAGGTCACCTACATTGTCGACCTCTATATACGCGTCAAATCCAATCGAGTACGCCAGGGGAGGCTACTAGTGGACCTCACTAGTAACGAGCATCAAGATGCCTCGATCGCTTTGAAAGCTACTCAAACATCGTCTGATTATAAAATGGATTGCACCGATACGCTTGGGATGTCAAATTTTGTAAAGAAGAGTCACTTGTAAGTAACTCGATAAAAAATTGACGACAATCATGACTGTTGGTGGGCAGAACACAACACAAAAATTTCCGCCCTCATTTTCATGACGTTGAGGAGAGTTTTAACGAGTTCAAGTTTCAAGGTAATTTTTCAGAAGGCATATTGCCCTCATTTTATGAGGACTTAATGATCTGAGTTCAAGTTTCTTATAGGCGCGAGCCCCTATGGTTAATTACCCTTCCCGATGACGAGAGAGAACTATCGATTAAGGCTACTCGCTGAACAGATACATAGTATCCAACGTATAGTAACAACAGAATTAAATATTAAAAATTGATATTTTATCACTGCGCACTTAAAGCGGATCTGGGGGAATGATGATGAACCCGATCAAAATCCCATTGTTCCATCATTCCGGATCATCATGATCCCTAGTCCACTTAGTCAGACGAGGTAGTTGACCCAGATTGACCGAAGGATTCTTTTCGGCAACCATGGGTTGCTTCGTCCAAGGGTACATTATAGACTTAGGGTGAATGTTTGTCTAAGAGGACATATTTGAGTCCACCTTAGCTAATAAATGGCTTTGTGCCATATCGATTATACCATATTGATTCATTACTCGAGCTTAAAGCCATTGGAGAATATACGGGCCTGACTATGATCGTAATTTAATGGTACCATTTGACAGTAAAATCACCCGGTTAGAGGGTCCCGATCAGAACCGTTTACCTGTGGTATAATTTGGCGACGAAATTACCGGTTAAAGGACACATGTCACGTCCTTACTAACAAGAGATGATTTGAGAATGAATCTTAGTGTAGGCTCCAAAAATTTGCGCCCCAGCCCCCCCTGCTGCTTTCGAGGAAGCTTTAATGGATTAGGTTCCAGGGTAAATTTTCAGAAGGTAGATTGGGTTTAAAGATAAGACACTACCTAGAGATTTCGCCCTCATTTTGCGAGGACTTTATGATCTGAGTTCTGGTTTTCTATAGGCGCAAGCCCCTATAGTTAATTATCCCTCCCGATCACGAGAGAGAACTTTCGATTAAGGCTACTCGTTAATCAGATACATAGAGATACGTGCTATCTAGCATATACTAGCAGCATGGGTTAATATCTAAGAGTTTGATATTTAAACTTGAAAATTTACCACCTTGCACTTAAAATGAATGGTGGGGGAAGTGATGATGGACCCGATCAAGATCCCATGGTTTCGTCGTCCCAGGTCATCATGATCCCTAATTTACTTAGTCATAGGAGGTAGTAAACCCAACCTGACAGAAGGATCCTTGTCGACAGCCATGGGTTGCGTCGTCCAAGGGTACCTCGTAGACTTAGAGTGAATGTTTGTCTAAAGAGATAAATTTGAATCCACCTTATCTAATAGAGGGCTTTGTACCCTATCGATTATATCCTATTGCTTCAGATTTCAAGGATTTAGTGTCATTGGGGAGCTTACGGGCTCTGGCCATGACTGTAATTTAATGGTGCCATTTGGCGGCAAACCACACGGTTCAAAGGGCCCTGGTCATAACCGTTTACATGCAGTGCCATCTGACGGCAAAACTGCTAGTTAGAGGACATGTGTCACGTTCTTACTGGCATGAGATGGATTAAGAATGAATCCTAGTAATATTCTCAACCAAACATTAGCTCTTTGTGAGCTGAAGTGATACTTAAATTTATCCATCTCGACAAATTATTGCGGAGGATGAATGGCTTTGCTTTAAATGTTTGGTTGTTTATTTCAATTTTAAATATTTGGATTTTGAAATTTTGGGTTTTGTACTTTGAGATTTTTAAATATTTATTTGGGAATCTTGGCACGCGGCACGATGTTGACCAAAATAAATATTAAAAATACCCCATCTTATGGGAAATTATTATATAATTTTTTAAATGCATTCTTGTAACACAAAAGAGTTTCAAAATGTAAAATGTATTTGCTAATAAATATGTATAAAACACATAGTACATTAAACATAACATTTTATCGGGCGATTTTATGCGTGATACTTCTTCAAGTATCGACCATTGATCGACAACATGGGCCTCTAACCGTGCAGGTCAATAAGTTGATAAGCTCCTCCCTGATACACCTTCTCGATGACGAAAGGGCCTTCCTAATTGTATATGAATTTGTCACCGATTTTTCGGTGCGGGATGATTGACCTTCTCAGCACTATGACCAATTTTCCTTCTTAAAATGCCCGATGACGCACCATCCAATCAAAGGATTTTGCCATCCTTGCCCGATAGATCTTCAAGTTCTGTTGAGCATGTAGTCTGACTTCATCGAGTGCGTCGAGCTCTTCCATTCTCAAGCAAGCATTTTGCTCTTGAGTGGGATCATGTTGGATAGCTACACAGAGCGATAGTAGTTCAATCTCTAATGGTAGCACTGCTTCAACCCCAAACACCACTGCGTAAGAAGTGGCTTTGATCAGCGTCTTATAAGTAGTGTGATACGCCCACAACACTTCTCTCATCTTAGTGTGTCACTCTTTTTTGTTCTTGGTGAGGATCTTCTTCAATAGTTAGTAATATTCTTGACTAGACATTTGCTCTTTATAAGCTGAAGTATCTTTCAAACTTGTCTACCTCGGCAAATAGTTGTGAGGGTGGATGGATATTTTACTTTAAATATTTGATGATTAATTTCAATTTTAAACATTGACATCGTTCATGAATATAGAGTTTTGAATCTTTGATTGGTCTTTGAAAGTTAACCTCAATTGAGATTTACATTTAACATGACCATCATTGAAGTGACTTTATTGTCACATTAAATGTTTATATTTTATGAGTCTGTGAGGCATTTTAAAAGTTCGGGGTCCTCTCCGGTTGAGATAAACATTCAACACGGCCAACATTGAGGATTTTGGGTAATTTTATTTTATTATTTGAACCATGTCAGCTCTGTTTGATTGCCAACAGAGGATCGGCTTCAATTCCTAACTTTCAGAGTTGTCGTGTAGATATCAGAATCTAGGATATTCATTTTAATGTGTGATCTTCCTTATAATAAACCTTGAAGGACTAATATGAACGTATAAAATTAAATAATTCGGTTAACTTCAACGAGTGTTGGTTCTGAGAGATTATGCTTTTAGTAGTGAACATTTCTTATAATAGATCTTGAAAGCCTAATATGAATGTATAAAATCAAAACCCTGATCGACACTACGACTATGTATTTGTTCATTGATTCAAGTCATATTTACTCTGGTCCATTCAAAGAGGAGGATCAGACTTAAACTTAAGTTCATTTTTTACCCACACAGCATTCTCAGGCAAATGTTTAGAAGCATAACGCACTTGTCGGAGCACATGCAGTTATGAGCACATGCAGTTATGCAAATTTTATTTTTAAATAGGATGTATGCATTTCAATAGTCTTAGAATCTATTTATCATTTTTATAACCCGCACAACATTTTCGGACATCACGCTTTTGTTCATAGAGCTCACAGAGCCCATGCAGATAGCATGCTTTTCAGTGCATTTAGCATTATGTATTGATGTGTTTATATGATGCGAGTGATGCATTTATATGATGATGATATGTTTGCAAATCGCTTTATGATGCATGCATAGTTCATTTGTATATTGTCTGACGTGTATGCCTACTACATCAATATATTGTATATTATGTGCCCATAATATATTTGCATGCGATATAAAACATGCATATGGTGTATCTGAGTGTGGGACAATGTATATGCCTAATGTATTTGCATGCTTATATGGGAATTTTTGTATTTGCATGTGCATTTGCATGATCAATATAATGCACCTGAAGGATTAATATGATGTACATATAAGTGACATATAATGTATTTATTTGACAAGCATAATGTGTCTACATGATAATTGATATGTTTGTAGGATCTGCATAATACATTTGTAAGGTACATTAACATAATCCACATGCATAGTTAAATAGTGCATTTGTATGATTGGCATATTGCATCATGTGCTTGCACTTGATGCATTTTATGCTTGTTCAGTATGCATGCATGCTATCTTTGCATATCTGTTAGTATATTTGCAAGATGAATTTGTATGATCAATGTTATGCATATATATTATGCAGTGCACCCTTATGATTGGCAGTACATGCATGCCACATAATGCGCTCGTATAGTACACTTATATGGAGAGAAATCATTTGCATTATACGATCAAGAGAGGTGTAGGAGACGTTTCTTTTTGGGGATTTGACACATCTCACGCACTTGAATGAGAAAGTCATACCACCCATGACTTGCAATAGTGTACTATTTGTTTCTTTTCAAAGACAAATGTTCATGGGGTGAATGACACATTCACGAGGCGCGTATAAGTCCCCTAACATTAACAGCTGCCGTGCATGCTACCTGAAGCACTTGTGCACCCATGACTTACAAGTGATTGACGCTTCTCATTTATTATGAAGTGTTTAACCAGAATAATTAACAAGGATATGCGGGGAGTCCTACATAGTAACCCATAATATAAATACATTTCTATAGAAAAAGTAAATAATTTTTACTTTTATCCCTCCCATTTTTTAGGATAATTACTATCTATATCCAGGTAAATTTATGCTCGTATTTTACTCGTTGGTGAATACTCAGGGAATCCAAAGTTGGAGCCTTGAAATGACATTTTGTCATATTTTTCAAAATGGATCCTAAGCTTGTAGGGTCCGCAGACATACCTTCCCTTTCTTTTAGCAAAAGGATCCTAGGCTGGTGGGGCCCGCAAATGATTTGAATTTTATGTCATAAATAGGAGAGAGGCTCAGTTCATTTTCACATTTCATTTCTGCAAGGAGTGTTGTTAGGGGATTTAGGTGTGTGAGAGTCAAGAGCTAATAGAGGAAAGTTTGTTTCCTGCTTGTTGGTGAGCAACTAGTTCTCCTACAAGTTCTATTTTGCTAACTTTTAATTTTCAATTCATCTTTTTTTTTTCAATGTTTAGAACATAGGATGTCGTGCATTTTATATCTTGTTAACTTAGAAATTTAGGTAGATTTCAATTTTTTTAAAATTTTCCAAGTCATGAGTTTTTGTTGTAAATTTCGGCAGCACCACGACGTCATCTCCGCGTAAGGGGCAGCATCGGGATACTAAGCCTTCCCGCCTATCAATAAAGGCAGTCACGATAAATGTCAGGTAACACCGTGGCCGAAACTTCATTCCCCGCCCGCCAAGAGAGGCAGTCACAGATCTTCAAATACCTGTTTATAAAGCATAATTTTTCCCCACCTGCCAAGAAAGGCGGTCACGGGTACCAATTTTTTTTTACATGCAACACATTTTTTCGCCTGCTAAGAAAAGCAGTCATGGATACTTATATCATGCAAGAAAATTTATCCGCCTGCTAAGAAAAGCAGTCACATGTACTTAATTTCACGCATACAAATTCTCCGATTCACGGGTACCTGCGATGCACAATATATTTTTTTATCATCATGTATTCTATTTAATTATGTGTGTGTGTGTGTGTGTGTGTGTGTGTGTGTATATATATATATATATATATATATATATATATATATATATAAAGGTTAGAGAGAGAAAGAGAGTGTGTAAGTTCTCTTTCTAGAGAGAGAGAGATGGAAGAGGTGGATTTTGTGAAGATGGTGTAGAAGCTTTGCCTACAGCAAGCATGCTCGACCTCCTCTCAACTACACGCAAGAGCACAGCCCAACTCACGTCTCCTACCTTCCCTCGGTCGCAACTCTCCAATAGCCCACCATATGCACACGTGACTGTTCCTGCCTACACCCACTTGCAGCTGATCTGATCTCCCCATTCGAATAAGCAACAGCCCGCCTTCTGCGCTCAGTGATCCAGCCCATTAATAGCAGCCAAACACCTTTACAGTCTCACACAACTCCCTTCCTCCCCTTCTCAATTCATCCCACTACAGCAGCACCCCCTCTTCCTGCTCCCACCGACCTTATCCTCCCACAACCAACATCTTCTCAGCCTCCTATTCGTATACCCAAACCTCATCCGCCTTCCCTACGACCTCCACTCACCACAGCTATCCTAGTTGCCGGCAAAGTCAACCAGAAAATCCCTCAAATGCTGCCTTTACAATCGACAGTCAACAACCCAACACTTCAACCTACATCCACTAAATCCACAGCAACAGCCCTCTCCATCTCTTCTTTCCCTCTACCCGAGCCCATTTCATCTCCTGATCTGCATTTAAACAGCACAACCCAACTTCATTAACTCAAACCAACCATCTCTTTTCCATATTTTCTCTCTAACAGAGAGATTATTTCTCTCTCTGTATTAGTAGTATTATATTATTGTTATTAGTTAAAAAAAGAGAAAATCAACAAAGAAAAAAAAAGGGAGAGATTTGTTGTGTTTCAATCCCTCAACACTGCCGTCGTGGTTGCCTCTCACTCGCAAAGGTATAAAACTTGCTAAACTTTAAAAAACTCCTCAAATCCCGTTGTTGACGTTTACGACGTAACGTGTAACGTGCAACCCCCTGTATGTGCTTTTCAAAGCACGGCAGGAGGAAGTTCGAAGGTGATGTTAGGGCAAAGCAGGTGGGCCCTGTACGCGCTTGTCGTAACATGGAAGGGACACTCCTAAGTACTCGTATACATGCTTCTATTTTGCGAGAAAATTTGCGAGCTTTCATGCAAGTGCTTCGAAGACCCATACATGCTTCTAGTAGCGTAGTGGGATTGAAGATATCGACAACGATGTCACCTGACACCTATCATATATTTTTTTCGTAGAGTTGTGGGAAGGCCTAGCTCTCCAAAATTCTCCCTATGCAGGGGAGACGCTGGGAGGCTGCCGAAATTTCATATAAATAATGACTAGAATTAGAAACTTTAAAAAGTAACCTGCACAGTTAAAAATGCAACGAAAAAGAACACTAGAATGAATCTACAGGGAACCATACATAAATGAACATTTAAGTTAACTTATAAGTAAATAAAATTCATAAAATTAAAGGGCTAAGCAGAGGACTTGCAACATGTAGTAACTTCTCTACAGGCATGAATGAAGAACTTATAATATGACAGCCTATCTATAAGTAAAAATAGGAACCTTGCAATGTAATTATTTGCCTACGAGAGTTAACAAGGGCTTATAATGAAGGTTATAGCTTGCCTACAATTGAAAAAATTGGGTACTTATAGTGCGCAACAATCCACCTACGGATAATAATAGTGAACATGCAATGAGTTTGATAGTTCTCCTAGGGGCATTTATTGGGAAATTGCAATGAACATAGTAGCATGCTTATGGGAAAAGATGGGAGATTTGTAATGAATATAGCCTGCCTAGAAGCAAAGACAGTAGAATTGTAGTGAGTACAGCCTGCCTACAGGCAATATCAATTAACATGCAAAGAACAAATATACCGCCTGCAAGCATGTATAGGGCCTTTACATTGAAAGTGACACCTCGCCTATGGGCAGAAACATGGAACTCATGGTGTACAGAACAATTCTCCTATGAGGAAGGACAAGGAACTCATGGTGAATGTGATAAGTTGTCTACAGGCATAGAAAGATGTGTAAGGAGGACTATAACCTGTCAAAGGGCAACATGAGAGTGGAATGGCACTACAATTCACCTGTCAGCAAGAGCAAGGAATTTATAATACTCACAATAATTAGTTTATAGGCGAGATCAAGGGGTTCGTATCAACTATATCATTCTGCCTACAGGCAATATTAATCAACTTACAAAACTACAATTCACCTGTCAGCAGGAGCAGGGACTTCATAATGCACACAACAAGTAGCCTATAGGCAAGGACAAGGAGCTCGTATCAAACAAATCAGCCCACCTATGAGGGAGAATAAGGGAACTTGTAGTGAGCAAGATAATTCTCCTATAAACACGAACACGATCTCCTAGTGTTCATTGAACAAACACCCTCTACAAACTGTGCTAAATGATAACTTGAAGGAGACAAAATGAACTAAATAATATCTCTCATATATATTATAACTGAAACCTAACTCGCCCTCAATTCACGCCACGGAATCCTCAAAATTCGTACAAGCGAATAGAATGCGTTTCTTGAATTTCAAATCTTGCGCATTTTAAAATGATAATCACTTGCGCAACTTATTATACTTAAGTATTTTAAAAAGTCCCCTCACGCATTAAATTAAATTCCTTAAATCTAAATGTGACACATCAAGAAACATGCCAAAACCTCTGAGAGTGTGTAGCAATCTTGGGAAGAAGGCGACATATATTTTTGTATTTTTGAAAACTGAGATGGGCAAAGTGTAACCTATCTCGATTCGAATAACTTTCAAAATCGGGCCATCAGCAAAAAATGACCCGAAGCAGCTCAAATCTGACTTTCTCCCTCTATAAATCTTTCTCTATCTCACTAGCCAGTAGCCCTTAAGGAAAATGAAATAAATTTAACAATGGATTTGGATATTTTAAATATTAAAATTCAGCCTAGCATTGCGGCGCCACGAGGTGCCGGAGAAAGCGCTTTTTATCCTACCCACATCATCTCAACGCTGCCCTCAATGCCGCCACGTTGAATTAATTTCCAAAATTCCAAAGAGCTTAGCATCGAGGAGCCACCGACCCCAGCGCCGTGACGCTCCAGGAGGAAATTCCATATTTCACAAACATGCACGTAGACCCCTAAAACCCACTTTAGAACACATGCAGACTCTCACATACATACAAAATACTTTCAAACAGTGTAGACTAGTTCAAATATAGAAATTTAACTAATTATCTTGTGTCTTATAAAATTTTCCTTTAAGTTTGAGGGGCAATACATTCCTCCACTTCTACCATCCAATTTGAATTTTACTAATAATATCCACATCTATTCACCATCGTTTTGAATAATAAACCCAAGTATCTAAAACGTGCACTCTTTTTAATGACTTGATCACCCAATGCCATAATCCCACCACGAGATCTATTACTATCAAAATTACACTCAATGTATTTGACTTTAGATCTAATCAAACGAAAACCTATAGACTCTTGACCTCCATAATCCAAGTTTTTCTTCAACTCCCTCTCCAATATTATCAACAAGAAGAATATCATCAGCAAAAAGCATACGACAGGGTACATCCTCTTGCAAATGTCTAGTAAGAGCATCCATGACTAGTAAAAAGATATGAGCTTAAAACTGATCCTTGATATAATCCATTTGAAATAGAAAATACTTTATCAAACCACCTTGTGTTTGAACACAAGTAAAAAACTCTTGTATACATATCATTAATGACTTTAATATAAGCATTATTAATTTTTTCTCTGAAACTCTCCATAGCACTTCTCTTGAAACTTAATCATATTTTTTCTCTAAATTAATAAATATCATATGTAGATCCTTCTTACTCTCTCCATACTGCTCCATCAAACTTCTCAAAAAATACATAACTTCCATCTAAGACCCACCCGTTATGAATCTGAACTAATTTTAAAGAATAGTAGTATCACGTCATAACCTATACTCAATTACTATCTCCCATAATTTTAATGTATGAGACATTAAGTTAACTCTATAATTCGCATACTCTCATACATCAACTTTATTCTTAAAAATAGGAACCAACACACTCTTTCTCCACTCATTTGGTACTTTTAATCTTCAAAATAATATTAAAAAATTTAATAAGCTAAAAAATTTCATGATCTCCTAAACAATTCCACGCATTTTATGAAATATCATCAGATCCCACTGCTTCTTCACACTTGATTTTCTTTAAAGCCTCTCCAACTTCAGTTTTACATATACGATGATTTAAAAAAATCTATATTTTTATTTAGGGTGCTAAAATCACTAAAGTCAATTGTATTCTCATATCTTCATTGAAAAGCTTATCAAAACATCTCATATGCCTATGTTGAATATCATCTTTTAAGAAAAATATTTTTTTATCTTCATCCTTAATGCACTTTACTTAAACGAGATCCTTACTTCTCCTATCTATAACTTATACATACATTTTTTGCCCTCCTTAGTATCTAATTTATTATATAAATCATTGAAATCTGAATGATTTACATCGTATATTAATTTCTTAGACTCCCTACGAGCCCCCTTTATATATTTCTCAATTCTCTGAGCTTTTACATCTAAATCAATTTTATAACAAAACTTTTATTTTTTATCTTTGCTTGCACATTTTGATTCCACCACCAACTACTTTTACTATTATGAGCTTTTTTCAATTATCCAAGCACATATTTTACAACATTTTTAATATCTCAAAAGAAAGAGTGGTGCTTGTGATACAAATGAATCTCGCTTTACAGCCAAAGGATTCCATTCTCCTTGAGACAGATTATAATAAACCAGATTTTTCCTGAGAGTAGTATCAGGATTTATTTAGATCCGGGTCCTTATTTCCTATGAGGGCAAACCCTCATAATTAATGACCCCTTCTAACGCGCATAAGAGAACTCTCGATTAAAGATGAATCAATATTTTAGATGAGCAACTGTTGTAATTTTGATTGTGGGGGATGAAGGTAAACCCGATCAAGATCCCATGGTTCTGTCATCCCGGGAGTACCGTAGATTTCAGTCTACCAACACTATTAATCATTAATCGTAGTGTCCAGAGAATCTGATTAACAGCCATGGAATCTGATTAGCAGCCATGAGTTTCCTCCTCTTAAGAATCTCGAGTAAACTGAAGTGGATAGATATTATGATGATTTGGTTTAGGTTGGAACTTGCGGCTTCGCTTGGGAGTTCCCGTAGTTTAAATTTAGGTTAGATCTTACGGCCCCGTGTAGGAGTTGCCTGTAGTTTAAATTTAGATCAGGGCTTAAGGCTTTTATTGAAAGTGCCCCGTACAGTAGGTCTTATGGTTTTCCTTGGAAGTAGCCCATAGTGTTATGTTTGAAAAGAGGGTCTTACTGCTTTCATTGAAAGTAGCCCACTAGCTTGTGCAGTAGGTCTTACGGCTTCCCTTGGAAGTAGCCTAATTGTTTGAGTTTAGGGTTATTCACTTAATAGTTTCCCTAGCATGTAGGTCTTACGGCTTCGCTTAGAAGTAGCCCGTAGTTAAGATTTAAGGTTAGTTTTACCTAGAGATTTCCCCTAACATGTAGGTCATACTACTTCTATTAGAAGTAATCTGTATAGCAGGTCTTAAGGTCTCTATTAGAGTTTGCCAATTAAACTTGGGTTAGGGGGGATTTAATTTAGCGGGGCTTTAGCAGTAGATACTTAGTTCTATGTTTTTCGCCACCTCGATATTCGTACTAGTGTTTTGTTTACAGTAGTTGTTTATGACTCAAAATAATAGCTTTGCTTACTTGTTTGTTTTAGCATTAGTCTTGCCTATAGTAGTAGTTTTACTTATAGTAGCTTTCAGCACTTTGTTTTTGCTGCTTGTTTTTACCTACCGTCCAGTGTTCTGCTTACAGTACTAGTTTTGTTTATCATCCTACGATGATTTTTGCTTACTTGTTTGCAGGTATTTGTGGCTAGGAGTTGCAAGAGCTGGAGCTTACTAGGAACTGAGTTTAGGTTTGTTAGGAATTTTTGGAGCTTTCTTTGTGTTTGGTATTTTTTTTTAGTTTTAAGAGTTTGGACCTTAGTTGGTGTGTGTTGTACTTAAGTTTATATAGTGTGAACATTGTTCTATTTTTTAATGTATTTTATTAAATTGTGAATTAATTTGCATTAATTAATTAGGTTATTAATTAAATAAAATTAAAGTTTAAATTTTAATTTAAAATTAACTGCTCAACTCATTAATTTAAATTTTAAATTTTAAATATATTTTTAAATTACTTAATTTTAATTTGATTAGTTATTTAGTTAATTAGATTAATTATTAATTTGTTTAATTAGTTGATGAGTTATTTAATTAGTTAATCAATTGGTCAGTTAATATTTTTAATTGATTAATTAATGTATATTATTAATTAAAAGTTCTCTTGCTCAAATTAATTAGTTCAATTAAGTTGAAGATTTATATTTTATTATTAAATTAACTAATTTATTAATTAAATTGATTAATCAATTATTTAAATAGTTAGAAATTTAATTTTATTTTAATTAATTAATTAATCAATTAGTTAAATTTTTTTATTTTAAATAGACTAGTTAATTAGTTTATTAATTAATAAAGCTCTCAAATTGTAAGTTTGGTAGTCTCCCAAGACGATTTTGGCAGCCTCCTGACATCCCCTCCCCACGAGAGGAGGTCGGGAGAGCACTTGCCCTTTCAAACCCGCCCGACTGGATAGAATTCGACGGTCGAGGGCTTCAGAGGAAGAATCAACCGCGAATTGGTCTTTATGGCTTCTAATTTGGCGCTTGTTAGGAGAATTTTAAAATTTGGCATTTTTTTCGAAATTTTGGTAGCCTTTCGACATCCCCTCCTTGCAAGGGGAGGTTGGTAGGGCACTCGCCCTTTCAGGTCCGCTCGATCGGATCAAAATCAAAGATTGAGGGCTTCGGGGGAAGGCTCGACCTCGGAATTGGTCTTCAGGTCTTCAATTTACTAGCAGTTTGTTAATTATAATATTTAGGTAACAAACAAAGTAGAAGTCTGTTTTAATTACTGAATTGGAGTAGACGGGCTCGGATGAATTGATCGGATGGGCTGGATGCAAAAGATCAGATCGGCCTGAGGGAAGTCGGGTTGGACGAGCAAGGCATTGGCTCTCAATCAAGCCAAACACGAGAGGTATTAGATAGGGCTAGGATGATTGCAACTATCACACACGAAAGAGGGAGAGGACACGCGGGATTGGAGTCGGGAATGAGGGTCGCGTGCAGCAAGTCTGGCTGGAGGCGGGCTCTTGCGGTCGGGAGATGTTGTAGACGGATGCTAGAGTGGGGTTTGGTCGGAGGTCCTGCTTGCGGGATTGATCGAACAAAGGAGGGAGTTCAGAGGGGTTCTTTCTACTTGCGACCGAGAGAATCCAATGCCTGAGAGTTCGAATGAGCGAGTGGGAGAGATTCCTACCGTGAGAGGGAGTTTTGTGTCACGAGTGTGGTAGTTGCGAGATCATGCATGAGTGGGGTAGTGGGAACCGATTGGGTTGGTCAGTTAGAGGTCAACAGTCACTAGTTACAAGTAATAAAATTGCCAAAATAGAAAAAAAATCAGGCCACACACCGTTAAAAAGAGATGAATTCTACTAGAATAAGATAGTTATAGTTGCACATGTATCACAATCGAAAGAATCACACATCTTATGTAGCAATCTCAAAATTAAAATTTTGAAGAGATTTTATTCAAGCCAAAATTATAGAATAAAATGTCTCTAAATAATTATTTAAAGGCTCATCATCCCCTAAGCTAGTAGATATGGTCAACAATAAAATCAGCCCAATTCAGTTTCAGTTAAACTAAAATTCAAAAATCAATTTTTCATGGATAAATGTTGCAACTGAACCCCAATTCAACCAACGACCGCATCTTAAAAATAGAAGACCACTATTTGCAATATGGAATATAGCATTCAGCAATAGAAAACCCGTGGAGGTGAACTACATGTTATAAAAATAGATCAATCAAGAAGGAAAAAATGGTGACTGATAGCAAGCTTATCCAAGGCCAAATTAAAATGGTGACTGATAGCAAGCTTATCCAAGGCCAAATTCTCTTGTACCACGAAAACAAAAATAAGCCTCCATCCATGAAAAGCAAACCGCTAGCCAACCATATCAAATAGAAGATTGAACAGCATAATCCAAAATAGCGAACATATTATAATACTTGAATCTGACATCAACCAAAAACTGAGCTAGCCAGAAGTCACGCCAAACCACAAAAGCTAACCGAAGACCAAAAAATCAAATTACTAGAGAATACATCCTCTTCTTGAAAGAAATCATCCTAATCATGCTTAAAGTATCTACATTTGAAATTTATTATATAAAATAACTACCAAGCAGATGAAACTAAAATCATATTGGTTAAGTCATTTATTCGCTTGACATTTGCGCCAAGTATAAACTTGTAGATGATGTGAAACATATGCATGGAAGCAAGAATTGCACATAAGAGATTAATGTAACTATTGAACTTTGCTTACTAATAGTAAACCTATTGCGTGCTCAAGTTAATCTTTAAGAATGTGTCATGAGAGATTCGGTAAGAGCAATGGATTACAAGTTGAGATTAGTAGGACTTGCAAAATAATTTTTAACAACTACTAAGTAATGCAAATAACAAGTTTAACAAGATCCCCACGTTTAAAATTTAGATCGTTCACCTTGAGGTCCCTCACTCGCTCTCTTAATAGTGGAGGTTAGCGGATGAACGTTGCAAGCACACTTAGCGAAGCCACTAGAAGACAAGTGGCGCGGAGGGTAGTAGTCGCCGGAGAGGTAGCCGGAATTGGAGGAGGTGGTGGATGACCGTAGATTATCCAACGTCCCTTTGATCTTTGCTCGTCGATCACGTCCACTAAGTCGTATTGGATGCGGTCGATGTATTCCTCAACGGTGTCGTCGAAATCAAAGCCCACGTCAAAGAAGGGCGATTGGAGGATGTCGACTTGACCTCGATCGTCATGCACGAATCCAAAGTTCCATTCGAGTTCCTCCATGCATATTGAAGTGGGGAGGAGAGGGGAAGGAGGTGGCGGGTGGAGAGGGAGGCCGGCGGTTTGGGTAGGGGTGGGGTTTTGGGATGGCGGGAGGAAGAGAGGGTAGGAGGCTAGGTTTGAGTTGGAAAGCGTTGGGATTAGATAACCTGAAATTAATTTCAGGTTAAGTGAAATTGGAGGGAAACACTTTGAAATTAAATTTAAATTTCAAATAGGACTTGGGCAATTATTAGAGAGGGAATTAGGGGAACCATTAATTGTGATTGGGAGTTGATTAGGAGGGAGAAAAGGCAAGGGAGGGGCCGGCCACATAAAGGAGGAGCAAGATGTCTAGATTCGTTGTATGTGGGCCATGAGGATTAAATGCTAATTGACATCAAATCTGAAATTAATTTCAGATTTGAGTAATTAGAGGGAGGTTTCCTAATATTGGGATTTATTAGGGAGGGAACTATTTGAATTCAAATATTGAATTGAATTCAAATTGATAATTCTTCCTAATGGGGAGAGTTATTTTAGGAAAGTATTTATGGGCTTTGAATTTTGAAAATTTCAAAATCCTTGGAGGGAAATTAGGAAGGCCGGCGGCTTTGGGCTTGGGAGGAGGGGAACGGTGGGGAGGGGAAGTCCGGCGGCTGGCGGTGGGGTGGCCGGCGGGTTCAGGCGTCCGGGGAGGCCGGTGGTGGGGGAGTGGGGGTCAGTCCAAGGGGAAAAGGAGGGGGCGGTGAGGTGGGGAAGGAGATGCCGGCGGGTTAGGGGTTGGGGCGGGTGGTTGGAGGTGGAGATGATGGGAAATAGGGAGGTGACCGGCGGGGGGGGGGGGGGGGGAGAACTAAGAGGAATCGGCGGGTGGGAGGCGGGGAGGAGAAGAAGAATAGATGAAAGAAATAAAAATACAAGGACCACGAACCGAGGACTCTTCCACCGGTTGATGGGTATTTCGCTTGCTCTCACCTTGAGCTCTCTTTCTCTCCTCTAGTGCTCACACAAGATGAAGAAGAAGGCAAAGGAAATTTTCATTAATCAATCATCATCTCATACAATGTAAGGGGCCTCATATAAATAGGCCGAAAGGAAGAAAACAAAATACTAAAATGCCCTCGGGCTACAACATCAAGTGACCACCCATAAGGGTAAAACAGTAAAACTGAAAAAATAAAAATAAACTACTACATAAAATGACTCAGAATATAAACTCCTGATCGTGACCGTCGATCTCTGGTGTCTCCGATGGTACACATGTCGAAATCACTGACGATGTCCTCATCATTCTCCCCAGGTGGGAGAAAACTCGACCCCGTCGAGAAATCATCTATGGAGCTCTCGTACCACTCTAGTAAGTCGGGGTCCAATCTCTGTAGCTCATCCCAATCAATCCATCTGTTCTCCGCCTCCGGTTTTCCTGTCCATTGAATTAAATACCTTTGGCGACTACCGTCTTTAGTGGATATGATGTCATCACTAAGTATTGCCTCAATTTCCTCCGCAATAGGTAAAGTGGGAATATTTGGGAGTGGAGGTAGGCTGGGGTTCTTACCAGGTGGGGTCACACAAGGCTTATTGTTTAGTAGATTAGTGGGGTTAAACTCTGGACCCTCGAAGGCTACAAGATCTTCGAAATTAAATGTGGGGCTAATGTTAAAACCTTCAGGGAGGTCTAGCACATAAGCATTACTGTTTATTTTGGAAATTATTTTGAAAGGTCCTAAGCTTCTCGCATGTAACTTCTTAACGGTCCCTTGCAGAAACCGCTCCGGACGAGTCCGAACCACTACAGAATCTCCCACTTTAAATTCTTTAAATCTTTTCTTGCAGTTCGCATTGGGTTTATAGTTAGCGTTGCTTTGTTCAATTCTTATTAATTTCTTTGTGCAATTCTTGAATATGCGATGCAAATGCGACATGTTAAATGCGAGATCATGTGCCCAAAATTCAAGAATCAACAAGATCAATGATATGAGAAAATGTGATGCTAGAGACTTGATATGCCTGAAGAATAATTGTGGACTCTCACATATTATTGAACATAGTGGAAGATAACAAACTACAAAGCACACACAATCACACTGACTCACAAACACACATAGATGAAAATAAAGATGGATCAGTCACAAAATGAAAGACATAAAACTTTTGTATTTAAGGGAACTGGTGTAGGAGGAGCAATGAAAACATCCTTAACTAAAAGGGCGTCTCCACAAGGAGTCTCATCTAGGGTCACAGAATGTCTCCTAGGGGCAGTAAGGTAATCTAGTAAGATCATCCAACTAGGAGAGGGAAGGTTCTTAACAGGGAAGGACAAGGGTATAGAGGGCAAAAAGTAGGAGTCAAGAGTATGAGAGGACAATGGGTCCTGACTGACAACCATAATAGGATAGCCTAAGGAGTCACCAGCAGGTATGGGACCCAAGAGATGGGGTAGAGTATTCAGAGCATATGTGGGCACAACAGTTAGATGGGAGATAGGAAGGCATGGGCCAATGCTCTCTCTTGCATTAAAGTCGATACAAGGAATGGTGAGGTAAGTCAAATTAGTAGAGACACACTCTTTCACACGCAAATCTAAAGAAGCAACTCCTAAAATAGACCTCAATAAGACAAGAGGAGGCTCTTCCTTCACACTAGGCTTAAGATCTTTCTGATTCAAAATACTGTCTTCCGAAATCATATTATTATTCTCAATAGAACCAGATTTGGTGATAGCCCTAAGATCCATGGATTCGGGGTCAATTAAATCGGGGTTTAACTCAGGTAGTAAATTCAATTGAACCACTTCCGACTCGAGATTACTACCACCAGAATTATCTAAAGTCAACTCAGTAGGTGATACAACTAAATCAGGATCTTCCGAATTTAAATTCAATGTGTTCAAGGTTAGATTGGCTTCTTTCGAGATCACATTACTATCGTCCAGGTAGACTTTATCCAAAGGGATATCCTTAATGAGATTAGGATCGGGAGGTGCTAAGGTATCCAAGTTTAAAGATTCTAAATTTCCTAAATCAGGTTTTAAGTCATATAGGGAGTCTGATTTAACTACTTCAGTTTCATCCTCAAAGAAGTCCTCGTTATCAATGATGTCATTAGTATCCACAAAATGGATGCACTCAGTCTTAGGTTCAGAGGATTTTTTCTTTTTAGTGCATTTCTTTATTACAATTATACTTGCAGGGTTAAGGACTGGGGAGGCTAAAGGTGGACTGGGATGGCTAGGAGTTGATCCAAGTGGGGAGTCATGAGGGACCGATCCAGCAGAAGATCCAGTAGAGGGTCGGCCATCAAGGCTAGGTGAAGACCTACAGGGTGGGGCAGCAACCCTGATGTCACTAAGGGATGGGTGGTCTCGACCACAGTAATGTCCACGGTTTGTCCCAACAAAAGAGATAGGATGGTGCTCTAGATGACGGTCACTAGGTGTAGGGGTCGCTCTCTGGTTAGTTATGCGGGTGGGAGTGGTGTGTCGGACAGGTTTAGGTGGGTAGGACTGACTGTCACGTGTAGGGCTTTTGAAAGTGTAACACCCAAAGGTTTGATGAACAGGGGGTGACCTAAACTTAAAACTAGATGATTGGTCACTGGTGGAGGGCCGGTATTTTAAATTAAGTTCTCGCCTCATGTCTTTCCAATTAGGGTACTCACCGCGAGACTCTTTATGATCTTCCAACCTCATCCAAAATTGAAGAGCCCGACCTTTAAGGTGAGGCCTAGCGATGCTAACTCGGTGGGACTCAGGAACATCACGCGATTCAAAATAGTCCTCTAATTGTCTAACCCATTCCCTAAAGTAGTAAGGGTCTGAGGAACCATCAAAGGTGGGTAGACGGTAAGGTGGCTTTACGTGAGGTTGTTGCAGCTTAGGTTCAGGTCTAGGTTGATAAATAGAGTGGGGTATTTTCCGACTAGCATGATTGACCGAATGGGGTACATTCCTAGAGTGGGAAGAGTCAACATGTTTCTCCTTCATGGTTTGAGTTATAGAACCCACTAGACTAACTAGGTCATCTAACTTCTTTTGAAGTCCTATCGGGTCCATGGGAAGCGCTAAGGGATACCTAAAGATGATCGGATGTTTAGGACAGCACTTAGACACTAAGTTAAGCTCACTTAAGCTCACTAAAGGGTGCATAAATTGTTTGGACAGCAAGCTACAAGGTGGGGTATCATGCTACCTTCAGCTCACACAAGAAATTGGTGAGTGGGTGAAGGATAGGGGTCCTAAGGTGCAAGGAGTGCACCTGTTTGCAATGTTAGGCTTGCTAGAAAGTCACTAAATGAGGTAGGAAGTGAGGGGACAGCAACTACAGCATTACCTTAAGTTCTCTAGGAGTTTAGGAAGAAAGATAGGGTGTGGACAGCACCTAAACACTAGGTTATACTCTTCTAAATGCCCTTAATTGAGTGCAGGAATGAAGGGGACAGCAAACTACAACAAGGGGTTAAGTTGGTTAAGAGTTTAGGAAGGACCCTAGAGTGATGGAAGCACCTAAGCACCAAGTTAAAATCACCAAAATGTCACTAAACGGGGCAGGGACAGTTTGGACAGCAAACTAGTTTGTGGATAGCACCTAAACACTTAATAAACTAACCTAAAGTTCACTAAATGAGTGCAGGAAATGTGTGGACAGCAAACTACAGAAGGGCATAAAGTTATCTAAGTGTTTAGGAAGGTCTCTAGAGTGTGGACAACACTTAAACACTAAGTTAGACTCTCCAAATTGTCACTAGATAGTGCAGAAAATGAGTGGACAGCAAGCATAACCTAATGGATTAAGTAGTCTAAGTGTAAGGGAATGAGTTTAGGATGTGGACAGCACCTAAACATTTAAGAAATTGGCTTACAACTCACTAAATGAGTGCAGGAAAATAGTGGACAGCAAAATAAAACAGTGATGTAAAGTAATAATGCGATGGTATGCATGTAAACAAGCTAAGGGATAGTTAAGTAGACTCCTAGGATGCATCTAGCACATGTAATGCATGCTAGCCATGCTTTGATACCAAGATGATGTGAAACATATGCATGGAAGCAAGAATTGCACATAAGAGATTAATGTAACTATTGAACTTTGCTTACTAATAGTAAACCTATTGCGTGCTCAAGTTAATCTTTAAGAATGTGTCATGAGAGATTCGGTAAGAGCAATGGATTACAAGTTGAGATTAGTAGGACTTGCAAAATAATTTTTAACAACTACTAAGTAATGCAAATAACAAGTTTAACAAGATCCCCACGTTTAAAATTTAGATCGTTCACCTTGAGGTCCCTCACTCGCTCTCTTAATAGTGGAGGTTAGCGGATGAACGTTGCAAGCACACTTAGCGAAGCCACTAGAAGACAAGTGGCGCGGAGGGTAGTAGTCGCCGGAGAGGTAGCCGGAATTGGAGGAGGTGGTGGATGACCGTAGATTATCCAACGTCCCTTTGATCTTTGCTCGTCGATCACGTCCACTAAGTCGTATTGGATGCGGTCGATGTATTCCTCAACGGTGTCGTCGAAATCAAAGCCCACGTCAAAGAAGGGCGATTGGAGGATGTCGACTTGACCTCGATCGTCATGCACGAATCCAAAGTTCCATTCGAGTTCCTCCATGCATATTGAAGTGGGGAGGAGAGGGGAAGGAGGTGGCGGGTGGAGAGGGAGGCCGGCGGTTTGGGTAGGGGTGGGGTTTTGGGATGGCGGGAGGAAGAGAGGGTAGGAGGCTAGGTTTGAGTTGGAAAGCGTTGGGATTAGATAACCTGAAATTAATTTCAGGTTAAGTGAAATTGGAGGGAAACACTTTGAAATTAAATTTAAATTTCAAATAGGACTTGGGCAATTATTAGAGAGGGAATTAGGGGAACCATTAATTGTGATTGGGAGTTGATTAGGAGGGAGAAAAGGCAAGGGAGGGGCCGGCCACATAAAGGAGGAGCAAGATGTCTAGATTCGTTGTATGTGGGCCATGAGGATTAAATGCTAATTGACATCAAATCTGAAATTAATTTCAGATTTGAGTAATTAGAGGGAGGTTTCCTAATATTGGGATTTATTAGGGAGGGAACTATTTGAATTCAAATATTGAATTGAATTCAAATTGATAATTCTTCCTAATGGGGAGAGTTATTTTAGGAAAGTATTTATGGGCTTTGAATTTTGAAAATTTCAAAATCCTTGGAGGGAAATTAGGAAGGCCGGCGGCTTTGGGCTTGGGAGGAGGGGAACGGTGGGGAGGGGAAGTCCGGCGGCTGGCGGTGGGGTGGCCGGCGGGTTCAGGCGTCCGGGGAGGCCGGTGGTGGGGGAGTGGGGGTCAGTCCAAGGGGAAAAGGAGGGGGCGGTGAGGTGGGGAAGGAGATGCCGGCGGGTTAGGGGTTGGGGCGGGTGGTTGGAGGTGGAGATGATGGGAAATAGGGAGGTGACCGGCGGGGGGGGGGGGGGGGAGAACTAAGAGGAATCGGCGGGTGGGAGGCGGGGAGGAGAAGAAGAATAGATGAAAGAAATAAAAATACAAGGACCACGAACCGAGGACTCTTCCACCGGTTGATGGGTATTTCGCTTGCTCTCACCTTGAGCTCTCTTTCTCTCCTCTAGTGCTCACACAAGATGAAGAAGAAGGCAAAGGAAATTTTCATTAATCAATCATCATCTCATACAATGTAAGGGGCCTCATATAAATAGGCCGAAAGGAAGAAAACAAAATACTAAAATGCCCTCGGGCTACAACATCAAGTGACCACCCATAAGGGTAAAACAGTAAAACTGAAAAAATAAAAATAAACTACTACATAAAATGACTCAGAATATAAACTCCTGATCGTGACCGTCGATCTCTGGTGTCTCCGATGGTACACATGTCGAAATCACTGACGATGTCCTCATCAGTAGATCTCCGTCATGTAGCCATGTATTTCACTAGTCAAAACTAACAAATATACATAAATGATACCATCAACGATCATGTACTTAATTCCAAAGCATTTGCAAGACTCTACACTTACAGATCAAAGGTCTCTTATTATGCAATGGAACCATCCACTTAGAAAATTTTGAGGAATCTAATTGATTATCAAATGATCTTAAAAATTCATAAAATTTGTAATCTCTTGAGTGATAGAAATCTAAGAGAATACTCTTGTCGGAAGTATAGAAAGTGGTGATCAATTTATATGATTTTTATTAGAATATTTTGTTTTCTTTTAGTTTATTATGTGTAAAGCATGCATATGATATCAGCTCCGATACAAATGGGATGTGCACTTCAATATTTTGAAAAGTACGTAAAGTTTAACTCTTGATTGCATAATCTCAACTCAGGCCAGGGGGGCTAATCTGATTCCCTCACCTGATAGGAGAGGGATGTGAAGCAAAGACTCCTCAACTGCAACCACTCTCAAAAAATAAACATAGATATCCTCTAGTGATTGCAAACAGATTCGGCTCCCTTTGCAATGACGGTAATTCCAATTCAGGGCTTGTGAAAATATTTTTTTAGATTTCTATTCACAATTTGTTAGACCGGTCCAGCCGGTTCACACAGGACCGGCCAAGGTAGAGCCGAGGCGGACTTCCGCCTCGTTATCGTGCGATCCATCGCCCAGCCAGCGCCCGTTAGGAAAGATTTTGAAGGGAGTTTAGGAGGGAAATTGAATGTAGGGACTGTTTAGGGAATTCCTTTTGATTTGTATGCATTAAATAATTTGTTTTCCTAGGGTTAGGGCATCTTGAATTTGGCTGAAATTTGAGATCTCTTAGGTCTTTTGGGCTCTAGCGGCGTCTAGAGATTTGGGAGAGAAAGATCCTCCTCTCGAATAGAGGATCAATTGTATCTTGCAGTTTTCCGTTCCCTTTCATCAAATAATACAAATTATCTACTGTTTTCGTGTGGCTTTTGGTGGAGATTTCTCGCTGTTTTTCGAAGATCGATAGGAATTACTTGAGATCTTCAAGTGTTTCCTATCAAATTGGTATCAGAGCATTGTCTTGGGACCATCGGCGGCTGAAATTATAAAATTTTAGCGGTGAAATCTCATCCGGAAGAAGATCTTCTCGTGGTTCTTGGGAAGAAATATGACCGAGAAGAAGGTTGAAGTTTTGGAAGGAGAAATTGCGCAACTTAAATCAGAGTTGGAGGAAAAATGATATGATTTTCAAAATCAGATTTCATCCAATAATAAAAGGATGGAAGAGAAGTTCGCCGTGATGGAAGAGATGTTGAAGAAATTGCTTGAAGCCAAAATCAAACCAGTGACATCGGAAGCAAAGGAAACTATCGGCGGCCATGGAAGAGATGGGAACCCTAACACGTTTAGGGGAAGGGAAAATCCAGAAGTGGAGATCCTGGAGGGAGAAGATGGAATGCCTCCTTTAGAACCACTTTCTAGAGAAGAGAGGAGCAGTGACTACGCAAGAAGGGGTGCTGAATTTGAAAGGAGAAGGGATGATTTTGATCGCCGGGGTGCTGATTTTGAAAGAAGAAGAGGGGATTTTGATGAAGGGTTTGGTTATAATCGCCGGAGGGAAGATCGTGACAATTGGGGAGTACCTCCTCTTCAAGGAATGGGAGGTTATGGAGGATTTAGGAGAAATTGGTGTGACCCGAGGGTGAGGAAACTGAAGATGCCAATCTTTGAGTGGGAGGATGCGCACGGGTGGATCTACAAGGTAGAAAGATATTTCGTCGTCAATGGGTTGACAGAAGAGGAGAGACTGACGGCGGCGGGCCTATGTTTGGAAGGGAAGGCTTTGTCTTGGTATCAGTGGAGGGACATGCGACGACCCATACGGAGTTGGAGAGAGTTCAAAGATTGTTTGGTAGAACGTTTCCGAACTGGCAGGGGAGGAGACTTCTACGAGCAGTTCTTCGCCTTGACACTGGAGGGTTCAGTGACGGAGTACCGGGAGAGATTCGAGTACCTTGCTAGCCGATTGGACCGCCTTCCTGAGACAATGCTCGAGGGAAATTTCATGAAGGGGCTGACACCAGAGATCCGGGCAGCGGTTAGAGTAATGAGGCCTCGTGACTTGGGAGAGGCTACGGAACTAGCTCAGTTGGTGGAGGATCAGAGGCACCTGGAGAAAGGGATGGAAGGCAGCAGCTCAAGAGGCACGTACAGGATGGCCACCACCTTTTTGACACCTAAGGAGCCGACACCGGGTACCTTTCGGGAGACTCCGAAGGAGAAGACTGCCGGCGGAAGACCTGGGGACAACTTCAAGAAGCTCACATAAACAGAATTACAGGAGAAGAGGGCGAAGGGGATCTGTTTCAGATGTGACGAGAGGTATACGCCGAGGCACAGATGTAAGGACCGAACTCTTTAGGTTCTTTTTGTTTGTGATGAAGAAGGATGGGAGGATGGTGTCATCTTTCCACCTTGTGGACAAGGTGGATCTTTGGGAGGGGAGTATTGTTAGACCGGTCCAGCCGGTCCACACAGGACCGGCCCAGGCAGAACCGAGGCGGACTTCCGCCTCGTTATCGCGCGATCCATCGCCCAGCCAGCGCCCGTTAGGAAAGATTTTGAAGGGAGTTTATGTAAAACCCGCAAAATGCCATTTTAGGCTTCACACGCTTTTCGATGCGTCACGACGAACTTTAAGTGAAAATTTCAAAATCGTCGAAATTCGACGCAAATAATTTTATAAAATAGAGCGCAAAATTCTGAACAAAATGATGTATAGAACCCATATCGGATTTTAAGTATTTTGAGAGTTAAAATTTCTGAAAAACTCAATATGACGACTTTGCCCTTGAGGTCATTTAAGTAGAAATAACTTAAGTGAGGGTAAAATGGACTTTGAGTTATTGAAATGAGCTAAATAGGGGACCGAAATATTTCGGTCCCCATTTGTTTCTTGCAACCGAACGAGAGAGGAGGGAGAGCGGGCAGCCTAGGCGCGCGGGCAAGGGGCGAACGGTGGCCCTAGGGGTGCTTTCCGGTGGCGTTTTGTGAGAAGGATTGTAGGGAAGACTAAGAGAAGGCTAAGGTAAGTTCTTTACAAGAGTTTTCTTCTCTATTCATTGAGTTTTCTTAAGGGAAGAAAACTAGGGTTTTGAGAAAATTCAAGTTTTCTTTAAGATAAGATAAGGGAAGATTTAAATGATGTTTCTAAACCCAAAAATTAGATGATTCCATGAAAATTTTGGATTTTGAAAATTAGGGTTTCTTTCATCTTTTGTTTTCTTTCAAAATGTTTTTATATGAATGATTCCTAATGGCATTAGAAAGCCTCTAATAGAAAAATAATGCATGTTTGTGAAGAAAAATTTTTAGGTTTTAAAATTAGGGTTTTTCCCTAAACATGGAATTTTTGAGCCTTATGATTTCATATGGGTTTAGGAGGGTTGTTAGAGGCAAAAATTAGGATTTTCACATAAGATACAAATTTTTATGATTTTTAATTTAATTAAATCCGAAAATTAGAAAGTCCTAATTATTTATGTAAATGATAGGGAAGATTTGGCATGTTAAAATAAAGAGATTAGTGAAGATTTGGTTTCCAAAAATTAGTGCTTTTAGGTAAATCCGAATATAAAAGAAAAGAAAAAGAATTTTTTTTTATAGGAAGAAAGATAATATTAAAATAGAAAAGTTAGGATTTAGGACAAGGTAATATGCATGATAAATAATGAAAAGAATCCTAATGTTAAGGAGGTTTAATGTCTAATGTTATGGAGGATGATGGCAATGAGGATTAGATTAGTGAGGATTGGAGCAACACTTAGAGTAAATATTTGACAATTATAATTACATTATTTTCTTAGGATTTTGAAGTGAGAGGAAAGGCATGGAAGAGGGAGAAGCGGCAAAATTCAGACTTTTAACTTCAAGGTGAATACTCATGATTCTTCATTACAGTGCTAATTTTGATTTATCTTCAGTTATATGTTTTAAAAGTTCAATCATGCTTATGAAATCTTTATGGTTAAATTAAATCATGATTATATTACTCTTATCCATACTCTGGTCCAATGGTTGATCATGCGATAAAGTTATATGTTACATTCCATGACATTATCATATAAAGTTTATATGTTACAAAAATGAGATGATATGATATAGCATGCTTGTAAGTATACATAATTCTTTATTTACAGTAATGACCTTTGTTTCTATCCAGTTATATATTTTGAAAGTTCAAGCATGTTTATGAAATCCTTATGATTAATTTAGCACATGATTTTGTTACTCTTGCCAAATGGTGATCATGCAAATTACATGTTATATTTTATGGCATTATATGATAAAGTTCTTATGTTATAGAAATAAGATGACATGAAGTGTTATGATTATGATATGATTATTATTGAATACTTGTATGTGCATGCTGAATAGATGGAGCTCACCCCCTTATGGTACTGGCTGGGGACGCCGTACTCGTGCACGTTAATGGTAAAGGAAATGGTAAAGGGGCTCTTTGAGCCAATGAAAAAATGGGCTCTTTTGAGCCAAATGGTAAAGGGGGTACCTTCATTGGTACCAAATTTAGAAGGTGGCTCCTGTGACGGATATATTATATATGAAAATGAGAAAGATATGAATACAGTTATGACGAAAGTAAACTGATTATGATATGATATGTATTTATATTTTACGCATAACGCTATACGTTTAATGTTTCGATGAAATAAGTTATATGAATAAATGAAAAGTGATATGAAGTTACAAATGCTGATATGATGAATGTAAACTGATTATGTAAAGTTATGGATTTATGGTTTATGTATATGTTTAATATTATGTTTATAAGGAATAAGCTTTATGAGAAATGTTTAAATGAAAAGTGACATCTAGCATATTACTCCTCCTGCCTTGAATTACTGTAGTTTAGAAACATATGTTACTCGCTAAGCTTTGGCTTACTTTAGTTGCTTTAACTTTTTTTTACAGATGTGACTTAATAGAATCAAAAGTGAGTAGGAGAGATGGAAATGTATACCATAGACGTGGCCCACCGGAAGAAAGGTATTTTAATGTTTTGTATTCATTTATTTTCTTAATTGAAGTTTTAGTGGCTCTTTCAAAGTTTATTTATTGAGATAGTTTTAGATGAAGTGAAAGTTTAATCTACCGTCCGACCGTTTGTTCCTGCCTCGCCTATGCGAGCTTACCGGGCCGGGTCGTGACAGTTTAGGAGGGAAATTGAATGTAGGGACTGTTTAGAAAATTCCTTTTGATTTGTATGCATTAAATAGTTTGTTTTCCTAGGGTTAGGGCATCTTGAATTTGGCTGAAATTTGAGATCTCTTAGGTCTTTTGGGCTCTAGCGGCGTCTAGAGATTTGGGAGAGAAAGATCCTCCTCTCGAATAGAGGATCAATTGTATCTTGCAATTTTCCGTTCCCTTTCATCAAATAATACAAATTATCTACTGTTTTCGTGTGGCTTTTGGTGGAGATTGCTCGCTGTTTTTCGAAGATCGATAGGAATTACTTGAGATCTTCAAGTGTTTCCTATCACAATTATAAAATTGTTTTTATATCAACTACTAGGGGCTAGCCTTATATGCTCTTTTTGCCCATTATTTCTCCAAGAATTGCCAATGCGGTGCAAAATGGATTTATAAAAATTCAAATTTAATGAACGGTAAGGAAATATCATCACCATCATTTATAAAACCATTTCGTGTTAACCTTGTGCTGTTTGTGAAGTGATAAATACCTAAGTGATCAACCACACCAGGAGTTTTATTCTTCAGAATTTCTGACAAAATTCTTGTTGTATCAACCTCCCTCAGCGCATCACAGCTTATATAAGCACATAACCTCTTTGCAGACTTGAACCATGGAGAATTCAGTACGAAGTTCTCAATTTCCGTATCTGTGAAAAATGACAAGTGACGAAAGCATAAGTTTTTCAAAATCCTGCATATTGCCACTAGAAAATTTTCGTATGTTCCAAGACAGTAGTTTGGAAACAACGAGCAATCTCCAACTCAACATAGAAAAGACCTTTCTACTGAATAGTTAACTGCAATTAGAATATCTTAGAAAGTCATAATTGGTGGTTACTTGATGAATTCATTAAATTAGAGCACGGAAGAGTTTAAGTGCAATAAAAATTCAATGATGGGCCATCAAATCATTCACGTTTTTTACTGAAGCTTTACAACAATACATTTCAAAAAAAAGCACGTATTACAGCTAACAAGTGCAACCTCTTAAACAAGAATTACAACCAGTAGAGATTTTCAAGCAAGAGTGAGAATTTATTATAAAAATGACGTCAAACCATCAGTCAAAAGAAGACGGATGGATTATTGTTGCAATTAATTGTAAGGCCATAATAGTTTGTTTATCTAACAGAAAGGTGGACACACTTCAGTGCTAATATGAAATTAATCATCTTCAGTCCAGGCATCAGTCAACTGCGTCAATAATCTTTCTTTAGCACATCTGCAGATTGGGTTCAGGGCCAACTTGGTCCGTGTTAGTAATTAAGTTGCTGGTCATTCTCAAGTTGAGAAGCAAAGATATGAAAGAAATTGTATGTATGTGTAATCTAGCTAAAATTTCCTTAAAATTCATATATTGAAGATTTAGGTAACTGTTGTTCAGATAATGAGATTTTCTCTCTCCCCAATTTTTTAGTTCACATGTGCATGGGCATAATATATGGGAATCACGTGTCATACCACATTAGGAGTAAACAAACACATCATAAAAGCATCGAAGTTATTATATATGTCTGTCTCTAATATCTCATGAAAGATCAGAAGCATCTTACTAAATTGTGTTGGCAATGAAATTATGCCCAGTCTCAAGCTCAATACATGCTAAATATATCGACTAAGGGTTAGCTTGAGCCCATATATAACCATTGGCCAACAAGGGTATGACTACGAGGCATTGAATGGGCAAATACTGTATCATGCGTAAACTAAGCTTACTATTTAAGACTAAGTTACCTTTGAGTTATGAAAATTACCATAAACAATCATTCAAATTACTTGCAGATATTGCAACTATTCAACCTCATAGTGGTCTCGGGACTCAAGGTATTAGACCAAGAAGCAGCGCATTGGATTTAATCATGGCTGAATCCACGCGCTATAATGAGTCAGTTGATTCATATATAACCATAAATATATTAAGATTGCATATTTTTATTTTTAAATATATTATTATTTAAATAAAATGTATCACTTCTTTTTATTTATCTATAGTTCATTATAAAATATTTTTTAACTAGGATTTATATATATTAGATATGAAGCGATACTTTAAAAAAAATTGAAGCAAATGAACCTAACACTATTTGTGATGATAATAATACACAATTCAAATAAATTTGTATAGAAACCAATTTAGATGATATTCCTGCAGGTCCTGTATTATGAAAAAAAAATTATGATATTTTTAAAATTGACAATTTTTGGCCCCACACTAAAGAAATCCTAGCTATGCCACTAATTGTAATCCAAGAGATTCTAAGTTTGAGGACTAGCATATGCATATGTTTGTGAGATTTATGCTCTGGTACTCAATTTTCAAAAAGAGAAAAAAAGTAAAAACAGAAGAAACGTTAAATGTTGCTCTCTATTTTTAACTAAGGATATATTAATAATTCAACTAAAAGCAGTTGAGACCTTGATGTATCTCCCAGCAGCAGGGCGTCGAAGAAAACCTGTAAGAAAGCTTAGAACACAAGAAACCAATGGAACAGTAGAAACTGTAATAGGAACATTTCATATATCTGCTTAATTCAGTCTCTGTGTGGGTATATATTTCTCCCATACTAACTAACTTGCCATTTTAAGTGTAAACAAGTAAAAAGAGAAAAGGGAAAACAGAGAACGTGCATATATATAACAAAAAGGTAATAACTGAGATAGTGGAGAATGCAGTAGCATAGAGTGCTCTTGCGGACTAGGATAGTCCCCATCATGTCTCCCCGTCTTCAGAGGAATTCGCCTCAGGCGAGGATAGGTTGATGTTCGCATCGTCTGGGGGATGATACTGGTGGATATCAGCCATGTTGAAGGTTGGCGAGGTCTGGATGTGAGCCAGCAAATCTATAACATAGGCATTATCATTGATCTTGCGTAGGATGGGAAAGGGGCCAATTTTTCTTGGACTAAGTTTATTATATGAGCCTGCAGGAAAACGTTTTCGGCGAACAAGAAGCATCACTAAGTCACCAGGATTGAAAACCTTCTGGCGTATGTGCATCGGCCAGCTCTTTGCACTTGGAGTTAGACTCATTCAGCTTATTATAGACCTCTTCTATGATATTCTGGAATTGCTGAGCTGTTTGAGCTGATGCGGTGCTATGGCATTTGGGTATGATAACGACGTCGATCAGGTGGTTTGGTATTTTGGTGTACACAATGCTGAAGGGACTGTGACCCGTGGACCTATTTGGCATTGAGTTGAAGGCAAACTCAGCTTGGCTCAACATTTCTTCCTATTTCTTCGAATGATCTTAAACCAAGCATCGCAACATATTGCCAAGAGTACAGGTTGACAACTTCGGTTTGGTCGTCCATTTGTGGGTGATAGGCAGAGCTTAGTTTGAGATCTGTGTGAAGACGCTTCCACAATTCGCGCCAAAAGTGACTGATAAATTTGACGACACGGTCTGATGTAATACTCCGCAGGAGCCCATGTAAGCGTATGATTTCTTTAAAGAACAGCCTAGCCACATGAATTGCATGTCTTCTTACATGGAATAAAGTGAGCCATTTTTTAAAACCCGTCAACTACAACCATAATTGAATCAGCCCCGTTCTTAGTTCGAGGAAGACCAAGAACAAAGTCGATAGTGAGGTCCTCCCAAATGGAGTCAGGCGTTGGAAGGGACACAGACAAGCCCGTGTTCTGCGCAGTACCCTTATAAGTTTGGTATACAGAGCATTTTTCTACGAATCGGGACATGTCGCAGGACAAGCGTGGCCAATAGAACCGAACCTGTAGCTGGGCAAGTGTTTTCTCTTGGCCAACGTGAGCTGCAAGGCCACCGCAATGTGCTTCTTTGATAAGATGTTGGTGCCAAGAGGAATTGGGAATGCACAGGCAGTTCGCCTTAAATAAGAATATGTGTCTTATACTGTAATCGCTACTGGGTTTGCCACTTACAATTGCTCCCAGAAAGGGCCAAAATCAGCATCAGTTGCATAGAAAATTTTCATTTCTTGCAGCCCAGCTATCTCGGTTTGAAGGCGAACAAGCATAGCAGCTTGTCGGCTAAGCGCGTCGGCGACTCTATTAAGTTTTCCCAATTTGTGCTGTAGGACAAAGGTGAATTTTTGAAGAAAAATGATCCAATGGGCATGCATACGGTTTATATTTTTCTGATTGTTGATGTATTGGAGGGCTTTATCACTGCATAAGACAAAATCCTGATGAAGCAAGTAGTGTTCCCACTGTTTAAAAGCTCGAACAATCGCATATAATTCCTGCTCATATGTCGACCACTTTTTCCATGCTGCACTCAGCTTTTCACTAAAAAATTCGATGGGTTTAGATTCATGTGATAGAACATCGCCGATTCCTATTGAAGAAGCATCGGTATCCACATGAAAATGCTTCTCAAAATTCGGCAAAGCTAAAATAGGGGCAGGACATAGCGCCATTTTAAGAGTATCAAAACTATTTTGTTGATCAGAGGTCCACATAAATCGGTTGGCCTTCAAGCAGTCTATAATAGGAGCCACTAGAACGCTGAAGCCACGGATAAATCTCCTATAAAAATTAGCCAACCGATGAAAGCTTCATACATCGAACAGGGATTGTGGCGTAGGCCACTCACGTATGGCTTTAACCTTTCTCAGGTCCACCTCGACACCTTCAACAGATAGGATGAATCCTAGGAAGTGGAATTTAGATGATGCAAATGTCACGACCCGGCCCGGTTAGCTCGCAAGTGCGAGGCGGGAACAGAGGTCGGACAGGAGGAACCTAAATAAAAACTTCATAATTTTCCAATGTCATGTCTCCAAACATACACAATTAATTTCCAACATGAAGAAAGAGCCATTAAGAACTCCAAATAAAATTTTTTCATTCCATTTCACCTTTCAATCATATTAACATCAAAACATAGGGTTTTCAAACTACAAAAAGTATCCAAAAACTTTCTTTACAATTCAACAAAAATCCTTCTAACTCAAAACATCAAAAAGATAAAGTAACCCAAATGAAACCTGCCGCCCGTCGTCTCCCTACGACGGTACGTGAGGGGTGGTCTATCCGTCATTTATCTTTCCCAGATCCTCCTGAAAAAATGTTCCCACAACATGGGTGAGTCACAACTCAATAGGTAAATGCTTTTTCAATTAAATTTAGAAAACAAGGCAAGAGAAACAACATGTATATCAATGCTTTGTATAGGAACATTAAACAAATCATAACAATTAAGTAAAATGCCTCTAGATTATCCATTAAGCCTCATTCTTTGGTTAAGTTTGCAATCCTTCTCTTTACACAATACATAAATTGCTCAATGGATTATAAAATGCTTTATATGCCTTTAATGTAATATAAGTATATCGTAAGCACCCGTCTCGGAAGTATCTTTTGTACTGATCAGGTACATTACATTTGGTCAAACCCTTTTCCATTTGGTTCAAAAGAACCCCTTTACCAATTGACTCAAAAGAGTCCCTTTACCAATGGCTCAAAGAGCCCCTTTACCAATGGCTCAAAGAGCCCCTTTACCAAAATACTTCCGCATCAGCATGCACATACATTCATTCTAAATCTATTCATAGAAGATCCTTATCATTCCTTTCATCCTTTCATGCATATGATCAAATATCCTCTACATGCTACTTGGTTAAATGATACCATAAATGAAGAGCTAAGCTAAGTACCATCTTTAATCATTACTTGAAAGCATAGGATTGCATTATGTCACCACATGAAAGTGTAATTACAATGTAAGATGTCCCATGAGTAAAAGAGAACATAAGCTTGATAGTAAACATAGGGTCAAGAGTAACCAAACCATTACCACATAAATTCATATAATAAAACAAGACATAAAGCACATGCATAACAATTAGTGTATAATAAAATATAGAAGGAGTTCAATTGCAAGATTTCTAAGCATTAACACAACAATTCAAATAGGTTATTAGGGAAAGAAGAAATTCTCTACTAAATTTAACTGTGCCACATTTACCTACCTCAATACAGTGCGCTTTGTCGGATAACCTTACGAGCTCTTCCCCTTTTACACGATCAATATCTAAAAGAAATATAACATAAATGTAAACATTGCTTGTCTCCACACAAACTTCTCAAAACCCTAAACTATGAAAACAGGGAACCCACCCATACACTATTTCTAAATCTTCTAATTGAACCCTTTCCCCATTCATACTTAATTTTATTTTCTAATTTCTCTAAATTGGGAATTTCATCATAATCTAATTTCTTTTCTTTGGGAACTTTTCTTTATTTTCATTATATAGCCTAAGCTTAAAGAACCTCCCCACACACACATTAATACTTAGATAAATTACTATAAATTTTCGGATTTAATTAAATTAAAAATCATAAAAATTGCATGTTGTGTGGAAATCCTAATTTTTGCCTCTAACAACCCTCCTAAACCCATATAAAATCATAAGGCTCAAAATTTCCATGTTTAGAGAAAAACCCTAATTTTAAAACCTAAAATTTTCTTCACAAACATACGTAATTCTTCTCTTAGAGGCCTTCTAATGCCCTTAGGAATCATTCATATAAAACATTTTGAAAGAAAAACAAAAGATGAAAGAAACCCTAATTTTTAAAATCCAAAATTTCTATGGAATCATCTCATTTTTGGGTTTAGAAATATCCCCTAAACCTTCCCTATCATTTTCTTAAAGAAATTTGAAGTTTCTCTCAAACCCTAGTTTTCAAAATTCAAAAATACTTGGGGAAAACTAAAAATTTCATTATTAGAAACCTTCTCTAATCTCCCCCTATCATTCTTCTAAAAAAAAATTGAGTTTGGAACAAACCCTAGAAATTTCTCCCAAAGAAAACTCAACAAAAAGATGAGAAAACTCTTAAATGCAACTTACCTTAACCTTCCTTAAGACTTCCCTTCAATTTCCCCCCAAAAACCCCGCCAGAAACCGCCCCCTAGGCCGCCGTTCGCCCCTTGCCGTGCGCTCCGCCTCCCTTCTCCCTTCTCCGCTCGGTTTGGGCCGCACGAAACACATGGGGATCGAAATATTTCGGTCCCCTAATAAGAGTGGGATGTCCTCAATTAATTCCTAAAGTCCTATTTGCCCTCACTTAAACTTCCCTCTATTCATGTGACATCAAGGGCAAAGTTGTCCTATTAAGTTTTCCGGAAATTTTAACTCTCAAAATATCTAAAATCCAATATGGGTTCTATACATCATTTTGTTCAGAATTTTGCGCTCTATTTTATAAAATTATTTGCGTCGAATTCCGACGATTTTGAAATTTCCACCTAAAGTTCGTCGCGACGCATCGAAAAACGTGCGAAGCCTAAAATGCTATTTGGCGGGTTTTACAGCAAATTCACATTTTGGTAGGTTTAAGTAAAGCTTATGGTTTCGAAGAGCTTGAAGTATTTCGGTCAGGTGGTGGATGTGGTTTGACAAGTTAGTACTAAAGACAAATATATCATCAAAATAAGCAACACAAATTTTTCCGAGGAAAGGTTGTAGCACCTCATGCATTAATCGCATAAACGTAGAAGGTGCATTGCAAAGCCCAAAGGGCATTACCTTCCACTCGTACAAGCCATCACGTGTCTTGAATGTTGTTTTCCATTCGTCCCCTTGATGTATACGGATCTGGTGGTAGCCACTTCGTGGGTCCAACTTGGAAAATACAGCAGCTCCGGTTAAGCGATCTAGCAAATCAGCTACTCTAGGAACGGGAAATCTGTATTTTACAGTAATTTTGTTGATTGCTCAACTGTCGATGCACATACATCATTGGCCATCCTTCTTAGGGACTAACAGTGCGGGCACAACGCACGGGCTCAAACTATGCTGGATTAATTGCTTATCAAGCAATTCATCAATGATGGCTTGCAAAATAGAGTACTCTTTGGGGCTCATGCGATAATAAAGAAGATTGGGGAGTGTGGTCCCAGGGATGAATTCAATCCGCTGTTGTAAAGATCATAGAGGGGGCAATTCAAACGGAAGTTCAGGCAGAAGAACATCTGCAAAGAGATTCAATAACTCCTGGACTTCACTTGGATAGCATGTAGTTGACGTTTCTTTATGTCTGTCGAACACCACTAAGGCCATTATGGATCTGCTGTCCTGCCGAGATTGCACTAGCAATTTGCCTGTGGTGATATATGTTGCACTTGAATTTTTATCAGGACTAGATGCCAAAGAGGTCTAAGGACACAATCTGAGCCTCCTTCCCTTCCATTCAAGAGTATAAACATTCTGCCGAAAATTGTAGACAGTGTCCGTATCGTACTGCCACGTTCTACCCAATATGAGGTGGCAAATATCCATATCAATTACATCGCAGAGTATTTCGCAGACAAATTGTTTTCCAATTGAAAATGTAACGCGGCACATGTCAGTCACTGTCACCTCGATATCCTTTTTAATCTAACTGATCTTGTAGGGCTGTGGATTTTTGGTGGTTTTCAATTGCAGGGCTTGCACAACCGAGGGGGAGATAACGTTCTCGGTATATCCACTATCGATCAACACATCACAAACCTTGCCTTTCATAGTGCACCTCGTTTTAAATAAGGCATTACATTGAGAATGAGTCGGATTTCTTGGGGCTAGCAACAATTTTTGTAGAACACAGAGAAGGGGATCACCGTCATCACCGTGAACATCTTTAACGCCCGTTTCGAATTCTGGCTCAGCAGAGACTGGTTCTCCTTCAGTATTATGGACTTCTCCCTCTAAGAGTTGAATTCGTTGCCGATTTGGACACTCACAAGACTTGTGTCCGAGTTGAAAGCACCTGAAGCACTTCATAGTGCCGAGTTTGTTATAAGGATTTTCTCCGGCTGGGACGGGTGCCTTGAACTGGCCTTTAGGTTCCACAGTGGCATTTGGGTTCTGATTTGGGAAATTAGTGCTGGTGGTTTGAGAAGCTTGAGGGGGCTTAGGGGTAGAAGGGTATTGTTAATATAAGATTCTATATAAGTCTTTCGGGTAGGGTGGCTACAAGAATGGCGAAGCAATTGAGTCTCAGCTTTCAAGGAAAAATTGACGGCTTGTGAAAGAGTCCAAATGGAATTAAGCTCAAGCTTATCCTGTATTAAATATTTCAAGCCACCAATATATCGAGCAACGAGTTGATTTTCGGACTCTTGAAGATTGTTTCGAGCACCAAATCGATAAAATTCTTCCGTGTATTCACTCACTGATCGTTGACCATGCGAGCAGTGTTGGTATTGCAGATATAACATCTGTTCATAATCCGTAAGCAAGAAATATCCTCGAAGCAACTGTTTCATGCGAAACTAGTTGCGAATTGGTCCCCTGCCCTCTCTTCGATGGGTCTGTAGCAACTACAGCCACCACGCACTGGCATCACCCTTCAAGCGACATGCTACGTATTTAACTTGCTTCTCCGAACTGATTTCCATATATTCGAAGAAGGCCTCAACATCTCTCTCCCAATCAAGGTAATCTTCTATGTGCAATCGCCCTTCAAAAAAGGGTATGTCCAATTTGACGCGAAACTCTCCCTGACCACCATGGTTTCGACCACGAGGTCTTGGGCGATCATAGTATCAGAAATGTCCATCATCTCCTGATTCAGTTAGTTCGCGATGGGGTTGGAAATCGACCTCCTCATCGGATCCTGTGGCTTCCGTAAGGACTGGATGAGGTGGCTTGTAGTGTCTCGCTCTACCCTGCGGAGCTCTAGGTGCCGGCATTGATGTTGGTTGTTGCTGACCTTGTCCAGGAACGGTGCTAACCGAAGCCTTAAGGTCCAGTATTTCATTACGTAACTCAGTAGAGATGCGGAAGTAAGTCCGCCCTCAACTCATTCAGTTGCCGAGTGATGCTAGCTTGTGCTGCCCAGACAACATCCAAGCTCCGATCGTCGTCAGGAGCTCTACGGGAACTCTCTGCAACCATTAACCCAGTCGCTCGCTTTGATACCAAATTGATGTATCTCCCAGCAGCAGGGTGTCGGAGAAAACCTACAAGAAAGCTTAGAACACAAGAAACCAATGGAACAGTAGAAACTGTAATAAGAATATTTCATATATCTGCTTAATTCAATCTCTGTGTGGGTATATATTTCTTCCCTACTAACTAACTTGCCATTTTAAGTGTAATTGAGTAAAAAGAGAAAAGGGAAAACAGAGAACGTGCATATAACAGAAAGGTGCACATAACAGAAAGGTAATAACTGAGGTAGTGGAGAATGCAGTAGCATAGAGTGCTCTTGTGGACTAGGATAGTCCCCATCAGACCTCCTTAGCTTTCATAATATTTACTTTTAGTGCTAACCTTAAATAACAGGAATCCTGTTATAGAAGTGGAGTCAGAGCAATGAGACCATTCCAACCATGGAAAAGCCACCGCTAAACCACCTCATGTCCACTATAAACACATGATAGACCTCTGTGAGGACGATCCTTGGATAATGATGTGAGGTTTGGATAGCCAGTGTGTGAGCGTTGAAGATTTATAGCTCTAGCAATAGAAAGTGCATGCACAACGATAATCTCCAATGAACTTTGAGGAAGGTAAACTCAGTCTAATACATGGATGATGATATGAGGGTCGACTAGCCAAGTTTGAGTGACGGTCTAGAGTTCTGGTAATAGAAGACACCACATTCTAAATCGCAGCAATCATAGAGAAAGGTAAAGACACAAGTATAACCCTAATACCTTAAAACCGCACCGTTGTTCAGGCTATTGGTTCATTCAAAAGTGCCTGACAGTATGAAGTAAAAGTTGGTATGGCATGCATAGAGTTGCAAAACAAGTGCACAATCATCCCTCTAGCTCCTTTCATAAGGCTTCACCGGGACTTCATAATACCAAGCAAGAGGGCCCATGACCATCTTCAAACGACCTCCACATAATCAGAGCTTGTTGGAGAAATTAATTGGTTTTTAATCTCAAGCCTAAATCAGTCAGATTGCCCATCCAGAGAAGGAAGGCAATGTTTAACTAGTTGGGATTCAAAACTAAACATCTAATAAAAAAATAATAGTGTAATTCAAAATAATAATAGTATAGCATCTACCACTTTGGCTTCAGTTAGCTCATACTTGACACGTGCCTCTACACAAATTTGAATGGCAAACTTACCGAGTTATGCAAGGATTGTGTCCAGCATTATTTCTAATACCCAAAATTTTAAAAAGATAAGATGAAAATTTCTTCTAAAAATTACACCTCAATTTTTGCATATCTAAAAAGTTATCAAAACTATTTTTATAAAATTCTACATTTTATTTTGATTATTTTGCTATATAGAAGTATAAATATATAAATAATTATATTAGCATTTTATAATTAATTTTTTTATTAAATAAAATTTCCTATAATATTTAATTTGACTGTTCACCTAACTAATATATTATAGCAAATTAGCAATTAGTGACCTACAACTGCTGGTAAACTAAGAGACAGCGGTAGGGGAGAATTAGTTAGATGTAATGCTTAAACACACATATAATTAGCCATAAGAAGCCATCCACACTTATCTTTTCCATCCCAATCCCATAACAGCAGCTGGAGGCTTGATAATTGTGAGAAGGGGGCTCGGCACAGTAAAACAAAGAAGAAAAAAAGTAGGGAAAAGAAGAAGGGAAGAAGGGAAGAAGGAAAGAAAAGAAGAAGAGGAAGGAAAGAAGAAAAGGAGGAGGAGAAGAATAGAGGAAGAAAAAGGGAAGAAGAAGAGAAGAAGAGGAAAAAGGAAGAGAAGGGGAAGAGAAAAAATAATTATATTTTAGCATTTTCTTCTACAAATTGAGTTTAGATTCGAAGTTATAGGATTGAAGGTTTAAATGATGAGAAATCATTTTGAGGTTAAAATATTATTTTAAGTTAATTGATTTAGCTTCGATTTGACAATTTATGACTTTATCTTAACTTGATACATTATTATTATAAAGTTGTTTATTGAAGAATAAGACGTTGAGGCAATAAATTTTAGGAAATTCATCCCAAAAAATATCCTATAATTCATGTGACATATTCAATCTCTAATATAAAGAGCAAATTATTCCTAGGTACACTATTATTAATTTATATAAATCCATTGAATAATTATGTGTATACAAGTAGATATTTTTCATATTGAGCATAGCATACCATATTAACAAGTCTACTACATTTCATTGAATCACCTATTTAAATGAACCTAAAATATATTAATTAGCTCAATTCATCATACTATTAGATAGAATATAATGTTTATTCAAGCACATAGAGATTGATTATTACATATCATGTTACCTTTGATGCATAGTAAATAGATCCGTTAATAATAGGTGAATATCAATGTTGAGAAATTTAATTATTGATGATAATGATAATAATTTGAAAAAGGTTAAGAAAATGTCATGTCATGTGAGATAGTTTGACAGACTATGATAACATATGCAAAGAAAGACAAAAGTTCTGACAAGATGAGTCTCCATGAAGAAAAATGAAGATTCTTAACTCTCGACACTAGAAAGTTAATAATATAAGGTTCAACCTTGTAGTCGAGAGACCATTGATAATTCTTATGTTGGATTGTCCAAATCAATAATTTTTAAGGTGGATGGGCCAAGTGAAAATCAAAGATGTTGTTAAATTTAGAGAATTGGAGAGGGAAAATGCTTAATTTTATTACACCAAACTATCCATGTTTATAGATATATATAGGATGTTTAAATAAAAAAATAAATAATTACATAATCATGCATATTTACTTTAATATAATCATTCCTAAATCAGCACCCAAATAAAGAAAGAGATCGATGTGATCCAAGTGAGCCTCTAACAAATCTCCATACTGGCCGTGGGATCAAGAGCCAAGGGACAACTAAGATTTAACACTCTCCCTCAAGCTGAGGAATACAGATATGTCATTCCCATCTTGGTAATTAATCCCAGAAAGGAAGAGTTATCAAGTTCATTAGTAAGAATGTCTGCAGCATCAATTTCATTATTTTCCTGCATCCCATGCATCTTGGTTTCACCTTCAATAAACTCCCATTGCTCTTTCTTTTGGAGCAGCACCTCTACATCACCATCATACAAAATTTTATAGATCATTGTACTTTGATCAAAAGAATCAACAATGCCATCATAAAACTTCTGATCATCTAGCCACCAAGATTTTCTTTTAAAACTAACAATTGTGTCATCCAAGCCTTTCATACGCTTCCGTGGTCAAGAAGCCTCTTGTACGCCTTGAGCACACTTCCATCTCAATTTTGTTTTACCAATATCTTTAACATGGTTATGATCTTTAATCAAATCTTTCACTATAGACTTTTGAGAGGAGAGAAGTTCCTTTAATTTCAATTCTTTGTCTTCAACCTCAGCATGCTTAACTCTTTTTTCCTTTTTAGTACCAACAATTTGCTTGTTTTCCGAGAATCTCACTCTAACATTTCTTTGAGATCCATTTCTACCTCCATTACTTGGAAGCTTTTTGTCAGAATCACTAGTTGCAGTTGGTGTAGATTTGATATCCTTAGCATTATGTTTAGCAATACTTGAATGTGATTTTTTGGTTGAGCCTGTTAGCTGCTTTCTTTCCAAGTTATCAAGGGTCTCTAACATGTTTGAAATCAAATCTGTTACGGGTAATTCGAGAATTGTCGCCTGTTTGCTAAACAAAACTTCATCATACTCAACACTAGATAAGCCGCCTAAGGCAGCTTTGCCAACAACATTTCTTTTATCAGATGATTGAGAGAGCCAATACCATCTAGATTGATTTCCATCATGATCATTTGGGCTATGCAAAGAAACAGAAGCCACCGCCACATCAAGTGAGTCTGAAGAAAGTTTAAGATCATTCCTATTTTCAATTTTAGTGCACACTGCTGATCCCACTTCCTTAGAGGGGCCATCAGCCTTAGAGATTTCAGTTTCTTTATTGTTGCCCTTTCTTCTGCCAGAATTACCCCGAGCTTTTTTCTTATTACCAACTCCATAATGATCATCGCTAATTGACAACTGCAACAAAGCATTTCTTCCTCCTTTGCGAGAACTTAGATCTGCCATTCTATAGGCTTTGTTATACCTGAATCTAAGCTAAGTTCAGTATTAACTCTAGATTTACCACTATGATGACGAAATTCATCTTTTTTGCTTTGGATTCCATTCTAAAAAAGATCCATTATTCATCACAGGTTTGGAAGATCCGTCTCCAGCAACAACAGATTTTTTAGGATGAAAAATTTTACCTTCATGTTGTGCAGATCCCTAAGGCGAGTCATCAGAAAAGAACCGCTCAAATAATTTATGGCCAGCTTCCTGATTTTCATCAGAAGCATTCATTTCATTTTGTATCGAAGTGTCAAGTTTCTCATGAAATACAACAGCAATAATTTTGTTGTAATCACTTAACAAAGCATCATTGCCATTAAATAATTTAGCCAAACAAGGCTTTAGCTTCAAGGAACAGCTAACTAGCACTTTCTCAACTAGTTTCTTGGCTATGTACAGAACATTCTTTTCAACAACTTCCACACTATCCAATAGATATGAAAGAAGTTGTATATAAATACTTTCAGTCTCCTCCAAAACAAGTGTTATAACAATCTCCATTGAGGAGAAGACAGTATCAGAATGCTTTGACCTTATTGTCTTCAGGAAATGCAGGAACATTTACAATATCAAATCATCACAATCAAGATCTAACATCAAAACACGGGATTGGACCTTTGCAAAAGTGTCAAGTATTAAAACTCTCTTCAAAAATGAACGGCTTGACATCTCATCCAAATGCTTGAAAGCTCCAATAATCAACCCAAATATCTCCTTATATCATCACCATATGGAGCATCTGGTGCTGTTATTCTTGTTATTTTACTAAGACAAGATACACTGGAAACACTCACATCCATGTCTGAGACCCCAGAAGATCTTTGGCAATTAATGCCTTCATAACAGGTTGAACAGCAGTTAACATTGAAGTTGACGGAGATTGCTCTATTCTTGACAATAAACTTTCAGCTTTATCAATAAGTAATAAAAGTTGTTATAAATCGGATGGAGGAGACGTTAGCTTATTCCCGACGTCTTTGACCCTATCCTCCAACATTAAATCATCAGGCAACATTTGCACACCTTTTAATGGTATGGAGACTCAGTGGCTGCAAACACTTACACTATTCAAAGCCGAGCACAAACCTCATAATCTTATATAATTCAACTTTGTGTATCTCGACAAGTTCCATATGGGGATGAGAGAGGTCGCAGGTACGACAATAAGGGCTCCAAGCTCTTGATCCATCATAGGCACGCACAAGAACACCGATCCAAGCGTTCAGCTCTTCCCAGACACACATGCAAAAACTTTTTGTCGCATGCCTCTCGCATCCCGTTCGGTCACACGCACGCAATAGGAGTTCACAAGACGTTCGTCATTCTGCTATATAAGTGTTCTCTAATGTACTATTTTACTTCACTGTCACACTCAAGCCATTTTATGGTGATTTGCAGTAGTTGGATGCCACTATGGGCTCCGTCCCAATTGACCAAGGGAATGGGGCCTTCAAAACCTATTCATAAACCCAATCGAGGTTAAGGGGCAATCCATGGTGGTAAGGTCACACCCAAAAATCTAATGGCTAAGTGATACCATCAATTGAGCATAAATTTTGCCAATGGATAGATAAATAGAAAGCTTATTTAATTAATACAAATCAATTGACTAATGAGATAAGTCCACAGATTCTCTAATAACTAAGCTTAAAATACCCTATCAGTTGGGGCTTATCTCAAATGGTCCAATCATAAACTCACAACTCAAAATTTTGGAGCCTCACTTCTTTGACATCCAATCAAGTGCTAAGCCGCCATTTACTCAAAATAACAGAGAACAAAAAAGATAAAAAATTAAACATCTAAGACTCAAGTAATATAAGACATTAACATATCCATCCGATGATTAAATTTTGGTCATACTCAAAACTTTGAAATTCACAATCAAAACCATGAACTTAGTAATTAAATAAGTGATTGTTCAGGTTTCGAATCTCTTCATATGGCAAGAAATCGACCATCCTAGCTAACTATAACTAAGAGGGGTCCCGGCTCAACATCGAACAACTAAGGCTCATTCATATGGGCTATGTCGTTTAAGGTCAGTTCACCCTTATAGGAAATTTAGTAGGATTTGATTCATTCGCTATGGTGCTACTTGTGATCCTAGTTAGCCTCTCAAAGCCATGAATCTAAGTGGATTTTTGGTCATGATAGCTGCAAGCCATAGGTAACTAGATACAATACCAAAAATATAACAATAGAAAATCACATATAATAATAAACATGTAAACCAAGCCTAACAAAGCAGCAAGTCATGTGATGATAGAAAGATCTTTTTTCCAATATAGCGCCCCGGCGCTATGTACCCGAGCTGCCCGGCACTATATAATTTGGTGGAAAAACACAGAGAGCGAAGCACTGCAGTGCTACAAACCTTAGCGCGGCGATGCTGCCAGTGGGTGCTATTGCCCTTCAGACCCTGGCGTTGTGGCGCTATCATACAGATATGAGACAGAGAATTGAGTGCCGCAGCATTGCGAGGCGAACAAAATAATTTTCTTTTTCGTTTTTCATTAAGGGTTGCATCCCTTGGTGGTTGTTGTGAATCTCTGGATTTATTCTTGTGTAAGAACAATGCTAGAGAAGAGAGACAAGGAGAGAGAGAGAAAGATGAAAGATCTATATTATTTCTCCCTATTTTCATAGTGGATTTTTTGGTGTGATGCGGCTCCATGCTTTTTTCCGCAGTTTCAGGTTTTTCCATGTCCTGGTGTTCTTTCTTTTTGCTGTAGTTTTCTATTTATTGTTTATTTCATTGCTTGGTTTACTTCTCCCCCAACAATCACTTTGCTTAAATAAGAAAGGATTGCATATTTGAAATCATTCCAATGTCAAAATTTTGTCAGAAGGATATTGTGTAAACAAAATGCATGCAAGCAGTTTTATGGATTCAATGCTAAGGTCCCTTTCTTCAATCACTTGGCTCCATATACCATCAACAATAAGAGAGGTAAAAAAACTAAGAAACATAAGAACCAAAATAAATGCTTAAAAAGAAGACCTTCTTTGCTTCGCTGATCGGCGGGAAGTGACCGGAGTTCTTTCTTGATTCTGGATCGAAGAGCATGCTTCTGCTCGGCGACAGACGGGTGGACGACGGCACCGAAGGTGGACATGGCGGCGGTAGGATTGAGGGAGCCGGAGAGTATGCAAGAGGAAGAAAAGATCCGCACGTGGGAAGCCAAAAGGACTTGGTGGTTGATCATCGCCAATCTCGCCTTTTGTAGTAGGCGGAGGGCTTCCCCTGTACTTTCCTCTCCAACACTACTTTATTATCGCTGTTGATTTACGAGGGAATAATAATAATATATATTACGAGGGAAAAAAATTATTTATTTATTTATTTATATTTATTTATTTATGACCAATACTTAAATCAAATTCACACAAATCAATACAATTCAAAAATATTTTTTTAATAATGAGAAATTTTAATTATAAATTAATATACACACTCAAATATATTAATTATTAAACTCTCTATCAATAGATTAAAATGAGCTCTATTGATATATATTTTTTAATCATAAATTTATTATGTTATGATTTAAGTGTAAATTTAAATTTATTTATTCTTTTTTAAAATTAATTATAGATGTGATTTTAATCAAGTAAATTTATATTATTTTGCATTGTTACATGTTAGAAAATTAACTTTATAAAGATAATATTTTGCATTTATTTTATATCATATCAAACAACTTACAAATAAAAACTCATGTATTTGCTATGTGTTTGAGAGTTTTATTGAGTGAAAAATAAAAATAAAGTATTTTTTAAAGATTTTAAAATATGCCTGCTAAGCCATTTTTATTTTATTCCAAATTAGCTCAAATGGTGAATTATAACTGCACAACCTCGGCAACCCTCGCAACCCCGCAAAACCTCCTAATAAGTCAAATTTTTTCATTTTATAAATTAAAATTATATTTTATAATATTTTTTGCTAACTATCATCTTAGGCTTCGTTTGGCACAACTTCTTAGCCGCTTTGTAAAACTGTTTTTTAGTACAAAAATTTTTTTGAATTAAAAATTTTTATACTAAAAAGCAGTTTTATAAAGTAACAAAAAATCTGTCCCAAATGAAATCTTAGTCTTTGGCAGCAACTTCCATGGCTAGCTTCCTTTTAGACTTCAAGTTGTAAAACTTTTTTTCTTGAACAAAGGGTGTCAAAGTCAAGGTTGTGAAAATCAGACAAGGCAATAAACTGAAAGGAGGGTTCATAGTTCAATGATTTAACTGGAATTAAACTAGGGTTGAACCAAACCAGATGATATAATAAATATTAATTATATCAAAAAATAATTACTAGGCATATAATAATTTAAACTTAATTATTAAGATATTATGTAATTTTGGATTTCAATTCTTTAGTTCAATAGATAGTTACCTTCATTACAAAACAAAAATGGTTATCAGAGTTTGAACATTAAGATCAATCAAAACGTTCATTAATCAAACATTCAAGGGTGCAAGGCATTGCTCTTCACCTCTGATATCCTTCATTTAAATCCACATTTGTATCCCCTTATTTCAAAATCCCATAAAATCTACAGGACGTTTTCTTTCAAGACTATTGCGATTTTAACCTTGTGGAGCCAAGTTCCTAGAACTATGTAGAATTGATGTTGCACAAAGAAACAATTTCTAGCATTAAATATGCCAAATGGGGAGAAGCAGCCAACATATCCAGCAAAAGCCCATCCCTTTCATCACAGAAACGGAGTTTAACATCATTGTGAAGATATTTAACGTGCTCAACAGAAAACCAAATATTAGAGAAGAATCTAGATATTTAGGGTAAAAAAAAAAATTACATTCTATGATCAATAGAAGAGAGAAGAAGTAAGGATGATGTTGGAGAAGGATTCTGCATTGGGGAGGTGACCTCGTCGTTGTTGATTTCACGAACCGCTAACGAGTAACTAGGCGAGTGGAAGACGAATGGGACTACATGCGACTCACAAGCGAAATGAGTTATGGGAGGGGAATGAACATGGACTTCATTAACTCCTCATCTGTTCAATCTGAAATCGACGACTCAAAACCCGCCATTTCTGAATCGTGCGGTTCTTAAGGACCGGCCTCAATTCTACGGTTCACCGGTTCAACCTGCCGGGCCGGCGGTTTTATCCTGGTTTGATGCAAAATCGATTTTGAGAAATAATCCAATCAGCCATCCGACTGGTTCACGGTTCAACCGGTTGAATCGGCCGGTCCGATCGGTTTTTGAAACCATGTTCAAAACAGATCAACGGGTCGGGTTTAAGTCCGACCCGAAATTGATCCAACTCGAATTCGGTCAACTCGAACTCAATCCGCCATCAACCCGATATCTCATTTTAATTTAAAAAATATTTTATTAACTTATTAATTATAAATTTTAGGTTAATTGGTAAAAAATAAGAAGATTATGCTGATAAATAAAAGAAATTAAGAAACAAATATTAAGCAAATCAATATCAGGTCAAATTTGGATTTGCAAGTCAAACCGAATCCAACCCGTTAAATAAACTGGTCGGAATATATGAGTTGGACCTAACTCATTTATTAAACGGGTCAACCCTAATCTAGATTTTTCAAGTCAAATTTGGATCAGGTTGGCATATCGGGTCATTTTTTGAGTCTTTGACACCCCTAGATCTAACATCCTTTAGATAGCTAGCATGCTCCGATTACAACTCCCCAAGTAGTGAACCTTTGGTAAGAAACTTCACTACAGTACTGTCATAGGCTTAAGGTGATTATATTAAGGATGGATCAGTAAAAGATGTTGCAAGTCATTGAAGTGTCTATTATGATATATTCACCCAAATCAAGCTACCATGGTTGAAATGACGATGATAACACTGTAGGAATGCTCAATTTATGCCCTGTCAGTGACTGTGAAGATGATTGACAACTTGGAGGATAATAATGAGCCTTAGGCAACGAGAAACTCTATTGATTTGAGTCACTTGATAATTGTCTGCCTTGACGGTTTAATCGCAGCTCACTTGGGTTCTGTTTGGGACAGCTTTTTATTATCACAAAACAAATTAATCAGTCTTTTCTTTAATGTAATTGAATGTCGCAAAATTGACCTAAGAAATAGTATATTTATGAATAAGGGGGTAAGCTTATATACACCAATCCTTTCAGACGCAACAAAAGCTTATTGCACAGAGTAAAGCCTTCAAATGTTCAGAAGAAAATGAAAAAAAAAACTGTTTTTTTCGGTTTCAAGTCGGATTATCTAAATGAGTGAGGGTTCTGTTTTAAATAAATGAGAGAGGGAGACAAGTTTATAATTCTGAGAAAGAAGGCATAGGCAAAAGAAATCAAAGTTACTGAATGAAGTTAAAGAGAGATTTCACCTTTCCCAAACAAGTGATCATATCTGAAGCATTTCATGGTCTTCCATACCTTCATTTTGCCATCTTAAATGGATAGCGTTTGGAGTTTAAACTATAGCTTTATTTGGGGCAATTTAAAGATTTGTTTGAGAAGGCTTTCTTAATGTTTTTAAAATAGATTTTTAGTACAAATATTAAAATTTTTGTACTAAAAAATTGCTCTAAGAAGCAGTAAGAAAGTCGTCCCAAATGAAGCCTGAGCATTTTTGTTTTTGCTTTTTAAAGCTATTTTCTAAACCACAAATTCAAAAATACTTTTCCATAAACAGGTTTTTAAAGCCAAAAATGTGAAATAGTGATGAGAAAGTTGTATTCCAATTACACATTATGTTTTTACCAACTATTTTTTATCTCACAAAAGATTGTAAAAGCCATTCAAAAAATATCCTATATTTCATTTCCTAGTTAAATAAATAAATAAATAATCAAGAAATAAATAAAAAAGAGCTCAAAATAGTTCATGACTATATATATATATAGCTACTTTAATCTTAGAGTATCATATTTTTCCGATTTAGTTCATTGACTATAAAAATTAATCTCAAATAATCCCTCGTAACTAATTGGGATCAATTTTGTATCCCAATTTTCATCAATTTCTTTTCGATGGATCATTTGATATCAATTTTGTATAGCCGAATAACTAAAAGTTAGAATAATATGATATTCTTTGACTAAATTGATCATATCCAAATAATTGAAGAATCATTTGAAGTTTCCTCTCTTTACAAGAGGTTAAAAAACTGATCAGTTTTCTGAAGAACAAATTAAGTTTACACCAAATTAAATAGATAGATCTCATTGTTTTCTAAGAGAATAGAATCACTCCACCTGATCTGAAACAACCATTTGACAGCACAGCTTTCAACAGTACCAAAGAGATTGCTCCTTCTCTAAGAGAGATGAAACCAGCTTCCAACAAATAGCTTGAAGCCGGTGTCATCTCTCCTAGAAAAGGATATGCAACTCCCTCCTTCTTCTCTATTTTACTGCTCTATAGCCTCTGTCACTTCTACTTGTGAATGCATGATGGAGGGAAATGAGCAGTCTCACAGTTATATATGTTTTTCTTTTTGCCTTACAGTCTCTTCATTCATATTCTGAATGAACAGTTCAACATCTCATGATTTTGAATTGTTCTTCCTTATGCTTTCACACTGACTGAGATCTACGAAGAAATTGAATATTCATCAGGTTTTGAGGCTGCTTCTAAAGACTTGAAATTGAATATTATTCGTGTGTGAATGTTGACCGGGCAAGGAAAGCTGTGGTTTTCCTTTTAGGTTGACTGATATTGAAATAAGTTCTATGATGTAATTCTTTCATTCGTTGCTTTCTTTCCATTGGGCTAAAGCTTGAAGGCTTTTTCAACATGTGAGAAGATTGTGTGAACGCAAATGAAAAAAAAATAAGCAAATGAAAGCTGCTTCAAGAAGCAGTAAGAAAGTCGTCTCAAAGGTTTTGTTTGGAACTCTTTTTTTTTGTTGTTGATTCTTAAAGCAACTTTTTAATACAAAAATAATAAAATTTTTGTACCGAAAAACTGCTTTAAGTAGCAGTAAGAAAGTCATTTGAAATAGTTTTCTTACTGACTCATAGAAAAAATTATTATTCATAACTTTATACTCTTGCTGCTCTATAATGGTTAAGTCTTATAAAATTCAGAGTAGTAGAGAAAGAATTTTTCGTCTTAATATTATGTTAAGAACTCGCATATATACAAAGAGATAAAATAAGTCAAGAGCTAATCGTAAAAGACAAGATTTATTTATATAAAAATTCAGAAAAAGGAAAATCCTAAAATGTGACCTAGTGGAAATAATTTTATTGATTTATATATATTATTGATTATAAATGATGCCCTTCCTTATAATTGAAAAATATGTTGATAATATATAATAGACATAAATTGTTGAGGATGACTTTCATGGAGGAAGTTTGAGGAGCTAAGGTGTTGGAGTTATTTTCAAGTCATTGTTGATAGAACATTCATTAGTTCATTCCACTTACAGGAGGGGAATCCAGAGACCAAAAAGTTTAGATAAGCCTCGATGTCAATATTAAATTTCTGTTTTAGTGGTGATTACATGTTAGAAATTGATTGGAGAGGAAGGCGATGAAGTTGCAAGTGTTGGCACTAGTTTCAGCAGCATCCATTGGCATTATTATTGATGGCATTCGTTGACGTTGGTGTTGATAACATATATCAACATTTGTTGACAGTGGCATGTGTCATCATTGGTATCAATTATGGCTATCAAAATCGGGTCACGGGTCGGATTCGGGTCAAACCCGGAACTGATCCTGCTCTAGACAGGTCAACCCGAACCCGACCCTTTTTTGCAAACTGGTCAAGTAATGAAACCGGTCCCCACCCGCGCGGGTTGTTAGGTTGACCCGACCCCAGACATGATTTGTTGGACGGCAGACGGCACAGGCGATGACGAAGGCGAGGGCTTCATGGCAAGCTCTTTTTGAAGGAGGAGGACAGCTATCGGGGGACGGCGTAGGTGGGAGATGATGAAGACGACGGCACAGGCGGGCGACGTCATAGGCGCAGGTGGCTTGGCAAGGAAGACAACAACTCGATGGAGGTGTTGTTCGGCGAACTAGTGCGCGGGACAGTGATTCGTCAAGGAAACCGGGAAACAATAGGACAGTGACGGGATTCATGGGACAACGACGTTGCGACGGGACTCTACATGGCACATTTTTCCAAACAGGTCAAAGCGGGTTGAATTTGGGATTTTCGAGTCAACCCGAACCGGACCCATTTTTTCAAACAGGTCAAATTCGGGAACCCTAACCCGACCCATTTCGAAATTGGGTCGGGTCCAACCTGAAATTTTCGTGCCGGGTTTTTGTGTCGTGTCAAATATTGACACCCGTAGTATCAATGATGCTTATTGATGTTAGTGTTGATGATATGCATTTATCTTATTGTTGATAGCATACATCAGCATTAGTGTCGACAACATGCTTCAATATTGTTGACAATGACATACATCAATATTGATGTTGATCGATTACATCAACCTTATTGAAGATAACGATCAAGAGATAGTTGTTGTGACTACCAAAAATTTGATGTTTCCATAGCAGTTCATAACAGCGGTTTACAAACCACTGCTATAGATTGGTATAGACAACAATTTTCATTGTTGCTAAAATTACCACTATTTTTTGCAACATTCTTTTTAAAAATTGCTGCAAAAAGTATTTTCAAAATTGCACAGTTTATACTGCCATTATGCAGTGTTTGATGGGAATTGATAGTTGGTGGCAGTGGTTGGATGATAGTAGCTTGGCAACAGTAGCTACATGACTATAGTCAGGTGATGATAGTCGCGTGTAGTTAAATAATGATAATCCCAATGATTATGGTTTGGTGGCGATAGTTGGGTGACAGTGTCAAGTAATTATAGTCGCACAATGGTGGTGATTACTAGCATTGATTTTTGAATAATGTTCTCTCCAACACCAAGTTTAGGTCCAAATCTAAGCTCCACTTCAAGCTTCCTCCCATTTCGAGTCCCACGCATGCAAAGAACGGGGTTATATAAATTTTTTTAAAGTGGCTCTTTGAGAATTTTAGCAAAAATCTCCAAACATTCAATTGGATTGTTAGTGTTAATTATCTTGATCATGGAATGCTCCTCAGGCATTAAGCGTTTAATCATATTAAAATTGAGAAACATTGGGCTCATAGGATTTCTCTCATTGGGGCGTTGGTTCTTACTATAAACATACAAAATTCAGAGATCATTTGATCCATCAAATATTATCACGAAGTTTCTAATTATGCTTTTAGTGCTTGATTTAGGCTCATTTTTACTTGGATCAAAACATTTTTTTGTGGTATTGGGATCTTCTAGTCAAACCCAAAATGTTTATTTCAATTATAAGTTGGTCGATATTAGAATTTAGATGATTATGAATTTAATTTGGAAAATTTTCAATTCAAGTACCGCTACTTGATTTGTGTTTGATTAGATGAGTTTTCACTGATATATCATTTGCTCTCTATTTTTTTATTGACAAAATATGTTCTGTCCTAAAATAAGTCGAGTATTAAAAATTTTGTGGTGTAAAATTATAATTTAAAAATATATATAAGGCACGACCACTCCTATACGCGAATGTGGACCTCTACTTGGAGCAGTTAATTAGATAGCCTCCCTTAATCATAATTTCACCCTTATTTAAAGTTGGCACATCAGTTGAAGAAAAACTTATAAAAAATTTTACAACACTAAAAAATTGCTAAATTTTGATAGCATAGTCTCAATGGACCAAAAAACTGCCAAAATTGAGCTTAAAATGTCAAAAAATAATCTTAGGAACACAAAGAAATCAACGATGGCCTATATGGACTTGGAAATAGGCTTTAACGCACAAAGGTAACTACTAACAGGCTTGTAGGCTGAGCAGTACTAGCCAATAAGGTCTCAGCGACAGCACTAGTGGGTGGTGAAATGTGTTGTATAGTGCATGCACTTATATGCTAAGAGGTGTTTTATTCTTTTAAAGAAATGTTCACTTTATTAGAAGCATCTCTGTTTCCCTAGCTAGTTTTTAGTTAGTTGTGAGATGAGATGAGTCATGAGTCGCATATTATTATACTTTATTTTATATGAGATGTCACATCGTATTATTACTTCGAACCAGAATTTCGCACATTGAATCGCATTCGTTGTCATATATAGTTGCACATGCATATTGTTCCAATGGTTAATTACATCTTGGAGAATACCTAATAGCACTATCGATTAGAGAAATCTTGCTTGTGTTCAAAAATTTTTTAAATGAGATTCATAGAGTAATATTGTCATCTCAATAGAGAAAACCTCATGCTGAAAGGCTAAACTAGATCACAGAGTAGAGGGTGAATCACCGTATTCCTATGGGTGATCACATTTCAACGAATGAAGACCTATAAAAGGACACCAAAATGATATATCAAAAATTGAATGGGAGAACATTCTACGTGCATAAAAAATGATGCTAACACACTTTTCAATTTATGATAATAACTTGTTAAAATATATTTATACATTAATAACCAGAAGAACTATTAAAAATTTATTAAAAAGTAAAAATTAAAAAAAAAAAACAAGAAAATTTAATAACTTTTCTTTTATTTTTTCACCTATAAATAATCATTATAGGAGAGGAGAAAACTCATACAAAGAGTTAAAATCCCTATGGAAAAGCTCTGCCCTTTTTTAAAAAGGAGGTTGACCATCTTCGTTTCGATGGATTGAATTCAAGGTATCCAAATTTCTTAAACCCTATGGTGGATTTTCGATTTTCTTCTAAAAGGCGGTCACATATCATCATTTAGACTAATGAAAAATGAGATTAGAGGATTTATTTACCTTGTTTTAAGGCTCTAATTTTGTACTCTAAAATAGTCATTTGTCTTCAACATCACATCCTTAATGTGGAGATGCAATAATAGCAAATATAGGCTTTGCTTTTGTACTCTAAAGTAGTCATACATCCTCAATATCACCTTAATGCGCAGATGCCAAAATAATAACAAAGAGGCCTCCCCCTCTGCCCACACCCCCATACCAACACAACAATTCATATTGTACATTGATCATTTCATTTCTGAGCCATTTTTATGTTTATTTGTGCACTTTTTCGGAACATTTTTAATTTTTTGTGCAAAATAATCACGTGTAAGTGTATGTATCTCCTAAATATTTTTGCCATAAAATTCTATTATTTTGATTTTTGAAAGAATTCTTATTTTAAATATTGACATTGAAATTATAATATTTTGAATGTGGTGAATCTCTAAGTTCAATCCAGTTGTCAAAAAATCCAATTATTTTTTAAATATAGATAACATCTTCAAACATCTCTATTAATTTTGAATGTCAAAACACTATCACTTGGTAGGATAAAAAACTGAAAAAATAGCAATATTACTAAATCTAACATTTTGCTCATTGCACCCTTCAAATTTTCTGGCAACTTATATACAAGGTATAATTAGCTAAAATTGTGTAGATGATATCCATAATATTTAGTTCCTGTAAATTTTTTTGAATAACTATTGATCAGTAATTGTTATGCTAATTATATTGAACAATTTACTAAAAAATATATGAATGAGTTTGAGTTTCTTAGTTTTTTTTTCTCATCAATGGAGAGTACACTTCATGAAATGCGACTTCTCAATATCCTTTATGTTTTTTTTTTACATTATTTAACTTATAATTTTTCAAAATTTAGGCAAAGAATGATGCCAAAATTTTCTCAACCTCCTTCTAAAGCACTTATGTAGAAAAATTGTAATCCATCTTTATATGTGATGATTGTCTAAAAAAGTTACATTGAGGGATAGGAGCTGATGATATGTTATCTGCCATCATTAATGATGTTTTTATGGTTTTCAGCAAAAAAATTTCACTTTCTTGACAATTTCTAGAAGAAATGAATGAGCATATTCTTTGCCACCAAGATACATTACTATCTATGAGATGACTTTGCATGTAGGTCTACGATTCCCCCAAACCTCTAAATTTATCAAGATCTTTATAACATGCCAAGTTATCATGTCTTATGTTTGCACAATTATGATAATCATTGTATAATTAATAATCTTCTTCATAGAGTGTTGAGCAATGCTAAACCAAGATATTTATCTTGGATATGCAAATTCACATGCAACACATAAGGTTAGATTTCTTGCAAGAGAAAATGGTTGGATTTGTAGATGAGAGATCTAGCAAATAAATAGTTTAAGAAAATTTTTATTTGTTAAAAGTGAATAAAGCCTTCCTAAAAAATAGGGTAGATTGAAGAAATTTCACATTTCATTTCACACTGGAGATCAGAAAATGTTGAAGATTATTAACATTTCCAGCATTATAATTCTTCAAGATAAATTACATTACATTAATAGGTACATGAATAAAGATAGTTTATTCAATGTTGGTCTTTTCATTCATCCAAGAAGGTCTTATGCTCTCATGTTGAAGAAATTTAATAAAAATCATGAGGTGAGCACCTATGCTCCAAAAATTTTATATAAATGACCATCATGAGGCCATGACGAAGATGGTTGATCTCATTCAAAGAAATAGAAGATGATGACATTTGAAAAATCATAAAAGTCATAAAGAGTGTTCTCATTCTTGTATATTTTTTCAAGAGGTTTTGAAACATTTTTGCATCGTACGACAAAGAGCTAATGAATAGGTAAATTACATTGACCATTCTTTTATTTTATTTTTACAAGAGTCTAATACATATAATTATTTCACATGTTGAAAAGAACAAAGCTTGCCATAGAATTAGAAGTCACCTTAGCTAAATGGATTATATAATTTGTAAATATTGAATATCTTCGGGATGAATATGAATAGAAGTGTAATGATAAGACTAAAGAAATAATTATCTTCAAAGATAATTAGCAGGCTGTTGGACATAACTATGAAACATTTCAACTTCCTTTTCTCTACAATGCTAAGACATCGATCATTGCTTGAAATGAGTTAAAAGTAGCATGTGTTGAAATCTTCCAAAGAACAAAAAACTTAAAAGAACTTAAAGCCGAGAAGAAAGCTTTTGAAGTGGACAGAAAGATATTATAAGCTCTATTATCATAGAAAGAGATTGTCTTATCAGGAGTTGAAGGCATCTTCAAAGGCAATAGAGGGCTTTCAAGAAATCTTTAGCTTGTAAGAGTATGACCTAACATTGCATCCAAGAGGCTTGTGACAAGATATTTGATGAGATTAAAGAACTTGGAGCACCAATGTTTTGAAGAAGGTTTCATTCCGAATTTTTTTCAAGTAGTTTATTTGTTGTAAGTTTTTTTGAACTATCTTATATTTTTTATTAGACTATACTGTTATTTAATGAAGTTAACCTATGATAAAAAAGGTCAAATCAAGTTAAACTGTGCTGAAAAGGTTTAATTGAATCCCCTTAGGATCTATAAAACATACTTCTTGGATAAATGTGAGAGTTTGTATGTCTTTAGGCATTTATTGCCTTTTGGAGATTATGGCTTTGCTTAGAAAATAGAAGTTCATACGGTGATTATATATAGCATACACAATTTATTTGAGTATTTTGTGAGATTCCTCATAAAAATAATTGCAAGTAGGAGTTGTTTGAGATATTAGAGATAATAGTTGAAAAGATATGCCCAACTCCTAACGTCTGATGCTGCAATTACTTATTCTAAAATTATATTACTAAAAGAGTAAATTTCACTATCTTCTAAATTGAATTGATAGTTTAAAATTAGTTACTTAATTATGTGTAATTATTGTGATAATAAAAGAGATTAAAACTTTATTTGCGACGATTTTTTTGTTGTTTTTTAAAGCAATTTTTTAATTAAAAAATAAAAAATTATTTTAAGAAGCAACAAAAAAATCGTTCCAAACGAAGCCTAAAATTCTAATTAAACGAAGCCTAAAATTCTAATTAATTTAGACAAAACATCTTAGAGTGATAACAAATCAAATATAATTTTATATTATTTTATTTTATGCTAGCCCATGAGAAACATTAATATAGCGATTATAAATAGATTGAAAATTTTGGCATATTTATAATCCTAAGAGAAACAATATATATAAATATATTAATTAATTTCATTTGAATGTGGGTGGAAATAGCTCTGACCTAGCCAAGATAGGCCATGCTGCTCAACCACACACCAAACCACCACTTCCCAGATCACACCGCTCTACCGTTCCAATGCCGACCTCCTCACCCCTTCTCTTCCTCTCGCCGGTGACCCTAATCCACTCCTTCTCAATCCCTTAATGCCACTGCCACCTCCTCTACGGCCACCCCAATGGCTTCTTTCCTCCCGTCCTCCCCCTTCATCCTCGTTCCCCTCCCCCGCTTTCTCTCTACTTCCCCTCCCAAATCCCCCACCACTCTACTCCTCCCTCCTCCCCGCTCTAACCTCGTGGACTCCGCCCCCTCAGCCCCTCCTCTCTCCATTGGCGTCCGCGAGCAGTTCTATCAAGTCCTCGAAGTCTTGCCTGACGGAGCCGCCTCCCCAAAATCCGTCAGCCGCCGGCAGCTCCTGAAATCCAGCGGCCTCCGCCCCCGCGACCTACGCAGCGTGGATCCCTCCCTCTTTCTGATCAATTCTTCCCCTTCTCTACTTGTCCGCGACCACGCCCTTCTCCTCAACTTTGGCTCCCTCCGTGCCATCGCCATGCCCGATCGCGTCTTCCTATTCGACCATCACCGCCGCGGCGCCTCTGCCTTCCTCCGATTTCTACTCCCTCGCCTCTCCGGAGCCGCCATGCCCTTCGAGCTCGAGGTCATCGAGGCCGCCCTGATCTCTCGGATCCAGCGTCTCGAGCAGTGCCTCCTGGCCGTGGAGCCTCGCGTAGCCGAGCTGCTTGACCTATTGCCCAACCGACTCACTGCTGACGTCCTTGAGGAGCTCCGCCTCAGCAAGCAGACCCTCGTCGAGCTCGGATCCCGCGCCGGCGCGCTCAAGCAGATGCTGCTCGATCTGCTCGAGGATCCGCAGGAGATCCGCCGCATCTGCCTAATGGGGAGGACCGGATGCGTGCTGCGCAGAGGGGAGGAGGCCAGGATCGAGTGCGAGGCAGCGATAGAGAGGCAGGTGGCCGAGGAGGAGGAGGAGGAGATCGAGATGCTGCTTGAGAACTATCTGCAGCGATGTGAGTCCTGTCACGGGCAGGCTGAGCGGTTACTGGATTCCGCAAGGGAGATGGAGGATTCGATTGCAGTTAATTTGAGCTCGAGGAGGTTAGAGGTGAGCAGGGTGGAGCTGTTGCTCCAGGTGGGGACTTTCTGCGTTGCCGTCGGTGCGCTTGTGGCGGGTATTTTTGGGATGAATTTGAAATCGTACTTGGAGGAGCATGTCTTTGCCTTTTGGCTGACGACGGCCGGGATTTTGGTCGGCGCCGCTGCTGCCTTCTTTATCATGTATTACTATTTGAGGGCGAGGAAGATTTTATAGCTATGGTTGGAAAGAAGCGGGCTGCAGTTGAATCTTTTCCTTTCTTGGTATGCTATCCCTTTTTTAATCCTGGTATGCTATCTTACTTTACCTTGTTTAGGTAAGGCATGAATGGGCGAAATGTGTTTTGCTGGATGTCTGCGAGTATTTAAGTCAGGGTGCAAATTCTTTATACTTGTCATAGTAATTATAGATGTGTAATTCATCATTCAAGCTGTCAAATTCACTTTAGATGCATGTTTTTAACTTCATTAAAATTAGAACGGTTTTGAAGAAGTAAAATGGATTCAATCCCAACCGTTCAACTAAGATTAGTGAATTGCCTCTCTATATTTATTGTGGTATTTGTAGAGGATCCAAACCCCTAGATTGGATGGTACCCGATAAATTCTAAGTTTAAACATATGATACTATTGTGTTTATGTTGAATAGTTGAAAAATATTTTGGTGTTGAAATTACAACTGGTTAGCTCTGATCTATAGGTTTAAGTTTTAGGTTGACAAAGAGTTTGACATTAGTAAAGGCAAACTTTGATTCCCCTTTGACTCACTCACTAACATCTTAGAAATTTGGATTATTAAATTTTAGGAGGGTTAGATCCTAAAAATTTTTTGGTATGATATTAGCTAATTCTTTCTAAATCTTGATTAACTATTTTGTTTAGGGTTTCAAGATTTAGAATTTAAATATAAAATATGATTATCAACATGTGCTATCAAGCCTTAAACTAATGTTGGCTTCTTGGACAAGTGACAATTACACCAAATATAAAGCTTCATCGCCCACTTATTAGCCAACTTTGTTGCCTGCACCTTTCTTTGGCTTCATTTTCTGCTCCTTAGCTTACCTTATTACCAGTTATTCAGGTAAGACTTCAATTCCCACTCCTTTGTTGGTTGTGTCGTATACACCTTTCTATGACTTTATTGCCTGCTCTTTGAGCAAGGGTTTACCCCTTGCATAGCATCATTGTGCATTTCTTTGGCAACATCTTTACAAATTTGTGATTTAGTAAAGCACCACCTTCTAGATATCTTTCAATTAAAACTTTGTTTGCAAAGTTTGATATATTTCTACAATTCCAATAATGATTTAGTTCATAGCCTCAAGTGAGCATCTATGTTGATATTCATGGAGTGATCATGTTTTGAAAATTTTCTTATATTATAATTTTGTAGAGCAAGTATACTAGTAATTAGGGATATTATGGGGCTTGCAAGTTTAGGTGTCCAAAAATAGGATTGTGAAATCCCTTATGTTACAAATTTTAATGAGGCACTTGTTTAGAGCGACTCAAAGGAACTAATTTGATACTAAGTTTTACTTCGACATGTTTAAAAAAGCTCAAAATAATACAAAATTTATCATATAAGACATAACACATAACATTGAGTATTTATATCACTGAACCGTGGTTTAAAAGCCCCTAAACTATTGAATGGGCTCAAACTAGCTTGTTTTGAGATGAATTGGACTGATTGGATTAGCCATGCTTCCCTTTCCATTCTGTAAGATACACTGTCATATGAGGGCAACAGCCTTGCTGCTGCCATTGTCACCATCGATGTTAAGGGGTCGTTTAATTCTACATTCCCCTGTTAGATTCGACATGGCTTGGATGCCAAAAGCCTATTATTGCTTATGTATGAGGTCGCTCCTATGCAACTCATTCTGAGAGATATGGGATATTGTTTTTTGTCAAGTGCAAATTTCGATGGGGATATTATTAGTAGAATTCAAGTTGGATGGTTGAAGTGGAGGAATGCATCGGGTTTGTTGTGTGATAGAAAGTTCTCCCTCAAACTTAAGGGAAAATTCTATAAGATGGTGGTGAGACCTACAATGCTTTATGGTGCAGAATGTTGGCCATTAAAAGAGAAGCATAATATTAAGTGTTGCAGAGATGAGGATACTCAGGTGGATGAGTGGCTTTACTCCAGGATACGAAATGAGCATATACATGAAAAGGTTGGAGTAGCTCCAGTGGAAGATAAGATTAGAGAGAGTCGTCTTAAATGTTTCGGTCACATAAAATGGCGGCCTTCCAATGACCCGGTTAGGAAAGTAGATGTATTAGATTTGACTTATGTTAAGAAAGTTAGAGGTAGACCTAAAAGGACTTGGTTAGAAAATATTAGAAATGACATTTCTTTATTAGATTTAAATGAGAATTTGACTCTTAATATGACACAATGGAGAAAAAAGATTCATGTAGTCGATCCCACATAGTAGGATAAAAGCTTGTTGTTGTTGTTTTACACCCCTCACCCAACCCCCCACAAGATGTTACCATAGTTTTCTAACAACGTCAATTAATAAGCGACAACCCTTCTTGAAATTACTCCTGTTAATCCAACCATTAAAATATCCATTGGTTTCAATTGATGCATTTGCATAATCAAGATTTGTGATTTGATATATTCGTACTATCCATCAAAGACATTGCTTGATCTCTATTGACTAAACATTGTCAGACTGCCCAAGTCACTGGTTCGTATGGGTCGGTTTGGTTAGCTTAGGTGTGACATCGCTTGACCTTGATTTGATCAAGAGAGGATGTGATCTCCACCATTCTTTGTTAATTATTATGATGAAAATTCTAAATGAAGATCATAATGTCGTTTGTGAAAATTAAATATCTCCATATTCATTTTGGGAGATTTTTCTAGGTCTTAAGATAACATAAATTCTTTTGCACACTCCATGATGTTAGATTTAGGTCGCATCCCTCACCTGTAAGACTTGTATTACAGCCCTTGACCGTAATGCCTATGCTGTAGCCTTCTCTTGTAAGACTTGCATCGCATTTGTGCCACAACTACCTTCAAGTACACCACAACTCTCTTTTATAAGACTTGTGTTGCAGCTACCTTTAGTAAGCTACAATTATTTAGTACGCTATAATTACCTCCAAATGCATCATAGCCTTCACCATCTCTACAGATTATGAACATGCGTTGTAGTTACCTTTAGCTTTTGCTAATTGACTTGCATGGTACCTACCTCCGAGTACATTGAAACTCTCCCCCTTTGTCAGTTGCAATTGTAATATTTGATCGAGCTATTATTGCTAATATAAATGAGGATGATCATCATTCTATGTTGCAACCCTTGCAACACCTGAAAACCAGATGGCTCTGATCTCCCATTTGTGGCTGCTATATTGGCACTATAAAAGCATTGAGCGCGCCTTCTCATGATGATGGTGATTGTGTCGCCCATCAATACCTCAAGGCTAGGTGACTCTCTTCTCCAGCCTACAACCACCATATCTCCGTAACAATAGCACTGTACAAATTGCACATGGCGACAACAATTGTGTTGTCCACCATCACTTGAAGATTTGATCCAGTTCGTCTCCTATCTACAATCATCTTACCATCATACAACATCCGATGCACCACACATGATGATGATGATGATGATCGTAACATCCATCACATTCACATGTCTTTCATCCATGATCTTCCCACTACCGTGATATTAGTAATAGGCGCCCTTTATACAACAACCTCAATGACATCACTCGCCATTTAACGATTTTGCGACCTTAAAGATTACGACAAGCAACACAATCTATGCTGATGCTACCTTGGTATACTGTTATTTGCGTTATCCGCGGATGTTGTCGGCCATGGCTTCACATGCTTATAATGCACTTACAACCAAAGCACGGGAGGATCAATCTTGGTGCTCTCGAGATTGCTTTTTCTTACTGCTCAAGAGGTATGTTATATCAATGCCCCTTATACTGTTCTCCGGTGGATTGCATTTATATTAATTTTCTAAGAAATAGTAGATCTTTGCAACTAGGCTTTGTCCTCTGATTTCTCTCCCTCTTGGGGTGTTCCATATATAAATTCTCATCTCCTCTGCCTAACTGATTTTGTGCACTAGATAGGACAAGCTAAGGTGATCGAGATCAATCCTTGCTTTCCTTGTTTGATTTCCTTCATGCAAAAATTATATTTCTTGTTATTTATCCTTTTAACCATCTTTATACTCTCATTTTTTTCCCTCAAAAATCCCTTGGCCACCGCGCAAGAAGGTGGGTCTTATGTGTACCAAATGGCAGCTTTCTTTAGTCAACACTTATAAGGGTTAGTCCTTTAAAATCCAAACTTCATGTTTCATATCAATAGACTGAATTTCACAATCTAGATCCTTAAAATCTTGATTTAGTGTGAAGGCGCAATCAAAGACATGAGATGGCTGACCTGATCAGTCAGAATGCACAGCAAGTGAGATTGTACATTTTCCTTATTTATGAGTAGAAGTGACAAGGAAAAACAGCGTAAACTATAAAAAAGAGCAATAGAATTCGAGGCAGGGGAGATTAAGCCGGCTTCATGCTTTCTGTTATAAATAAAATCTTGGTCATCTTACATAAAAAGCTGTTTTAGAAAACAATGAGAAAGTCGTCCCAAACGAAGTCTTAGTCTAAAAGCATTATATTTCTTCAATGTGATCTATTAAGTATACAAAATTGATCTCAAATAGTCTCACAGGCACTAAATTGAGATCATTTTATGATCTAATTTTCATAAATTTTTAATTGAGAGATCATTTGAGATAAATTTTTGTATATTTAAGAGAGACTAAATTAAATAAATATAACATTCTATATTAAATTGGTCACAATCAAATAGTTTGGAAATTATTTTGGACTTTTTCTCATAAAATAGACCAATTCTCATGCACTTACGTTATTTAAAGAACTTGCTGTATCTGTGACAACTCTCATACACTTACTATTGGTTGCAGTGAAGCCAAAGAACGGGCAATCTTTCCTGTTATTTAACCTTCACCCAAAAGAAAGGAAAGGACTAAACAACTTACATGGAAGTTGTCCAATTGAAAGGGAGGTGGAGTGACTCCTACAAAATGGATAAAAAAAGGCCTAACCCTTATATGAAAATGTAGACAATAGCAAGCTTGGACTGAGTGAAAGCTCCAAAGACAATATCAAATTATCTACACGTTCTGCTTCAAGGAATTGCTTATCTGCAAGTGCTGCTTTGCTTGCAGATGTTGATTCTTTCCATTTTTCTGTTGATGTTTGAAAGATTTATGCAGACAAGTGCATACCTGTATGGCTTGTGACATTTAACTGTAACCTATTCTAGACGCTGATTTGAGGAAGCCATTTTCATTTCAATATGTTGCTTGACATTATGTGGTATAAACTGCACTTTGAAGTATGTTTGTCATTTAGAGCCTACGAAATACTAATTGCAAAGGCTTCTTGAAGAGGCTAATAATCCTTACCCTTTTTACAAAAGAGAGATTTTATTGAGAAATTGTAGTCATTTGGACACCTTCCTACCAAGAAGAACATAGGTTTACTCCCCTATGTTGCTATTCTTGATCTTCTTTTCTACCAATGCTTCCACCGGCAAAATGCCGATGCCATTGACAAACTTCTGCGAATCCAAACCCTAATGTATATTGCCCCCCATCTCATTGTGAATGCCATCTTTACAACCAAGGGAGATATTATGAATTGGATTCAGTCCTGTCACAGAGCAATTCAATTAAAATTGCCTAAGATCTGGTCCTTCATTTAAAGCTCATCAAAAGCTGAGTACTAGATAACTGTAAGTCAGCTAAATCTATTCATTTTACAACATTCATTTAGCTATAAATTTTTTTTCCTATAAAATTGCAATGTAATTATTCTTGTTGTAGTGTTGAATCCCAGTCTAAATTTATAAACATAGAGTCAAAAGATGGAAAGATTATTTTGTGCGGCGTCCGAACGCGTTCGGAGGTGAATCCGGAAGCGCCATGTCATTGGAGGCACTAGGCCCCTGGTGACGTGCCGCGTCTGAATTTGTGTCTGGATGCTGCACAGAATAATTTTTCCAAAAGATGAGACTAATACATGGAAGTTATATTGGAACACATTTAACATGTAAGCATATTTAAACCCTAAGTCATCATAAAGAAACTTGAAGTTTGATTTAGGAGTTTTTATTTTACTTTTTTTAATCTTCTTGATTTGTTTTTAAGTGAATAATTTTATTTTAAAAGCTTCACATTTTCATAAGAATATTGAGGGAGCTAGAAAATTTTTTTTTTAATAGTTATAAAAACTTTAATTTTTTAATGAGCTCATAAATTAATTATTTAAAAAAATTTAATATATTTTTTAAATTATTTATTGTGGGGGGGGGGGGGGGGGGGATATTTTGTATATTTTTAAAAAATATATTTATAAAAATGAAATAATATAATATATAAAAATATTTTAAAATTTTATGAGGCACTTGCACTCTCATGCCTCTATTAAATCTGCCTTATATGAGCATATGATGATAGTAATAGTTTTGAAGCTAATTGATCATTTATGCAAAAAAAACATGTATCAGCATGCAACATCTTCGGATTGCTTGGAGTTGAACCCATACGAATCCGACCGTTTACAAATTCAAATTCAACGGTCCAACCAAATGATATTTTGTCAGTAACCTAACCTTAAGAGCTGTTTGAGTACATAGATTCGAATTCTATAGGAAAATAACCATTTGTTCTTCAAGTCAATACCAACGGAAGAGCTCCCGGGTTCCGGCGGGCGCCGTGGTTTCTCGATGATTTCATACAAGCATACTGCTCTCTTCGTCTTTCACCTCCTTTTATTCTCCTGGAAGCCTCTTCCAGCAAGCTCTCAACTCCGAACATGGCTTCTCTCTTTCTACGCATCGATTTTCTTTCGCTCCTCTTTTTCCTCTTCTTCATGTGTTCCCACTCCCTCCGCTTCGGAGTCTCTCGAAGAAAGGCGGAGGATAATCACTTCATCTACGATCCCTCTCGTGTTACCCAACTCTCTTGGAGCCCAAGGCACGAAAACCCTAATCTTCATTTTTGTTTCCTATTTTTCTTAGCAAAATGAATGGCTTCTTCTTTCCTTGTATCTTTAATTACTCGTTAATATGAATTTTGATCGCAGGGCGTTTCTTTACAAGGGATTTCTCTCGGAAAAGGAATGCGGTCATCTGATTTCTCTGGTAAGATCTAATAGCCGAATTTCTTCTGAATGATGGAGAGCGGGGAAAAAAAGCGTTTTTTACTTTGATCCGAACGCTGTGTCTGGTACTCTGGTGTAGGCAAAGGGTAAGCTGGAGAGGTCCATGGTAGCCGATAGACAGTCTGGAAATGCTATATTGAATGATGCCCGAACAAGCTTAGGGTATTTCTTCCGTAAGCGTCAGGTAAAGTTCCTTCCCTATGCCTAAGAACTGTGGTGACTCTTTATAAAAGTTTGTGATTTTCTTAAAAGATTTGATCATTTTATGAACAAATAAAAATAATTTTTAAATTTTGTAACCTGGGATAATAATTTATCATATTTTGTAAACAAGAACAATTAGCATTGGCATTCGTGTATGGGTTTCTTGAAATCCTCTTAAATCAAAAGTCTGGTATTCCAACTAGAGTATGTTAGAAGTGGCGGGTGGAGTATAGTGGGCCTAAAACGAGCTCAATACCCATCAATCTAAAAATTTATGTTAATGAGTAAGAGTGTATTCTTATTTTACACTTGTGTATTTCAATGTGATAATCTCCAATTTGTATATCACGGTTTCATTACAAATTCAAATAATTTAATAACAAATTCTACCAGTATTACATGGTTTCAAGAAGCATAAGCATGCATGTCAAGCTTTTTATGGTTCCAAGAAATCTTGGCATGTATGCCAGAATTAATTTATCGCTGCTAGCGAAATAAGGTAAGTTGTTGTCCTTATTTACAAAATTTTTAATTATTGCACTTCTTAAAAAAACAACTAAAAAGGGATTTATTAAAGTTTCTCATAAAGTTTTAATTTATAATGCTTTCATTTCTTAAAAGTAGAAAGTACCTGCATGTGTTGCTTTTGTTAAAAGATCATAAAGTCTTGCAAAATGAGGGTGAAATCTCTGGTAGTGTCTTATTTCAAACCCAATCTTCCTTTTGAAAATTTATCCCAGAACTTAATTCGTTAAAACTCTCTCGAAAGAGGGAAGGCCGAGGCGTGAATTTTCGGAGCCCACAGTAACAAGCATCGAAAGAGGAGACGATAATATTGTCGAGAGTCGGGCATCGATGTTATGCAATAAGTATCGGGCGTTGATGTCAAGAGAGCATCTATCGTCGATGTTGAGAGTGCATTGGTCATCAATGTTAAACGATGTAGGACAAAGATGAGCTGTCAAGTTGTGGGTGTAAATTGCTCGAGCATCAATGTCAAGACAATGTTAGACTTTGATGTTGAGATGGTTTTGAAATGTTGATGTTGTAATGACGTCAGACGTTAATGTTGAGATAACATCAGACATTGTTCTGAAACCAAAGTCGTGATTCGCCAAAGAGAAATGAAAATGATAATATTCGATGAATAGGTTATTGAGTGCGGGCAATTGATTTGGTGTTGTGGATAGGAAATAAGAAATTTAGTTTTTATATTTCAAATAAATAAAATATTTAAATGCAAGAAATTATATTTAAAAAAAATCATAAAATATTTAAGGCACGCATGTCGGACACACGTGTCCAACTTGTATTTAATATTTTTTTAATCGGACATATTTTCGGCTTGTGTGACATATGTAGGAGGCATGTCGGACGAGTGTCGTGTCAGATACATGTTGGACACTACGCCTCTTTGAGTAGAAGTATTGGTGCATCATAGCCAAGAACAAATGGATAATAAAAATTCATAATGTCAACCCCAAATAAGTGGGATAAGACTAATAGGCTATAATGCTATTTACTTGGTTTAACTGATTTAGTATTTTTTTTCTTTTTTTCTTTGCAGCATTAGATCTTGATGATTGACATACGCATTGATCGTAATGAACTATAATAGCATCTTTGGTTCTGTTGCATGTTTTGAAGTTTTTAGACATATTTATGCTTATTGAGTAGTGTTCACATGCGATGTAGCTTGTTTAATGCGTTCATTAGTTAATCTTTATTTGATGAGAAGGCTAAAAATCCTCAACATAAAATTAAACCGAAGTCTTAAATTCATAAGTTTATTTATGAAGATAGTTATGCATAACTATTGGATCCTAAAGTGCTACTATTTATTGCTTCAAGGCTATCCTATTCTTCAAGTCCTTCACCCAATCAATTCCACAGATGATACTAATACATCATAGAAATCATGATTCTTATGTTTAACATCGATTTTCTTTCCCTAAAGGATGCTGTCATTAGGAGAATCGAACTTCGGATTGCGACATGGACATTTCTTCCTGAAGGTAACTCTGCTGCTTATGGAAGATATTTTTCTCTGCATGTTTCTAAGAGTAGCTTTTCATTAGCAGAAAATGGTGAGGGCATTCATGTTCTTCATTATGAGCGTGGACAGAAATATGAAACACATCCTGATTACTTCGTGGACAAATTCAATCAAGAAAATGGTGGAAATAGAATGGCCACAGTACTGATGTATCTGTCAAATGTTAGGAAAGGAGGGGAGACAGTTTTCCCATATGCTGAGGTAAATAATCTGAAGTTGTACTCCTTGACTTGTGTCCTTTGACTCTGAAATATTTATCGGAGCTATTCTCAACATTTTCTGAAATATTTATTGGAGCTGTTCTTAACATTTTCAGGCAGCAAATACTCAACCAAAGGATGAAACCTACTCTGAGTGTGCAAGAAATGGTTTTGCAGGTAGCATGCAATGTAGCAACATGTTAAACATCAATGATTGGGCTTTATTAATTTGCAGATTAAAAGACTTGATAAATCTGAAGATATTATATAAGCTTTTTTTGTTTCTAAGAGTCTAAGTGAATCTTTCTATGATATCAGAAAATTAAATTCTCGCTATTTAATGTGCTTTATTATCAGTGAATAGCCCCTTTCAAGTGTCTACACCATTAAGAGTGCATGCATTGCCCTAAAGTATTATGTAAGTTGGCCTTGTAACTTTCTCAATTATGGATCAATCTCTGGATTGAAAAAATGCACCTGTTAGTAGGGGGGAGAAGGAAGGGTTTAGAGAAGTTAATGTGGATGGTAGTTTAGATGGTTTGCTTTGAGAATGAAGTCAAGAGTATCCCGTTCTCTCCCGCTGCATCCCTTCCGCTGCATCCCTTGATAATATATGTGAGAGTATTGAGTTTAGTTTCACATAAAATAGTTGTAAATTTTTTTTGGACTGAAATAATAATGATTGTCTTTCACTCATATGCTCAAGTTCTTGAGTTGATAAAGATTTAACCGTTAGTTTTTTAGTCTTTGCTTTGATCCCCTTTTATCGATCTATTCTCTCTATGAAGTGGTATTAGAACTAATTTTGCCTAGGGTCAAGTATTTCATGCATATTGTGCTTCCTACGGTTTTCAATATTTTTTTATCATGGTGGAGAAGGGGCATATGACCACATAGTTGAGTGGGCTGTTGATACTTGATACTCTATAACTTTGAAAGGCTTTTCTTTTGGTGGTGATGACAATATAAAGAGCTCTAATATTAGAGGTATATTTATTAAGACACATGAGAGCATTAGTTTTGGTCTCACATTAGATAATTGAAAGTATGTTGTACAAAAAATTAAGTGATTAACCCTTACTCATAGTTTAAGCTTTTGTGTTGATTGTTGAGCATAATTTGACTGCTAGTATATCAGGCCTAATTCTCCTCCTTTAGCAACGCTTCCTAATACCATCCAAGGAAGAATAATAACCACCACTCTCCTTTTCCCTTTTTGTCCAAGTTTAGTAAGTACCAGTTATCTTATGATGTCTTTAAAGAGAGAGAGAGAAAGAGAAAAGTGGAGTAAGAAGGGTCCATAGGGAGATCTACGAAGCCTTTATGCAATGGAAACAAATCTCCTTGAAACATTTTAATTAGACGCAACCTTTTCAATTTAATGTAATGGTCCAATACAAGAGGTGAATATTTTGAATGTTCATTTTCAAAACCTTGTATGGATACAGTGAATGTTTAAAAATAAAGAAATCACTTCCTTAGCAAGCCCAAAGTTGATGGAGGTTGGTTAATACACCCTTGGTTTATTGGTATTGATCTCACTCTTCACTTTCTCTTTCTTGTGTTACAGTGAAACCTAAAAAGGGTGATGCTTTACTGTTCTTCAGCTACCACATCAATGCTACAGCAAATCCAAGAAGCGTGCATAGAAGCTGCCCTGTCATAGAAGGTGAGAAGTGGGCCGCAACAAGATGGATTCGTCTAAGATCCTTAGAAAATGAAAGGAGTAATAAGATTCAGCAGTGACTGAATGCTAAAATTTTTGCTGGCCCTTAATGGAGATGGAACAGGTATCATGTGAATCAAATTCTTTTGGAATGGTTGACAACAGAGTTTGTTCAGTCCTCAATGTATATTTTGATGTTTTTTTATAACATGAGATTTAACATTTCGATGATACTTATCTATGTGGTAATAAGAAGGAATAAAGTAAGATTGCCATCCTTGGAAAAAAAAAAAAAAGCTGGAACAACAAAAGAAGGAATAAAGATAACTTTTTTTAAAAAAAAAAAATTTTCCCAACTTTTCTTTCTTTGTGTTATTCCTGTTATTGTTTAAAGGAAAAATGTCACCTTATGACAAGCAAGAAATATCTCAATCGCACGTCTTCTTTCTCCTCTTAGAATCCAAAGTACTATCAAAGTGAGAAAGAAGTTGGAAGAGAAGGCAAGCAAGAGAGATTAAAGATGAACAAAAAGGTAAAGTGTGAGATGATTAAAACACATTTAAAGGCTCTTTAATTTGTGGGAGTGGTTGCTTTTACTTTGAAGGAGATGCGCACCAAGTACCGAAGAAGACATAACAAGACAAACAAGTATTAAACTGACAGCACTATGGTTACTTATCTCGATTTTCTCTTAGAGTTCTTCTTCACTCCCCAGTTATTACAAGGCTAAATCAACAACTAAAGTTTAATTTCTCTCTCTTTCTCTCTCTTTCTCTCTCTATGTGCTTTATTTCTTTCAAGCTCAAACTGAAAGTAGATACTCTACTAAAGTGACTGTAAAAGCTCAATCCATCTTTGTCAAGAATCTTCAATGTGTTTTTGTGTGAAAGAAGCTTAAGTTAAACCATCTTTTAGAGTGTATAAATACTGTTCCCAATTGCCAATTCATGCTTCCAAATCCAAGATAATTTGGCAACCATGAGGGCCACTGTCCTTCATCACCATCATTACTGTCGCCGCCGCTGCCATTATGCCTGTCCAGGCAACCTCCCTGACTTTCCAGCTCTCCTGTCAACATTCAACAATCATACTATATCAGGAATCACCAGAGTTAGTTGTGGGCAAAGTAAAAAAAAATAGAAAATTCAGGTTAGCCTTACTAAGCATTAGTACAAGGTGTATGGTTAATCTATCTATCTATCAATATATATATATATATGGGTCCCACATAATCTCATCTACTTAGCATTTTACATTCTTGCTTGCTTTGATTTTAAGCAATGTCTATGGTCTCTCATGGTCTTGGAATATGTAAGTGGTGACTAAAGTGAGAAGCGCATCTTTCTTCTTTTTATTTTTGAACCATAAAGCTAACAGGGCAAGCCCAAGGAATCTCCTTGGCGATAGAGCTCTTTTCTTACCATACATCTTCATGAAATATAAATATACTAGAAAAATCAAAATCTTTCCTACAAAACAAAAATGCAAACTGAACAATTCTTGAATAGTCTTGCTACTCTATCTGAATTCAAACGGTTTGGAATATAATACACAGGAAAAAATATAGTAATATACACATGGCTCTATAGTTCTGACAAAATAATAATACTCTCATAGCAGAATTCACAGTATAGTTGAATAAACCACTAGGAAGCGATGATCAAAATGAATATCAATCAGTACCTGTTATGAATGGGATCAGGACCTTTGGGCACTTTCCTCTTGCTGGCATAGATAAGGTCCATGGTGATGCGAGCATTGTGCCGTCCACTACTCGACTTCACCGGAGGACTTTCAAGCCTCACCGGAGAACTCCGTGGTGGCGGGACCACCATCAAGCTGCCACCGTAGCTGCCACCGTCTGCAGAGAAGGAAAGGAGGAGCCCAATGCAAAGTAGGAATACCATAGCTTGAAGCAGTAGCAGTAGGTGATTAACATAACCAAGCTTTTCATCTCTCATCTCCATATTACTCTCGTTAACTGTTTTTATCTCTTCTGCAAATATTGAACTTCTTCTTTCTCTGCTTCTCTCCCCTTTAAAGCACCAGTTGACGTTCAAAGTTGTGGGAATGTGAAGGAGGAGGAGTAAGAGGAGGAGGGGAGCAGAGATATATATATATATATTTATAAACATGTATGAAGATATAAAGTGTATGATCAGCTACTGTAAGAGGATATAAGATTGGATTAGCGAGCTGGTTACTTTGTTCTCTCCCTTGTTTGTTCTGTTGTTGTTTTTTTTTCACCTTTCTTCGAAGTGTTGGAAACCATTTTGTTGGGCTTTAGTAGGACCCTGGTGAGAAGGTGAACAAGGAAAGGAGGCTTCGAACACGATATATCATTTGTTAATCCCCTGCTTTTGAAACCGGTTGGACCCACCCGATCAGACCTCTGATTTTTTTCTTTTTTTGGTTGGGTATCTTCATGCAATTCTCAGTTAGCTATTAGCCTATAATGTTTGTCATATGGAGAGTGCAAAAAAAAGAAAGAAAAATCAGAGGTCTTATGAAATGGTTGAGTTGTTTTATATTTCCTTTGATCTGTATTTGTTTTATGCTTTTTAAGACAACTTTTTAGTCAAAAGATTGCTTTTCCGTCCCAAATAAAACCCTAAGAGAATCACCAAAATTTGTTGCCGTCACTCCGACACCAATGTAGAGCGTTCACGTTTGGTACGGAGTCCGTAATGGACTCTGAAGCTTCCTTCATAACTGGCTTTAAAGTGGTCAAGCCATGAGATGTTGTATGCTGTGAGATACCAAAACACACTCTTCGTCATGGAGTTCCATTTGGTGACTTACATATTTCATTCAGGGCAAGGAAGGAAGATGAGTTTTAGTTTATCAGGTGGAGAATGGGGGAAATAAATAAATGGAATTTGAGTAAAATACGCTAGAAAAAATGTTAATTATTGGCGGAATTTTTGGCAGAAATTTTATGTCGTTGGATTTTCCGACGGATTTCGGCGGATTTCTAACGGATGGATTTCCGATGAAATATTTGCGACAATTTTTCGATGATTTTTCCGACGAATTTAAACATTTTTGGGAAATAATCATTTATAATTAAAAAAATTTAGTAATTAACTAATTTAAATAAACTAATAATATTAGCTAATTTAAATTAACTAATTAACTAATATTTATTTTTAATTAATTATTATTTTTAATATTCTATGAGTTATAATTTAAATAAAAAAAATAACAATTCTAACAAATTTTGCTTCGCAGCTGAGTGAATGGGTGCTAGATATCCTCCGAAGGAATGACCTGGTTGGTGGGCAGGCACGAGTAGAGGGGTTGGCAGGGAGGCGCATGCGAGCAACGGGTAGTGGCGGACGGGCAGCAGGTTGATGGACAAAATTCGAGCAAAGGACAAATGAGTTTTGCCTGAAATTTTTTTATTTTTTCGATGGAGTTTTCTGCCGATAATTATTTTTTGACGCGTGTTTTATCAGTGGAGAATTTTCCGTTGGAAATCTGCCGGAAATGTGTTATTCCGACGGAAATTGGCCGATTTCTGATGAAAAAGGCCGCCATAAGTTAGCCATTTTTTCTGTAGTGATATTGATTGGATGATTGTTGACTTTATGGGGAATATTACTGATATCCCAAAGAAAATTCATTCTATAAAATAGAGTATTCATTCCACACAAGATTTATTGAGAGTAGAAGCAATGGAGGCTACGACGATGAGTCTAATTGTCATGTAGAGCAATATGAGGACTATTGACATGTTTATTTGTTAGTGAGCCATCTTGGGGGTCTAAGAGTAACTTTTTGATTTATAAGTTTATATTAATGAAATATGAGGTTATATAATAAGATCCTAAGACATTTTTGTTAAATATAAGCAAGTGATCATAATTGACAGATATTGATAATAGTCATAAAATAATATAATTTTATCTTAGAACCAAAAATTAAGTTGAAATTTGTACTATTAGTCAAATTTCCTTCCATTTTAATCCTTTATCTTATTTTCTTCACGTGAAATAATATCATTTTGTGTAAGACTAAGTGCTAATTAGGGCTGTTTTAGTAATTTGAGTTTCTAATATTGAGTGTTTTTAGTGATAATGATTGTAATAGTTTATTTGGATAGCATATTGAAGAAAATATTGACCGATTTGTGAATATAATAATTATTTGGCATTATTGTTGCGGATAGAATATTCGCGGCGGCAGAGTAATTAAACTTTTCGTCTTAGTAATGCATGAATATCTAGCACACAAACACACACAGAGAGAGAGAGAGATGAAACACCCAATCTTTTTTACGTGAAAAATCCTAAGAGGGAAAAACTACCGGGCCTCTCTCAGGTGAAAAGATTTAACTAAATTTGAGTGAATTACAAAAGTTGACCCATCCCCTGACTTAGAGATGATCGAATTACAGTAGTTTGGAGAGTTGGACAAAGGTCCGACGACTGTCAGGCGGAAGTTCGACGGCGTCCGGGCAGAAGTTCAACTGACCGGGAATGATCTGACGATGGTCGGGTGGAAGTTCGATGGCGGTCGGTGGCCGGGCGGTGGTCCAAAAATGATTGGGCTGAGGCGGTCGGCGGCTATCGGTGGTCGGCGACCGAGCGGTGGCCCGACGATGGTCGAGCAGAAGTTCGGCGGCCGTCAGTGGCCGGGTGGAAGTCCGACAGTGGTTGGCGGCCAGGCGGTGGTACGACGACGGTTGGAGGAAAGTCTGGCGAAGATCAAATGTTCTATACTTTCAAAATTTATTGCTAGTTATTTAATAAAAAAAGTGAATGTTCTATACATTCAAAATTTTTTTTCTAGTTATTTAATAAAAAATAATGATATTACTCCAAAGTGATCATGCAATATTCTTGGAAAATTATGCAAATGAAAAAAAAGTTAAAAATGAATATATATTTTATAAAAAATGCACTAAATAATCTTAAATTTTATCCTTAAAAATAATAATTTTGGGTGTTGTTTTTTAATTTAAAAATATTATTTATTTCTTATCTTTTAATTTTAATAAATATATATTAATTCAAGTAAATATCTTATATTGCAGATAAATTTATCTTTTGGGAGCTCATCCACTTTACAATTTTTAATATACGGTCGCACAAAGGCTTCCTACGGAGCTTCGGGTTCTATTTATACGCTATGATTTCATCACAAACATAAATTTTACCAAAATTATAATAACACAAAATCTATAAATAAATATCTAAGATTTTCTTACAGCATATATGAAAATAAATAAATATATATAAGAAGTTTGTCTATCGTTGAAGAACAATGAAGAGAGTCACCAAATTTTGTTTGAGCAGCTACGACGACGAGGTGGAGCAGCCGGATTTGACACAGAGTTCAGAAGAGACTTCGGAGCCTCCTTCATTACCGGCTTTGGAGCCTCAGTCGGAATCGCCTGTGGAGCCTCAATCAAAATCGGAGCAGTGGAATTTTGAACTGCTGAGTGCGAAGAGGCACAACAATAAGTTCACCGTCACGAAGGCCCGCCCGCTTCTTACCTGATGATGAATTACATACTATTGTGATTCACAACAGTATGTAATTTAGGGGTATCAATTTCGAATCACGGGTTGGGTTCATGTCGAATTCGGAATTGATCCGGCACTATTTGGGTCAACCTGATCCTGACCCGTTTTTACAAACGAGTCGGTTTTTGGGACCCAAACCCGACCCGCTTCGAGTTCGGGTCAACCCGAACCGACACGGATTTGGCTGAAGAAGCATGCGAAGATAGCAACCTCCTGTCGCTAGTCTGTAGTCGCTTCTTCCGATTGTTGACCGGCCGACGGATTGGTACTGCAGTGCGTGGGAGTGGAATGGCGACGTCGTCGGCGAGGATGGCGGACGCGGCTTGGCCGGTTCGGGTACGGGTTGACCCGAATTCGAAATTTTCGTGCCGAATTCGAATCGGACTTTCGGGACGTGTCTAACATTGACACCCTTAGTTGTGATAAGCTTCGATAAAGAGGGATGAACGAAGATGACGGTAGCAGTAGACGATAAGACGATTTATCAGGTGAATACTGCGCGAAAACTGCGAGGGAGTGCGGAGCTCGACATTATAGGGTTGGTGGCTGACTTCTCTTGGGATCTTGTTCGGATTCCTCTTGAGTTTGCATTGCGTAGGAGAGAGTTCTCATTCCATGCAAGGGCTGTCGGTAGCGGTAGCAGCAGCAGAAGCAGCAGCAGCAGCAGTAGCAGGAGCCGCAGTGGCCGATATGGAAAGCAAAAGAAGGACGTTAAGCACGTTTATTTGCTGGAGATCTTTGCGGTCTAAGAGTAGCTTAAATTTGCTTTATAAATTTATTTAGTAATGAAGTATGTGATTGTATAATGAACTCTCAAGTTGCTTGATTGAAGATAAACAATATGCATCATATTGATTGAGAATTAACGAAACAATGATGAGCATCAATTGTTTGGGTTCATTATGATTGGTCTGTGGGGCTTTTTTAAGATCTTAAAGAGCCTCGCGCAGTTGACAAATATAATTTCGATGATTGTTATTAACAAAGTCAAGCAGTTGGACCATTAAAACATTCTCCTGAAGATGCTTATGTTGCAAGGGATTATTAATGCAAAATTGTTTTATGGTCCATCCCCAAGAGACCACAATGGTGAGAATAAAGAAAAACTATTGTTCATCTGGAGGTCCTCCTTTTAGGTTTAGTTCAGAGTATTTTAAACATTCCATTACAGTTACAGAGCATTGATAAAATTTGGTTTAACATTTCCTCTTCGGGCAATTTTAGCCTCATAAAGGTTTGGGATACTATTAGAGTAAATTATGACAAAACTAATATTTTCTCGGCTATCTGGCATAACATCATTCCTTTATCTTATTCTATTCTTATTTGGAGATGTATTAAAGGATTTCTTCCTGTTGACACTTCTCTTTGGAAAAAAGGTTTTAGTTTCCCTTCTAAATGCCAATGTTGTTTTAAGATTGAAAACATTAATCATGTGTTTATTAATGGGATCATTGCTCAGAAAGTTTGGAGATATTTTTTTGACCTGGCTAATAAAGAGTACTTCCACATTTATAATGATATTTTAACTATATTAAACTATTGGGTTACTACTTCTAAAGGCCACATCTACAACATCTTGCCGGTGATTATTATGTGGTTTTTTTTTAGGGCTAGAAATGATGCAAAGCATAATAATATCAAAATGAATGCCAATCATATTATTGCTAATGTCAGAAACAAAATTTTACAACTTTATTATGTTAATCTTATTATTGTTAAGAACTTTAAGAATTGTGTTGACTTAGCTTTGAAGTTTGGCATTTCCACTAACAGTGAACCGATGCTTAAATTTGACCTTGTTGTGAGGTGGCTTAAACCTACGGCTCCTTATGTTAAACTCAACTCTAATGGTTCGGTTGGGCCCTCCTTGGCGGGTGTGGGTGGCATTATTCGTAATCAATTGGGTGGGGTTATTGTTGCCTACGCTGGCCCTGTTAATTTGTGTAATGTTATTACTGCCGAACTGTTGAGTTTGGCTCGTGGTCTTGAGATTTGTCATAAAGTGGGGATCACTCATGTTTCTATTGAGGTTGACGCTTTACTGTTATTTCAGATCATTCACAAGGATACTATGGGTCATCCTCAAAAATTTTACATTATTAGAAGTATTAAACATTCTCTGTCCATTCTTAATTATACTATTGCTCATCTGTATCAGGAAGGTAATGCCTGCGCTGATTGGTTGGCCAAGCTGGGCTGCCATCTAAAGGATATACATGAATTTACTAATGCCAATCTTCCGTTTCTATTAAGACGTTTGGTTAATTTGGATAAACTTGGGTTATCTTATATTCGTTTGGGTTGATGTTGAGCTTGCCTTTCATTTTGGTTGTTAGGGCCTTTGATTTGTGCTGTTCTTTAACAGATAATTTTCTCTGTATTTTGTTTCTGGGTGGCTTCCTTCCCAGGTGTTGGGTAAGTCTTTGCTGATCAAGGTTGTTACTTGCATTGAGGCTCGGGTTATGTCCTTTTTTCCTGTTCTGCGTGCTCCTTTAGCCTCCGTGAGATGTTTTTGGGCTACCTGGTGCATGGGGGGCTGCTATGTGATTTGCACCCTTACTTGCTCCTGTTTACTCTCCAACTTCTGCGATCACCTGTATCCTTTCTTTCGTTTATGCTGCTATTTCAGGTTTTGCTATTTGGGGGGTTCCTCTGTTACCCCGACTGTTTTCCTCTATCATGTGGGGGAAGCTCTGGACATCTGCTATGATGGTTGGATTACTATTTACTTATTTGAAAGTATGGATGATTGTTGTTTTGTTCCTCTGATTTCTAATTTTGCTTTCAGTAACTCTTTTACTACTAGTTTAAATGATTTATACTTTTGGATTAGGCTTATTATTCTTGGGCTTATTTGTTTAGTTAGCATATGCCATACTTCTCTTATGATTAACCCTCTTTGGTGCTTATGGAAGGCTGATCACAAATGGAATGCACTTATTACTGTATCCTTTTGGTTTTTAAAGTGCTTTTATGCCATTTTTGCTTATATTCTGCCTTTTATTTCTGTTTTTGGCAGTCCTTGCTTTTTGTAGGTTTTCATGGACGACAGTTCGGGGGATAAGCTGGACTTTTTTGGTAGGAAGTTGGGGCTGATAGTTTTGTCTTCTTTTCTCCCCTGTTTTTGGGTTCTGTCCTCTAGCAGACCTAGAATGTTATTAAGTTTTTTTGTATCTGTAGTTTCGGGGAACCATCGGCTCTTAGGCTTTCTTTTAAATTTTTCTGTAGCTCTTTCGAGCATTAGCGAGCTGAAGGTTCCCTTTAAGGACCTTGTAACCTCTTTTTTAATTAACACGTAGGCCCGACAGCGGGTTTCCCCTAAAAAAAAATGTTCATCTGATCAATGGTCTTAAATTCTCATGATAGTTAATGCCCATTTTTTGATGAAATTCTTTATGAAGAGTCAAATTTTGTAACAATCAATAGAACCATAAGAGTTTCATTTGATAAGAAAGACCCATTTGTAATCAGTTAGATTGTGGGGAGGGTTTTGGTGGAATAAGACCCCTTTATCATTTTAAGTAAGCACATTAAATTCATTGGACATAGCTTGGTGATATTCTGATATTTTATTATCTTTGGATACACAGATGGGTTCAAGGATGATTTAGTGTGGTTGCAATGGAAAGAGAGTACTCGGGATCTGGTATGAAGATATTATTGATTGCTTATGTTTGCATGGTATCTGATGGTCTAGGTGATTCAGATATATGAGTGGACTCACCTTGATTTATTGGTTGGTAGCTTTGGCTACCAACCAAGAACTATTGGGGGTTAATCCCACAAAAAAATCATACTTGCTTTACACGCTTTCGCTCTTGCTCTGCTAGGGCTTCACCCTAGTCGCCTCCGTAGGTTTCTTCTGCTTGCCCTCCTCCATGATTTTTCTGGCACACTCAGGGGAGTTTCCATTTACTCTTTGATGTCTGGTTCCTCTGTTCTTTAGGTATTCTCTCTTTTTTTGTAATTTTTTTTTTTTGGATTTTTTAGTTTGTTTTTCCATGATCATTCCACCTTTGGCTGTTCCTACGGCTCAAATGGTGGCTAATCATGTTTGTTTGGAAGATCCAGACTTTTTAAATAGTAAAAAAGCTTCTCGCTCTTTTCATGATGCCCTTTCAGGTGCCTCCTCTCAGGTTGCATTTCTGGATCTCAAACTACAACCAATCACAGGTTGCCGTCACTATGGATTTTGGAAGATGAGATTCTTACTCTTGCAGCATCTTTTAAATTTGCTTTGATTGGTATATAAATTCCCCAACCACAAACCTAGTTTTGACTCGATTCAAAAAATTTTCTTTAATTTTAAGCTTAGCGATGATTTTTCGGTTACTCTCATGGATTCAAGACATGTTTTGATCAAACTTAAAAATGATATGGATTATTGTAGAGTCTTTGCCCATCAATCATATTTTGTTTTCAACCGCTTTATGTAGTTAACCAAATGGTTACCGTTCTTTGACATTGTTGTGGAATTGCCTATCATTCCTATTTGGGTTTCTTTCCCTAAGCCCCATTTGTTTTCTCCCCGCATATTATACGGTTTGGGATCATTGTTTGGTCTCCCTCTAAAAAATGATAATGCTGCTTCTAATGGGACTTGTCGCTCAATTTCTCGGGTTTGTTTCAATTAGACATCACTAAGCATTATCCTGATAATGTGTTTCTTGGGCCTGAAAATCTCTAATATATTCAACAAGTTCAGATGGAGGAGTTTTCTCCTTTTTGTGAACACTGCAAATTGCTGGGTCATATAAAAATTGATTGCATTGGCTTCATCCTCATTTAGTTAAGGATTCACAGAATATTCACAAAAATTCGTCTACTGTTGCTAAAGGAAACATCAATATAGCCTCATGGTGATTTCCCCTCTTCTGCTAATGCTTCAGATGTGTGGTTTTTTAGGGTAATAATAATGCTATGGTTGTTAACCCTATCTTTTTTCCTGTTACGAATAGTTTGGGTAATCAGTTAGCTTTTTCCCTTATTATGGAATATGTGGATCACCGGGTTGGCGATAACATGGTGAATGTGCTCTCTATTGGTGAGGGGCTTCTCTCTCCTATTCAGGAGAATCAACTGTGTATTCTTCCTGCCCCTGTGGATGCTCCTACTATTATTCTTGATGGTTTGGATGTCTCTAATAAGGTGCCTATAATTAACTTACAGGTTTCTCTAGTTATCTCTGATGATGTAGTTATTAATTTGGATGGTGGGAAGCTATATTAGGATTTGCATTCTGTTGATCCGATTGACCATTTTGATTGGTTATGTTTACAATCGGGTGATAACTGAGGGTGCTGGGAGGTATAATGATGGTATCTCTAAGGTTTTGCTGGATGATAATGATTTTAATGTTGTGCAAGTGGATAATGAGGCTTCTCCATGATTTCAGGAAAGAAAATCAAGCAAAAAAAAAAGAAAAAAGTTTGGTCCACAAATTCAAGTGGCAAAGCTGCTAGATCTAATGCTCATTCTAATCCCTATATTATTTAGTTATGTTTGTGTATGTCGTTGGGCCTATTTTCTTCTGGTTTGGGTTGTCCTGCTCGGTGCTGGTTGTCTTCTATTTTGGTGGTTGGTGGGTGGTATTTTGTTGCTTAGTCGGGGGGCCCTGTTTGGTTATTTCGGTGCTGTTGGCCTGGTGCTTGGGGTCCTGTGTTATGTGGCTCCTTTGGTGGTGGATGGGGTCTTTTGAGCTGGCTGTTTAGCCTTTTTGTCTTTTGGATATTTTTCTTTCGTTCTTTGGTCTAGTTTGTGGTTGGGTGTTCTGTTTAGCTGCTTCTGAAGCCCAGTTGTGTGGGTGGGTTGTTGGTAGGGTGTTTCTTTCTTCTCGCTTTGCTTATTTGGTTTTCTTTAGAGTTTTGATTTTTTTTCTATAGGCCTTAGCTGGCTGGAGGCTGTAGTGTGTTGGCTCATGTGGTGGTTTATCTTCTTAGTTTCCTTTGAGGTATTTGTGTGTGGTTTTATTAGTGTTTTTGTCTGGTTTCTTTCTGTTTTGCAGCATTTTCTCCTAATGTTTGGCACTTTTTGGTTCATTCTTGCTTGGGTTTGTACTTGACTCCTTGTGGGCTTCATTGAAGATCTTGTTTGGGCGCTTTTTGTGGGTTGGCTTCTTGCCTCCCTATTTTTTTTTTCCTTTTGCTTATTGTAAGTAGATAGAATCATTGGCTCATTAGATTTTTTTTTGTTTTTGATGTACTTTTTTGGCTGTAGCCAGCATTTGACCTTTAAGGGCTTGTAATCAATTTTCTTAATCAATACGTAGGCCCCTCTGTGGGTTATAACCAATAATAATAAAAAAAGAGGTATTGGGTTCGAAGCTTATGTATGTGATGCGTGTGTGTTTGACTTATTTGGCCTAAATGTCCCAAAACAAAAAAAAAATTGAGAAGTGGATCATATATTATGTTGAAAAGAAAGATGTCTGGCGAGGTAGCGAGATCGGACAAGAGGGTAGCGTTGATTTAGGATAACGAGTATGGTAGTGCCAATAGGTTTGTGGGATTCAATATAGGAGACTTGCCTTATGCGTTAGGGGGTAATGGCGTTAGAGGGGATTAATGTCACCCTATGAAGGACAAATAAGAGCTGGAATTGGTTGGTTGGCAGTGTGGGACGATTATGACATCATAAGAGGAGAGTGAATTGTGAGTTCGAATATTTTGATTAATTTAATAAATTATATTAAAAAGTAAAAGTGTAAGTAACATAAAGCTATAGAGAATTATGCAAATGAATGATTTTTATGTATTATGCTCCCTAAAGCCTTTGCCTGAACTTAGCCGCTATGTAAACAAGGATGCCATTACACAACAAAAAAAATCTTGATAAGCCCTACACTAACATACTCTCCTTTTAGCTGAGAGCAACCCAATGTACTCTTCCATATTGGACAAGTACAACCTAGACTAAAATACAACATACAATTTGCATTAAGTAAATCTTACTATATGTCAGAATAGTAATATATATATATATATATATATATATATATGATTTTGTAGAAAAATGATATCTTATTCAAAGTATTAGACCTACAAAATGAAACAGTACTAATTTGTAATATTTTTCACTACATCAAATGATTTGCAAGAGATAATACTAATTTTAGTGAGAAAAATATGAGAACAAACAGAAAATTTTAAACCGAAAGATAAACGTAAGCAAATAAAAAAATTTCTCGCAAATTAAGGAAATTTTTTGTGAAGTTTTGATGAGGAGATCTGAAAATTTCTTCTCAGCACTTTGTCAAGAGAAGTGCACAAATTTTGGAAAAGTGGCTGAAAGAGGAGAACGGAGAGTAATTTAAAAGTTAGCATTTAATAATATTTTAATAAAAATAAAATAATAATTAATAAAATAACTTATATTATTTATAAATGGATTTATAGTCATTAACGGTCAAAATCTGGTAAATACCTGTAATTTTGCTTAATGATCCGTCTTGAACCATTTCATGAGAATTTTAACAAAAACTTGTGGTGTTTTAGTTTTTATTATATTTTCTAGTATTGTCAGAAGTGATAATTTTGATAGTTTCTTCTGTTGATATATTAAAGAAAATATTGATTAATTAGTCGATCTGATTAGCGATTATATACTATATGATATGTCATCAAAAATCACCTTGACCAAGCATGAACCTCAAGGTATAATTGAATTTGAAACTTTCAAAATTAAATTTGGGACAATCCAAACTCCGATCTTAGCAAACTTACAATCAAATTGATTTTCAATAAGACAAACCCGATGACACCAAAATTAATCAATTTTGAGTCCAAATGAGCCCAAATCAAGGGACTGAAGTACATTTGAAAGCTTCAAAATAGTAATTGGATAACCAAATAATCTTCAAATACGACATTCTTATAGTCGAATCAAGTGGATAGATGAGATGAATCCAACGAGCCCAAGATCCTTTAATTCTGACATCATTAAAGCACTTAAATGCTTGACAAAAGCTCTACGATCAAATGAATCAATATAAATCGTTTGATAGAGCACTCCTAATTTGTCCTAGATTTTCTTCATATTTATGGAGTAGGCCACTCTCAAAAACTTATAAATAGGCCCTCATTCTTCAAATGGAGGGGAAGAGAAGGGAAAAGAGGAGAGAAAAAGGGATAGCTCTCTAGCATTTTCCCGCTATGACCACCGCCGTTAACCACCATCTTTTACCACTGACAACCACAATCATCACTGAGGATCATCATCAGAAATCTCTACCATCTCCAAGGTATTGATAAGATTTAACGTTTCTGTTGGGTATAAAAGTCCATATGTAGACATCTATAATCTCTATTGAGATCAAACCTTATTGTTTGGTATTAACTGATATATATACTTGATTTTATATACTCTCTTTATTCTCCAACAGTGAAGAAAGGAAGATTTTTATATTATTTACTACATAGTGAATTTTACAACTGAGCAAGGCCCCATGGTTTACTCCATTTCTGAGTTTTCCACATAAAATTTTTTTTGGTCCTATCATTTTTATCTGTTTATGGTGAATCTTTATGCACTGCTAAGACGTGAAGTATAAATTCTTCCGACTTAGATTTTCTCGCACACAACACTATCAATTTTGATAATTTGTTAAATCTATGAAAATTTTAAAAGTGTGGGTTGTGTAGAAGTGTTTCATAAAAACAAATATCTAGAGAGCATATTTTCGTAAGCATATTATTTCGTAGGATGCCCACAGGTGTGTCAATTCAAATTGTCGGATGAGTTAGTATCTGACCCAAAATGTACTTGACTCGAATAAGTTTGACTAGAACCAACCCATTTATTATATGGGTCAAAATTTTTGACCCAAACCTACATTGTGGACCAATTTATCATATAGAACATGTAATTTTTGTAGAGTTTTAAGTCATGATCAATTTGTACAAAGATCTTATACTCACACAGATAAAATAGAAAAGAACGTAAGATATCATTGTTTTTGCATGGAAAACCTGGAAATGAAAACTATCATGGGGTTTGAGCTAGTTGAGATAATCCATCACGTACGTGAGGTTACATGTTCTTCCCCACAATTGAAGGAAACATGATTATTCAATTTGGAGCATGATTATTCAATTTGGAGCATTTGTTTAATCTCATATGACTATAATATACATTGTGGAAATTAAAAGTAGTGGATGGTGATGGTCGCAGTAAGACAATTGCAATAAGGTGATGACAATCAGACAATGACCAATTGACAATACAGACAGAAGGACAATAATGGGGTGATGACGATCAAGCAATACTAATCAGAAGATGTCAATCAAACGGTGATTGTTAAATGATGGTTATGAAAAACCAATTACAAGATCCAGCTTAATATGAAAAACCAATTTATTGCAGGTTTTTCCTAATTATTCTACTTGAGATTAAAAAGCTTTAGATATTACATTTCATACCTCAAAGAGAAGGTGGCGAGGATGGTTGGAGGCAGCAAGACCAGTAGCTGTTGACGGCAACCGGAGCATGGATGCCCACGACGAGGTCAAGGTCCAAGGAGCAGCAGCAAGCACGATGGTGAGAATGCAAGGGCATGCAATCAATTAGGGCATGGGCTAGATTGCGAAGGCAAAGGACAACTTTTAACTACAGTTCTATTTTAATTGATTAGCAAGGAAGAAATAGGAAGTAACATTATGAAAGCCACGTTACTTCACAAGAGCTTCTTTCATATTTTTAGAAGAGAAGAACGAGGTGTAGAGATTCTCGAATAAGAGAATACAAAGAAATATTACTGCTTATTGAGTTATATGAGATTTAAGTTTATTTTTCCTAATATCTATGAGATTATATACATTGGCCGCGCGATTCTTCGGCATGAAGCTTTTCAGAGTAAAAAAATCGTAGGTTGGAATGTCTGCAGCTCTTATTGATCGGTTTGTTGGTTGGGAGCTTTGACTATTGATGAGGTTTTGATTTTGAGTCTTACATATATGATATGTGTGTGAGTTTGACTTAATTGACATAAATGTCCAACGCCGGAAAGTTTTTGGTGAGATGAAATGAGTGCGCATTGATTTTCTATAGAAATATTTATTTTCCATCTTTACCTTATCAAAACCAACTTGGTTTCCATTCACAGCAATGCGTTTTCCTTTGTTAGGAATAATAAATGAGCAGACTTTCAATACATTAATTTTTTTCCTAGCTTTTCTGAGTTCAATTCATATGCTGAAATTTCGACTCTTAAAAAAATGAATGTGATATTCAAGAAGCCTATAAATTGATATCTAAGCTTGTCTTATATCACTTATGAGAAAAAAAATCTCCCTTTGAACCACAATGAAAAAATTGACCAAAATATTGTTCAACCCATCAGACACCAAGAATAAACAGCCCGATTTGCCTCATTCAAAAGAGTCTTTGGATTCTTGGTTGGACCATACTTCGGAGGAACCATATTTTATTATTGATCAAATGGAAGCATTGCGTATCAGGAAAAACCAAAACAATTTTTATGTCTCTGAGACCCGTTTCTCATATGACGGTGACCGACATAGTGTTTTGATAAGCTTTGAAGATGGAGAAACAAAGATGAATGTGAAAATAGATGGTGATACAATTTACATGGTGGATATTAAGGAGAAAGTTCAAGGGAATGATGTGCTCAACATTGATGGGATGGTAGTTGATTTTGTGTGGTATCTCGACCGGATTCCGATGAAGTTTAGTTTTTTTACAAGGCAAATTTACTATCCCAATAGTAGCAGCCGCACTAGTGAGCCAGATAATTATGCTAAGAACTGGCATGACCATGAACATATTTATTTGGTGCAAATCTTGGGGGATTAAGATTAAAATTTTGTTTTAGAATTTCGTAATAAATTATAAGATAAAATAACATAATCCTAAGGTATGTTTATGTTAAAAATGGAAGAAAAATGATTATAATTTAAGGATATTTGATCAAAAAAATATAAAAAATCTATTTTTTTCTTATAGCAAAAAATAAACTTTAGATCATGTGAGCTTTTAATCAAATATCCTTCTATTTTAGTCATTTATCTTATATTTTTCACATAAAATTATACCATTTTCTTTCATGAAAAATGGTGATGTTTTAGTTATATGAGTTTATGGTAATGAGTGCTTCTTTAGTAGTAATGATTTCAATAGTATCAATTATTAAATATTGGTTAATCTATGGATATGATGATTAATGCTCTGCTATGATAATTTTCAACTATGATATATATTCTATTGGTGCATGTCATAACAAAATGAATTTATGCAGTACATTTGAGGAAAAAAAGATGTGCTATATATCCTAAATTTTTTTCCAAATTTTATATAAAAAATAATGGCATTGCTACAAACTCATCATTCAATTTTACTCACCAATCTTGCAAGTAAAAATAAAGTTAATGGGTTTCATCGTAAAATTAAGCTAAAATTTTAATTTGTTTGACTTTACTCTATAAAAAGAATCAATTATATCATTATTTATCACAAGTCAAGTGATTTTCATCTAAGAAGTTACCACTTTATGTTTGTCAACATATCATATCACATCAGTCAATCTTCTTATACATCACTTTTTATATATTTTTGGATACTTATTTATATATAACAAAGCCCATCGGCCTACCCTCCTATTCATGGTAACATGTCATCTGTCAAACTAAATCAGTAATTATTTCTAGCCAGCCTTTCTTGCTTTCATACACATGTCAAATCATATTGATCATATAATAATAATTATCATCTCATTCAATACAAGTATCATAACAGATAATTCAATCCAGTGTGCTTATCAAAATATATGAATTATGTCAAAATGCATGATAAATCAATAAACAATACTTTTATGTATGTCATGTATTTTATGGATGAATTTGATGCATTAGCTACTATCTATTTTATACATGCTTCTAATCTACTCATTTTATTCAAAATGGCAAAAAAAAAAAAAAAAAAAAAACAGTAGAATTTCAATATTCTTTAATCAAAATGCTCAAAATAATGATATCTACCATATCAAAATATATGAAAAGTTAAATTGTGGAAACTTGCTATGTCAAGAGATAATGTATTTCAAATAGACTTGGGAGAGACAAAACCATGGAAATCAATTTCACTAAAAATAGAGATAGGATAATGGTTATCTACCACGATCATAACACTTTTTGTAACTGAAAAAATAGATGAAAAATGCTCTGGAAGCAAACTTCTCTTTCCTCTCTCTCATCTTCCTCTCCCCTCTTCCTTTTTCTTCCTGATAAAGCAATAAGAAATGGGTAAGGGGGATAGCTTGGGGGTACTTGAAGTGGGTACTAGATTAAGATATTAAAAAATTATTTTTCTGATACAACATTACAATGCTTGAGACTTCAGCATCGTAATGCTCCCCCTGAACATCTCAAACCTGAGAGGTTGACACTACAATGCCCAATTTTGGTGCTGACGCACCCACTTATCTAGAACCTATAATACATAGAGGTTCGCATCGTGACGTTTTGATTTAGATTTTCATGCATGTAAGGAATTTCTTAGGGATCATTATCTAGTCATTAATAGGTCTTTAAACTCGTAAAAATTAAGGTTATTACAATAACTTTGCTCTGGAAACTATTTTTCCATCTTCTTCACTTATTCCAGACATTGTACTCCATAATTAGGTTTCCCTACTCACCTTTACCCACTTCCCTAGTTTCAATCGATGCTCTGTACCGTTCATGACTTTCGACACTTTTGGAAATTCTTCTCAATTGTTTCCAGGAAGACCCCTTACCCCTTTCCCTCGTTTCTTTCTTCCTCAGTCGGCCTTCGGTTGGCTAGGACTTCAAAATGGTTTCATTTTTTTTTTCAAATATTTCTGTGATTTTTGACTTTTTAAATTGGTTTTTACTCCCTTAGCATGCCTCTAGCTGGATAGGGTAGCATTTATTTTTGATTTCTACCGATTTTCCACTATATCGTTGGTTCGTGCGTAAAAAGGTTGATAATCACACTAAACTTATAAATCCTAGTTTCCTTGTGGGTAAAAACAAAATGCGTTCTTTTAGCGATTTATTATCTGGATCTTCTGCCTTTTTGGCTTTTCTGGAACTTAAAGCCACCACCCATTACGGGTTGACAGCTTTGTAGATTTTAGTGGAGGAGATCGAGGCATTAGCTACCTTATTTAAGTTTGCTTTGGTGGAAAACTTTCCCACCTGTAAGCCTAAATTATATTTAATTCATAGTTTCTTTTTTAACCTTAAGCTCTCTAGTGATTTCTTTGTTACGCTTTTAGACCCTCTTCATATGCTTATAAAGTTAGCTAATGATCTGGATTATGTTGCAAATCTAAATACATGTACTATAATTTTGATGAAAATAAATATTATTTCCTTTATATTACTATCACTGGATATTTGTTTTGATTGCTTTACCTACTAACTTTTTCATGTCTTCAAAGATCACTTACAATACAAAACAGCTCAAGATCGGGTAGACGAGGGTTGAGTCTGCTTGTAATTTCATCTCAATGTAATTTTTTTCTTTCTTGAGTCAAATGTAATGTGGTAGATCCCCAAGCTAAATAACCTTGCACACACACACTCAGGGGGAGAAATTTGATGAGTTTGAGAGTTCTCCTATTTTTGATCATATCGTACAGGACAATCCAAAATCGTCCTGGACGATCAGTTCAAAACATAAACCCTAATTAGGACATCCCTGATAATTAAGTTTACTTAACTGTTCGCCCTGGATGATTTTTATCGTACATCATGAACGATTAGTACAAATCTAGAAATCAGGTGCCAATCACATTTTAGGCAATATTTTATTTTTTAAATTATTTTCTAATCGTACAGGATAATCTGCATCATCCTAGACGATTCATGATAATTATGCATAAAATAATCCTGTGATTAGGGATTTAAGTATGGTTAGATTTAACGATTATATCGTACAGGACGATCCATGATTTTTTCTTCTGAAATTGGACGTCCCGAACGATTTATTAGGATGATATTTTTTAATTTGAGCTAATCATACAAGACGATCGCAAGATCATCTGGGACGATAAGTATATTTATTCTAATCAGCCTAGACGTCATGAATGATTTGTTAGGATGATGTTCTTTGATTTAAACTAATCGTATAAGATGATCACTGGATTATCCGAGATGATAAGTGCATTTTTCTTCTAATCGGCCTGGACATCCCGAACGATTTGTCAGGATGATAATTATGATTTGAACTAATCATACAAGATGATTGCAAGATCGTCCGAGATGATTAGTACATAATTGTTGCTGTGATCGTACAGGCAACACAGATTGTCCTGCATGGATGGGCTGATTTATACTGATCGTACAAGATGATATACATATCATCTTGGACAATATTATTGGCAAGTGAAATTAAGGTAATTTTTGAAGCCTATCTATTTAAGCTCCTTAATTGTCTCTTTAGACAATCTTTTTGTTGTTGAGTCTAATCCAAAGAGAGCTTAGAATAGGAGAAGGAGAGTTTGGGAGAGAGAGAGGGAGAATTTTGTGAGGGAAAGTTTTTGAGGGGATTCACAAAGGTTGCTCCAAGCAAGGATTCGATTATCTTCTTCCTTCTTCATCCTTGGTTCCTTGGTGGCTCTGGGGAGAGGATCATCAGCAACAGATCTAGGTTCTCTGCCTTCTCCAGGAGGGAGTAAAAGGATTGTCAGGTTCTCTTCCTATTACAGGAGGGAGTAAAAGGATTTTGAGTTCTCAGCCTTCAATAGAAGGGTGAAAAAAGATTCAAGGTTCTCTACCTCACCGGATCGGTGGAAAGATTTTGTAAGGTCTTCTCTACTTTGCTTTAGGGGTAAAAGGAGAGACACTAACTGATTAGTGCAATACTTAGAACGGGAGGTTCTAGGGAGTGGACGTAGGTCAGATTTGACCGAACCACTATAAATATGCTGTGTTCTTTCTAATTATCTTTTTGCATTTATTTTTACTTATTTCTGTGATAAGATATGTGTTGAAATCTCTATATCTGGCTATCTGCTTCCACTTAAATTATTTTTGTTTAAAATATTCAAAAATATTTAAAAAAGATTTTTCTTTTTTCTTAAAGAATTTTTAAAATACTAATTCACCCCCCTCTTAATTAGCCTCGGGATAGTTCTATAGGATTTAACACCCCTCACGAACTTTTAGATTACAATCGTATTATTGGACATAGAGCATATTATGTTTACAATTATTATATGAAGCTTATAAAATGGTTGCCAATGTTTGATAGTTGTAAGGAATCTCTCATTGTTCCTATTTGGTTTTCATTTCCTGATTTGAGATCATGCTTATTTTCCCAAGAATTTTGCATGGTTTAGGCTTCCTATTTGGTCGAACCTTGCAAACTGACACTGCTACGGTCAACGGTACTAGACCTTCAGTTACGAGGGTTATGGTGGAATTAGACATCTTAAACAATACCCTAATAGTGTATGGTTTGGTCTGAAGAAATTTGGGTATATCTAGAAAGTGGTTATGGATAATTTCCCCTATTTTTGTGAGCATTGTAAGACCCTTGGCCATAATAAAAATGAATACCCCCATTTAAGAAAATAGCAAAGTGTCAAACTTAGAAATTTTGTCCCATAATCAAAATCTATGGGAGAGAGTTATGGAGCATAGGTTACGACATGATACTAATATTTCTCAAAATCAATTTAGATTCATATTGGGTAGGTCTACTATGGAAGCAATACATGTATTGAGAGGTTTGATGGAGAAGTATAGAGATAATATGGAGGATCTTCATATGATATTTATTGATTTAGAGAAAGCATATGATAAAGTTTTAAGAGAAGTGCTTAGGAGAGTTCTAAATAAAAAAGGGGTTAATAATGCATATATTCAAGTCATTAGGGATATGTATAGTTGTATGCTGGAGCTGTTACTTGTGTTCCAACACAAGGTGGTTTGACCAACTATTTTCCAATTTCATTTGGATTACATCAAGGATTAGCCTTAAGCCCATATCTTTTCGCTTTAGTCATGGATATTCTTACTAGAGATTTGCAAGAGGATGTTCCCTGGTCTATGCTTTTTGCTGATGATATTCTTCTTATTGACAAGACTAAAGAGGGAATTGAAGGTAAACTTGAATTATGGAGGTCAACCTTAGAGTCTAAATGTTTTCATTTGAGTAGATCTAAAATCAAATACATGGAGTGTAATTTTAGTAATAATAGATCTAGTGGGTGGTTTGTGACTTTGAGCGATCAAGTCATTAATAAGAGTACATGTTTTAGATATCTTAGGTCTATTATTTAGAGTGATGGGGAAATAGATGGGGATATTATTAGTAGAATTCAAGTTGGTTTGATGAAGTGGAGGAAAGCATTGGGCTTGTTGTGTAATAGAAAAGTACCACTCAAACTTAAGGGAAAATTCTATAAGATAGTGGTTAGACCTGCAATGCTTTATTGCGTAGAATGTTGGCCATTAAAAGAGAAGCATAATTTTAAGTTAAGTGTTGCAGAGATTAGGATGCTCATGTGGATGAGTGGCTTTACTCTTAGAGTCAGGATATGAAATGAGCATATACATGAAAAGGTTGGAGTAGCTCCAGTGGATGATAAGATTAGAGAGAGTCTCCTTAGATGGTTTGGTCACATAAAATGGCGGCCTTTAGATGACCTGATTAGGACAATAGATGTATCAGATTTGACCTATGTTAAGAAAGGTAGAGGCAAACCTAAAAAACTTGGTTAGAAAATATTAGAATTGACTTTCTTTATTAGATCTAAATGAGAATTTGACTCATAACAGGACACAATGGAGAAAAAGGATTCATGTAGCCGACCCCATGTAGTGAGATAAAGGTTTGATGTTGTATTTGTAATCGAAACATGATGTTTCTAACCAGAATGGAGAAGGCAATTATGAAACTCCTATGCCTACTATTGAGGCCAACCATCCTAGTTATTTGAATCCTATTGAAAATATTCTTACTACTAATCCTGCTATGGAGTCCAATGATAATTTGGGGGATGAAGACATTTCTACAAATGGTGATGTTATTGCTAATTATGTTCCTATAGCTCAAGTTTGTAATCAAGTGTCTCCTTTTGTAGGTTCAGTTCCTTCTTCTGGTAGTGCAGACGTCTCCAATTTAATATTCTTTTTTCTGCTAGTGTGCCTCAGAATAATTTGGAGGGGTCGCTTCAGGAGGTTAAGCTATCTAAGGAGAATCTTGATGATCCCTCTAATAGATTATGCCCTTCTGGACATTCTGATTCTACTTGGGAGGAGGGAGATATTATTTTTGCTAATGAAGGTTCTTCTCATAATGAAGTTGATTTAAATGTAATTCATGTTTCCAAAGATGATTTCACTCTAGTTACTAGTATGAAAAATAAGAAAAATAAAAAGAAAAGCATGAATAACATTTCATCTGATGTTAGAATCACTAAATCTAATGTTGATCTTAAACTTAATTCTAAGGATTTTTTTTAAAACACGAATATATTAAAACCATAAAAGAAGGGTACACAAAGAGAAACATGCTTGTGGGGAAAAAACTTTCACTTCCCAAAGACAAAAGGGGAAGGGATACAATTGAAAAAGCACCCCAAATCAAGCCGCAGACAAAGACAAAAAGAAAGAAACCCCTCAAGTGTGAAGGAGGACCCCTTCATTGGTTTGTATTACACAATACAAACCAATGAAAAGAGGTCACTCATTAAGCACTTGAGGGGACCAAGTCCCCGCCTGTGAAATCTGTTGAAGTCTTCTTCCTATTCCTAGGGGAGGTGGCCAAAGCACTTAAAGGCCCAAGTCGGATGAGCTCTCTGTCCAATCGAGACTTGGATACTCTTGGTTGTTGCTTGCAAAAATTTACAATCCTATTAGAAGTTTCTTCCAATTGCTGTAACTTCTCGACCGAGAATTGGATAGGAGGTTCGGCTTGTGGGCGAATGCCTTGTTCTTTAGGAGCTCTAGGTTTGCCTTTCCTTTTCTGGGTGACTAGGTTTCAAGCTCCAAGGGAGGATTCATCCTTGTCCTCACTAAGAAAGGGCTCTTCAACAGCTGTATGCTTCGGCTCAAGAGGGGGAGTGGGTGCGTGGGGGATATTCTCGGATGTGGCTTGCACTTTGGTTTGCAGCGCTGACTTCATTGGGGGAGATTTAGGTCCACAGGTTAGAGCCTTGGATAAGCAAGCTCCATTGACATGACCATTGAAACCACAATCGAAATAGAAGTTTGTAAGCCCTTCATATTCGACTTGTTGAAAAAACCATCCATGGAGCCCATTGATCCAAACCCCAGATTGAAGCTTTTGAGAGAGATCAATCCTAACACAAATTCTTTCATAAGATGATATTCCCCATGTACTTGTGTGTGAATCCATCCACAAAGGTTCCCCTAGTATATTGGCAAGTCGAGTGATATTGTTCGTATCCCAATACATGAGAGGGAACTGTGGAAGCCGAATCCAAATGGGAGAGTGAAGCCCATGAAGACAGTTTGGAGAGGAGGTAGGAGACCACTTATCCATTCCGATGATGTTCCCTGCTATAATCCACGGCCCACTTATGAGCACCGCATCCCTTGCCTCTGTACTTTGGAAAATACAAATAAAAGAGTTTGGAGCTTTAGTAATGATATTGACTTCTCCAAAGTGGTACCACCTACATTTGAGCTCACCAAGAAGGTAGGGAAATGCAACCCTCCGTCCCATGAGCTTAGCCTTTAATGCTCCATCCAAATTGGCAATATTCTCGTGTACAGCTGCCATTTCCAGCTCCATGGACATCCCATCCTTAGCTAAAAAAATTTCACTTGGCATTTTATCCAACTTGACGAATTGGACCTTGTGCCAAGCGAAGGGGCCAGACTACATTCCTCTAGCCTGCATCGGAGGTGCAAGCATGGGTTGGCAAAGAGGGCAAACAGGTTCTAAGCACTCAATGACATTAGCACAAACACTTGGAGTGCGCGCTCCAGAAGCAAATTGCTGAGTTAGAGAGGGATCAAGAGGATTTGTACACCTGCAGTTTGGAGAGTTCTCCACAAACAAGGCCTTGCAATGCCCACAAGCGACACCATGAAAATCATTTGTAGAGGAGGCCAACTCCCCACACGGGACGACGAACCTGGGCAGGATCCAACTGGTCACAGCTGGGCTTCACAGCTTGCAGGACAAAGCATTCGGGAGGAGGTTCTGGTTGCCTAGTCGACCCCATGGAATCGTCCTAGCCCACTTCATCTGAGCTGTCACCCGAAACCTGCATAGTGACGGAATGGTTCAGCTTGACTTGCTCGAGCTGATCATCCTCCATTTAGGAATTAGACTCGAAATCACCAGCTGACTCCTCCATGTCGTCTTCGGAGTTGTCCGATTCTTCCCCCGAGCTACCTTTGCTTGAAGATCTCGGCTCTAGCGATTGGTTGGACTGGTTGATCTGAACAATCGTACTTGGCTGTTCGCTTCTTGGAGGACGACCGAGCAAGGAAACCGCACCTTGTGAGTAGGCAGAAAAACTACATTGCGGGCATGAAAGCTGCATCAGCTTACTGATCTCCTCCTTGCCCCGCTGGATGATGGCTTGGGTTTTCACAACCACTGCATTCCAGGATTCCATAGTAATAGGATCCTGAACCTGGGAGCAGCTCTCCGTCTTGGCCACCGGAGTGACCTTGGAAGTCTCCAACGCCTCCTCATTAATGGGTGCAAACAGATGCCAATAGTTATTATGTTGATGAGAATCTCGCCTGCCACCGCCTCTCCCACCATTTGGAAGAGGTGACCTAAGGCCACCCCCTTTAGCCATCTAGAGCTTCTCTTTCTAAAAAAAAACTCTAGAGAGAGAGGTGAGTGAACTTAATTCTAAGGATTAGTTCTATTATATGGCATACAAGTGGTGGTGCTTATTTCTCTATTTGGAGGGCATGGCTATTTCCGTTGGGTCTTGCCTTTATCACCTCTGATGATCTTTTTTATGTTTTAATTTATTACTCAATTTCATTGTTTTATTTTTTTTATGTTGTGGATTTAGAAGTTATATGAGGGCTATGATTGTAATTTCCTTCAATGTTTGAGAATCCTACATCATTGTGCTGCCATTTCAAATGGTTTTATCATTTTGGTTCTAGATTTTATGCTTGGGGGGTAATATTGTGGCTTGGGTCTTGGTGGTGGATGGAGGATTGCACTTTATGGTGAATGGTTCTTCTATTTTATTCAATACAGGTTTTAGTCTACTGTGGCCCTGTTATTAGTGCTGCTATTGATATTTGTATTTCTAGATTGTTGTTTGCAATGAGATTGGTGTGGTATTTAGTCGTTTCTAATTTGACAATTACAGTTGATATATCATTCAAAAATTTTCTTGATTATGCACAAAGCCCAAGGCAAAAACCAAGTTGGAAACTTCAAAAATTAATTCAGAGACCATCTGAACTTCGATTTCAGGAAACTTATAGTCGAACTGAACGTCTCAGAAATACGAACCCAACGACACCAAATTCAACTCAATTCAAGCCCAAATAAGTCCAAATCAAAGACCCAAAGCACGTTTGGAAGGTTCAATCCATAATTCAGATTACCAAATAGTCTCCAAATGTGACATGCTTATTGCCGAATCGAGCGGCTCGACGAGACAAATCCAATGAGCTCAAGATCGTCGAATTCTGATATCATTAAGGCCTTCAAACTCTCAATAAACGGTCCATGATCAAGGGATTCAACATCAGCCGTCCATTCAAACTACTCCCAATTTACCCTTGATTTTCCTCTTATTTACTGGCCATGCCATCATCAATAAAATATAAATAACCCCTCATTTCTCTTAAGAGGGGACGGGGGAAAGGAGGAAGAAGGGGCACAAAGAAGAAGAGAAGGAAGAGCTCTCTTGCCACCAGACTCCTCCTCGACCATTGTCGGACTTCCCCTCTGCTGCTGACTGACGCCGGACTTCTGCCCAGCCACTAAGTAACGCCGGACTCCTGTCCGGCCACTGACAAACTCCAGAATTTCCACCAGCCTCCTGTCCGGCCACTGACAAACTCCAGAATTTTGCCCAGCTTCTACCTGACGTCGGACCTCCCCTCGTCGTCAGATTTCTACTCGACGCTAGACTTTTGCCCATTGCTGGACATTCGTCGAACTTCTACCCGACGCCAAACTTCCACTCGACGTCGGACCTCCGCTCGTTATCGGATTTCTACCCGACGCCAGACTTTTGCCTGTTGCTGGACATTCGCCAGATTTCTACCCGACGCCAGACTTCTGTCAATCGCTGGACTTCTATGCGGCATCGTCCTTCCGACCTCCGTCTCCAAACAATGGTCCTTATGACCTCAGTCGCCCGCCGACTATGGTCTTTCGACCTTCATCATTAGAAAAGGGTCTTTTCAACCTCAATTGCTTATTAACTATGGTCCTTCTGACCTCCATCGCCTATCGACTACGGTCCTTCTGACCTTCGTCACCTGCCGACTACAGTCTTTCCTACCTCCGTCGCCCACCGACTATGGTCCTTCCAACTAGACAAACACATCATAAGTGATTCTTTGTATTCCCACTATATAATGTACTCCATATTATGTACATCAAGCTAAGGCCTTCCCTCCAAGGAAGAGCCTCATTTGTAATCGACTGCAAATAACAGTGGATTCATTCAAACTGGGCTAAGCCCTGTGGTTTTTCCCCCTTTTTAGGAGTTTTTCACATAAAAATCTTGGTGTCTCATATATGCTACACCCTCTCTCTTTATCTGTGTGCGTGCTGGATCTTCGTATAACGCTAAGGCATTAAATTTTATATTTCTTTACGGCCGTAAATATTCTAGAACACAACAGTTTGGTGCCGTCTGTGGGAACATCGTTCCTCATTGGGGGGGGGGGGGGGGGGGCAAATATTGCTCCAATCGCAAAAGTGGTTTATATCAATATATTGACATCAGCTAATTATCGCTCAAATTCATGGGAATCAGATGTGGACTGGGGGGCAACATTGACTACAGCCATAGTCAAAAAGATTCCTCTAACACTTTCAATATCCAAGATGATACCTTGAGAACATAAAAGCTTCTAGCAAATGCAATGATGCTCAATAAATTTCAAGCTTCATACAATCCCTAGCTGGACATTTACTCCTGGACCTTGGGTAAGGTCTTAATCTCGACCTCAAAAAGGCAGTAACGGTCTAAAGATAGACTATTCTTTGATTCAGGATACACGCGGCATTCGCCCCCTCCCAATCAAGACATAATCGGTCCCAGGGGGATTCGATTCGACCTCTTCCACATAAGTTAACGTCATCGAGCAAATATTCTGACATACAACCTCGGATAGGTCATACATCCTTGGTGGATTCTCCTAACCTCTTCCACATAGGTTAACATCATCGAGCAAAGGCTCTGACATACAACCTCGGATAGGTCCTATATCCTTAGTGGATTCTCTCGACCTCTTCCACATAGGTTAACGTCATCGAGCAAAGGCTCTGATATACAATCTCGGATAGGTCCTATATCCTTAGTGGATTCTCTCGACCTCTTCCACATAGGTTAACATCATCGAGCAAAAGCTCTGACATACAACCTCGGATAGGTCCTACATCCTTGGTGGATTCTCTTGACCTCTTCCACATAAGTTAACGTCATTGAGCAAAGGTTCTGACATACAATCTCGGATAGGTCATACATCCTTGATGGATTCCCTTGACCTCTTCCATATAGGTTAACGTCATCGAGCAGGGCTTTGACATACAACCTTGGATATGTCATACATCTTTGGTGGATTCCCTCGACCTCTTCCATATAGGTTAACGTCAACGAGCAACGCTCTGATATACAACCTCGGATAGGTCCTACATCCTTGGTGGATTCTCTTAACCTCTTCCATATAGGTTAACATCATAGAGCAAAAGCTCTGACATACAACCTCGGATAGGTCTTACATCCTTGGTGGATTCTTTCGACCTCTTCCATATAGGTTAACGTCATCGAGCAAAAGCTCTGACATACAACCTCAGATAGGTCATATATTCTTGATGAATTCTCTCGACCTCTTCCATAAAGGTCAAAATCATCAAGTAAACACTTTGACATACAACTTCAGATAGGTCAAATATCCTAGGAGGATATCTTGTATCTCAACCACTTGAAGATCAATCCCAGGGGGATTTGATCTGACCTCTTCTATAAAGGTTAACGTCATCAAGCAAAATATTTAACTAATAACCTATGATATGTTAAACATCCTAGGAGGATGTCTCTCACATTCGCTCATATTATATGCCTCAAAAAGTACGAGGGGCAATATAGCAAAGCATATCTCAAAGATACAATAACAATTCAGCTTCCTCTATGGGATAAATTCTCAACTTCATATATAATATCAATGGAGTTACAAAATTCTAATTCAGGTGTACATTTCTTCTCACTAGAAGTTGAAAATAAAAAGTACGTTGGTATCATCCGTACAAACTACTATCATCAAGCAACAACAAGTAACTTTAAAACAGTCAAATATCATTGGAGGATTTAAGTGACTTCTTCTCTACTGCACACAAGCATCTCCTACAACTTCTCCTTCAAAGAAAGGACATAACTTGATCATCATCAGGCCTCCACTCAGTTAACAGTATTAGTGTGTTGCCAGAATGCTGGCATAACACACTGCTTTGGCCCCTTGACTCAAGCATATCTGATGTCGGTACACTTCAGTATGGATGCATATTACCTTAGCAAAATGCCACTAGACACTTGCCATCATCGACCTTTCGTCGGATATCTGCCGGCGGTTCTTTGCTTCATATCAGCTATCATCGGCTTCTCGCTCGACTACTGATAGTAGCACACCCTCTAATTCTCTCCTTCAGCTCTCCACTCGGCCGTTGACTGCCAACAAATTTCCACTCGATCGTTCATCGTCGAAGGACTTCTGCTCAAACAGCGTCAAAATTCTCCCCGTCCACTAATCACTCTGGTTCTCCTCCCGGATACTATTACCGTCAGATCTTCTCAAATCACCCTCACATGCAAGAAGCATTTGATCTTCTTCTGTCAAGGATAGTTTAGTGGGAGAGTAAGCTCTCATCAAAACTTCTTCTGCATAAGAGAGGGGCACTGAAGCTTGATAGAGGAATGTCGCCTATCTCTAATAGTGGAATGTCTCCAATGTAAGAAGAAGAATACAAGAGAAGAATAAAGAGGAAAAAAATCCCCTTCTACACAATAGAGGGACACTGAAGCTTGATAGGGGAATGTCGCTTATCTCTCATAGTGGAATGCCTCAAATGTAAGAAGAAGACTGGAGGAGAAGAAAAAGGAGAGGAAGGCGAAAAATTCCAAATTCTACACAAGGGGAGGGGCCCTGAATTTTAGTAGGGGATGCCGCCTACAAAAACAGAGGAATGCCTCAACTGTAAGAAAGTCAGAATAAGTGAGGAGAAAGAAAAGGAATGGCTGCAAAAATTCTAACTTCTACATAAGGAGAGGGGCCTTGATTTTGTGTAGGGAAAGTCACCTACAAAAAACAGGGGAATGCCTCAACTGTAAGAAAGTCAGAGGAAGAAGAGAGAAGAGAAAAGGAACAATTTTCCTCTTGCTTGAGGATGGCTATTTATAGGAGAGAAGGAGGGAGGAATATTCTGTAGGAATAAGAATATTCTAAAAAGATTCCAAGAATATTCTTTGAATAAGAATATTTTGAGAATATTCCAAATTTTTTTTGGGTGCAGTTACTGTAGCAACCTCTATTGTAGCGAAACGGTACATGCAGAAGTAGAAAAAAAAGAGAAAATTTTTATTTTGCAGAATTTGCTGTAGTGCCGGTACTGTAGCACGTTACTGTAGTAAACGTGAGAAAAAATTCATTTTGCAGAAATTACTACAGCAGCTACTTAGCGGATTACTGTAGCTTCACGGGTAACTGTAGCAACCGTGAGAAACGAAAAAAAAAAAATATTTGCAGAATTTACTGTAGCAGATGTTTAAGATCTGATTTTTAATCCGAACAGTCCAAATCTGACATTTTTGGGGTCCCCAGAACCATTTTTCGACGTTCCGGATTCAATTTCACCACTTTCGGAGCTTAACGAGACTTCTATGATGAAATTTGAGCAAAGTTGCTTTTTTTGGAATGGAATTTTTCAATATTTTTTGCGTTTCAATCAATTTGAAGTATTGTGGCATATATTTTCGGACTCTATAAGCTTCTTCGTCCGAACATAGGGGGCAACTGATATATCATTCAAAAATTTTCTTGATTGGGCACGAATCTCGAGGCAAAAACCAAGTTGGAAACTTAAAAAATTAATTCGGAGATCATATGAACTCCGATTTTAGCAAACTTATAGTCAAACTGAACATTCTCAGAAATACGAACCCAACGACACCAAATTCAACTCAATTCGAGCCCAAATGAGTCCAAATCAAAGACCCAAAGCACGTTTGGAAGGTTCAATCCATAATTCGGATTACCAAACAGTCTCCAAACGTGACATGCTTATTGTCGAATCGAGCGGCTTGACGAGACGAATCCAACGAGCCAAATATCGTCGAATTCTGATATCATTAAGGCCTTCAAAGGCTCAATAAACGGTCCATGATCAAGGGATTCAACATCGGCCGTCCATTCAAACCACTCCCAATTTACCCTTGATCTTCCTCTTATTTACTGGCCATGCCATCCTCAAAAAATTATAAATAGCCCCTCATTTCTCTTAAGAGGGGATGGGGGAAAGGAGGAAGAAGGGGCACAAGGAAGAAGAGAAGGAAAAGCTCTCTTGCCACTAGACTCCTCCTCGACCACCGCCGGACTTCCCCTCTGCTGCTGACTGACGCCGGACTTCCGCCCGGCCACTAAGTAACACCATACTCTTGTCCGGCCACTGACAAACTCCGGAATTTCCATCAGCCTCCAAGTAACGCCGGAATTTTGCCCAGCTTCTACCCGACGTCAGACCTCCACTTGTCGTCTGATTTCTACTCGACGCCAGACTTCTGCCCATTGCCGGACATTCATCGGACTTCTACCCGACGCCAAACTTCCACTCAACGTCGGACCTCTGCTAGTCATCAGATTTCTACCCGACGCCAGACTTTTGCCCGTTGCTGGACATTCGTCAGATTTCTATCCGACGCCGGACTTCTGTCCATCACTGGACTTCTATCCGACATCGTCCTTCCAACCTCCGTCTCCAGACAATGGTCTTTATGACCTCAGTCGCCCGCCGACTATGGTCTTTTCGACCTTCATCATCAGAAAAGGGTCTTTTCAACCTCAATTGCTTACCGACTACGGTCCTTCCGACCTCCATTGCCTGTCGACTACGGTCCTTCTGACCTCCGTCACCCGCCGACTACGGTCTTTCCTACCTCTGTCGCCCACCGACTATGGTCCTTCCAACTAGACGAACACATCATAAGTGATTACATCGTAAGTGATTCTTTGTATTCCCACTATATAATGTACTCCATATTATGTACATCAAGCTAAGGCCTTCCCTCCAAGGAAGGGCCTCATTTGTAATCGACTGCAAATAATAGTGGATTCATTCAAATTGGGCTAGGCCCCGCGGTTTTTCCCGCTTTTTAGAGGTTTTCCACGTAAAAATTTTGGTGTCTCTCATATATGCTACATCCTCTCTCTTTATCTGTGTGCGTGCTGGATCTTCGTACAACGCTAAGACATTAAATTTTATATTTCTCTACCGCCTCGAATATTCCAGGACGCAACAACAGTATATCTTTCTTAAAAAAAAAAAACAGTATATCTTTCTTGCTTGCTAGTTCCTTTGGGCAACTATCTCTGTAGAATTCTCAAATATTGACTCTTTTAGTACTACACTTTTTTTGAGCCTGCTTAAAAAAATAAAAAAATAAAAATAAAAAGACAGTACTCCACTGCTCCAATATTATAAATTTCTTCTCATTGAGTAGATATTATAGAATGAGCTATATCAATCACACAATCAGCTCCTCTTTACATTTCTTTTAACCATATTTGAAGGAACTCGCCTCATATCAGCGAGGAAGAAACAAAAAGAATTATTTAGAATCGCCGTTACTTCACAATATCTTCTTTCATATTTTTAGAGAGTTACGAGCCTTCTGAATGTGAAATTGATTATGGTTAGCTTTCCACTGTAGTTTATGCTGGCTTGTCTTTTGTATCTCACATTTGTCTACTTTTCTCTTCTTTCTTTTGCTTTCTTTTTCTTTGGGACTAGAGTTCCTTTTTTTGAAGAATTTTGCTTGTTTTGATCTTTATATGAGAGGTTTGAAGGTAGATTCTTAATTACTCTAAGGAGTTCATCATTTCTTTAATTCTTATTTTGATTAATAAAACTTATCTTCTTCTTATAAAAAATCAATTGAGCAAAGGTTTATAGAAGAGAAGAATGTGGGGTAGGGGTGCTCCAATAAGGAGGTTTATAGAAGAGGAGAATAAGGGGTAGGTTGCTCCAATGGCTAGCCCTACAACTAGCCTCTCGTTAATGTGATCGATAGGGCTGCAAATGAACCGGGCCCAGCCGAGCTTCAGAGTGTTTGAGATCAAGCTCATTTGCCAGGTTCCTATTCAAGCTCGGCTCGATAAGAAACGAGCTTTTCTAGTCTCTGTTCAAGCTCTAGTTCAGTTCGTTTATGTATTCAAGCTCGTTTATTTCGGCTTATCGAGCCGTTCGTTCACGTGTCCGCCCGTTTCACAAAGCCCTGCTCGAGCTCATTCACGTGTTCGCCTGTGCCTCCGTTTAAACAAAATAAATTTATTAAGTCCAGAACAACAGTTGAATTCAATCCCGGCTCTGTCTTCCCACTTCCGTTTGACATTTGGTCCAATTTTTTTCGTTTTATATAGCAAAACAAATTATTATTTTTTATAGTGTGGGATTAATGCACGTGCGGGAGCGAGCGGTAAAGATGGATCGGGAGCGGGATTTTTGAAAAGAATAAAATTAAAAAATAAATTATTAAATTAGTAAAAGTAAATTATTTAATCAGTAAAAATAAATCATTAAATTAGTAAATTTATTCGAACTCGTATCTTAGTCGAGCTCTAATCGAGCTTCTTAACGAGCTTTAAATGATACTGCTCATGAGCATAAACGAACCAAACACCAAGTTGTTTAAGCTCGTTTATTTAGCTATCAAGTATTTATAAAAATATTAATGCTCGTTCGTTTACCTTATCAAATGGACATGAACGAGCTCTTATCGAATCGAGTCACGAGCAACTCATCAAATACTCGATTCATTTGCATCCTAGTGATGGATAACAAGTTAAAAAAAAAATCCTGCCGCCACCAATGTGCAATCACATGTCCAAATCCATTCATTCCATCAATCACAACATAGTCCAAATCCATTCATTCCATCATGAGTTAATATATAGTTATCAAAAGAAACAAATGAATATATTTATGAATAATAATAATTCTATTTATACAAAGAAGTATTATTGTTTACAGAGTAATATGAGATTTTAAGTTTTTTTCCTAAAATCTATGAGGTTATATACATTGGCTGATTCTTAGATAGGAAGCTTTTCAGAGAAGGAAACTCCCAGGTTGGAATGGGGCTTCTATAGGAAAGTTTAGTTAGATAAAATGACTGCGCATTGGTTTTCAGTACAAATTTATTTCTTTTTCATCTTTGTTCTATCAAAGCCAACTTTATTTCCATTCACATCAATGTGTTTTCCTTTGTTAGGAACAATAAATCAGCAAACTTTCAATACATTAATACGCTAAAATTTCAACAAATGAATGTGATTTTCAAGAAGCCTATAACCCTATAAATTGATATCTAAGCATATGAGAAAAAAAAAAAAAAGCATTAAGACTTTCATTGATCTCTCCTTAAACCACAATGAAAAAATTGGCCAAAATATGGTTCAACGCATCAGACATCAAGAATAAGCAACCCGAATTGGAACGCTGTGCAGAGCCTCTTCCAGTTCCAGAAGAGACTTCAGATTCTCGATTTCCTGGAACACAACCATATGTAACGAGCAATAATATAGAATCATTGCGTATCAGGAAATGTAAAAATACGTTTTTCATCTCTGAGACCCGCTTCTCATCCAACGGTCCCCCGCATAGTGTTATGATAAGCTTTGAAAATGGTGGAATAAAGATGCATGTAAAAATAGATGGTAGAAAAATTTACACGGTAGATATTACAAAGAAAGTTCAAGGAAATGAAGAGCTCAACATTGATGGGATGGTGGTTGACTTTGTATGGTATCTTAATCGGATTCCATTGAGGTTTTTATTCTATACAAGAGAGTCTTCCTCCCATGCAGAGGATCTCGGCAGCAGTAGCCACAGTGATGGGCCAGATAGTTCTGCTAAAGATTGGAATGATCATAAGCATATTTATTTGGTGCACATCTTGGGGGACTAAGAGTACAATTTTATTTTAGAAGTTTATTTCGTAATGAATTATAAGATTTTAGATAAGCACAAAAGTTTTATTTTGCTCGCTCATCTTGCAAGTAAAAGTAAGGTTAAAAATGTAATTTCATTATAAAATTATGCTAAATTTTCAATTTCTTTGACTTTATTAATTCTAAACAACTTTTTTTTATAATTTTTATGTACATAAAAATTTCTTTAATTTAGTCTTCAATATTTTTAAAATTATATAGCAAAAGCCATTAGAAGGTGGTTATTTTGTTAATAAAAGAAAAAAAAAAATATTATTTTAGGGTTTAGGATTTAGGGCGAAAATCATTTATATTTTAAAAGAAATATAATTATTTGATGTTTAATTAAATTTTATTATGATGAACTATTTAAGAGACGTATTTGACAGAAATTTAATGGAATATTTTTTATTTGTTAGTGTACGAAGAAAAAAATTTAAATATTAGTATCACTATTTACTTTTAAAAAGAGATATTTAATTATTTGATGTTTGATTAAATTTTTTGTAATTAAATACTTTAGGAGATAATATTTATGATATGAAAGATAAGAATTCAAGTAAAATTATTTTATCAAATTTCAAAAAAAAAATAATATTAACTAAAATTTATTTTTAATACTATTATTTCTAAAGACAAAATTTATATAAAGATATAATCACAAAATTATTGCTTAATTTAATATTTAACGTTTTCTACTTTAAATAAAAAAAATTAGATCTCTTTAATTTGTATCTCTTAATGAAAATATAATATTTCCACCCCAAAAAAAAAGAAAATATAATAAAATTTTCATTAATTATTGTACATATTTATATAAATTATTTATACCAAATTATATTATAAAAACCAAATTAACTGCTATATAATTTAATTTACTTAGCTAAATATTTTTAAATAATATCTATATAAATATATTTATTTATATCTAACTGTTTGAGGTCCAACATCAAATAAATAATATTATCTTTAAAAATAAATAGTGTGAATAATATTTAATTTTTCTCTTCGTACACCAACTAATAAAAAACTATTTCATTAAAATTTATTTAATACATCTCTTTAAATATTTAATCTTAAAAAATTTAATTAAACATATTATATTTCTTTTGAAATATAATTATTTGAGGAATTTAATTTTTCTCTTTCCACGCTGACTTCAAATACTTTAAAATCAATACATGTTACTTAATATTAAAGAACAGAAAAGGAAGAAAAAGAGAGATGAGATTTTTACATACCTAACACTTAAAATTACTCTATTTACTTATTTAACATGCAAACTTCACTATTTACTCTTATACCACCTAAACACAACTAGGCTCATCTAAATTACCACTCCCGTTATCTCCTGTCACACACTCACCCCGACCCTATCTTTCGCGCGGGAATCACCTCTTCTCTTCGTTGTTATTCGAGCAGCTACCTCTCTCACGTTTGAATCCCACACTCTCGTCTTCTCCAACCCGTGCGAACACATCCCTCAACAGCGCGGAATCCATCGACGTTTGGCGTTTGAATCCCACGTCGGTCGTCTTCTCCAATCCGTGCGAACACATCCCAATGAAGAGGACATTAAGTTTCATGTGAACGTCCCAATCTAGCAACCCCCTTTGGCATTTGAATTCCACGCCACTCGTCTTCTCCAGCCCGTGCGAACACATCCAAACTTAAGGTCATCTTTGTTCAGGAAAAAGATGTATAAATTCCTTCTCTAGTTATTTATGAGAAATTAGGTGCTCACATCCCTGTTCATAAAAAGATGTATAAATTCAATAATAATTACGTACTTGTTTATGCTTTATGGATAAAATTTATCTTATATGTCAATAATTGTAACCGCAGATATGGACTGCAATAATTTGTGTTCTATTGTCTTCAAATATGGAAGATATTGGACTGCGCTGAAGGGCCAAAGCAGGATAAAATATATCGATGGAAGTAAAAAAACTTTAAAGTTTAAGAGAGATGATATTAATTTGTTATTATTGAAAGAACAAACCGAACTACTTTGCCGGTGACTTAGGGGTCATACCTACAAGCTACATTATCATATTAATGGGACATCACCTAAAATTTATATGCCGATTATGAGTGATACATATGTAATGGACATGCTTACAGGTTCCTGTGATGGCAATAGAGTGGAGGTGGTGGTTGTAGTGAAAGATCATTAAGAAGATATGGGTCATGCGGATGACATTCAGTATGTCGAAATGCATGATTTAAGTGCGAACAATAGGGTGAACAATAGTAGATGGTTTGCGTGTGGTTTCTTTCCGGCTCAACTTGAAGACAAAAATTCTTTATGTGTTAGTTCGCGTTTTGAGGATTCATTAAGTTTCATACAAGCCATTCATTCTAATGCAATTTATAAAACTTCGCTATCAAGATTAAAGCTAGTGACAAATCAAGAGTTATTGCTATATGCACATACCGTGGTTGTTCATGGAGAATACGTGCTTTATTATGTTCAGATGGCCATTCATTCGAAGTTAGAAAATTACATTCGATATATTTTTGCCCAGGGGTAAACAGAGTTGGAAACAGACAAGCTACTACAAGCTCGATTGCACATGAAATCAAGGATATCGTGAAAAGAAATCTTGATATTACACCAAAGTACATCGGTAATAACTTAGAGAACACTTTTGGTTTGTATTTACCATACATGAAAATATGGTGTTCAAGGAAATTAGCAAGAGACCAAATGCTTGATTCAATAGATGATAACTATAAGTGGGTGCCGACACTAAAGTCCGAGTTAATCAATAGGAATCCTAGCTCACATATACCGTACCTATGTGATAACCAAAACCAATCATTTAAGAGGTTCTTTGTCAGTTTCAAGGTCTGCATTGATGGGTTTCTTGTTGGCTGCAGATATTTAATAGGCATTGATGCTTGTCATCTGAAATCAAAATATTTAGGTGTACTCCTTTCTATGAATTATTTAGATGGGAATAATGGTCTTTTTATTATTGCATTCACCATAGGGGTGTCAAAATCGGGTTTCGTGTCGGGTTCGGGTCGAACTCGAACTGACTGGGGTTCAAACGGGTCAACCCTAACCCGACCCGGGTAGGTAAACATGTCAAAAATTCAGACCCGGACCCGACCCGTCGGGTTGCCGGCTTGCCGAGTTGACCCGACCCAACACGAAACAGCGGCGGGACGGCAAAGCGGGGGGAGGCAGCGGCGGGCAGGCTAGACGGCGAGCGGTGCGCGGGCAGGATAGCTCGCGTCCGCGAGCAGGCAGGGCAGCTCGCGTCTGCGCTCTGGTAGGGCAGCTGGGCAGTGCAGCGCGCGGGCAGGGCACGACCACGAGGGCAGGCAGGCGGGCTGCAGCTGGTAGGCGCGGGCAGCTACGGGCAGAGCTCGGGCAGGGCGCAGGCAACCGGGTAGGCGCTCGGGCAGCCGGGGCAGCGCAGATAGATCATTTTAAACGGGTTTTCGGGTTGACCCGGCAACCCGTCGGGTCAACCCGAACCTGACCCGTTTTTCAAACGGGTCGAATCCGGGAACTCGAACCTGACCCGTTTTGAAATTGGGTCGGGTCAAACCCGAAATTTTTGGGTCGGGTTCGAGTCGGGTTTTCGTGTCGTGTCAAATATTGACACCCCTAATTCACCATTGAGGAATCTGAATCAAAGAGAAGTTGGGAGTGGTTTATGATGAATTAGTCCCAAACTTTTAATATTGATATAAAACATTTAGCCTTCATATCGGATATGGAGAAAGGGTTAGGTGAAGCTATTAAGGTTATCTTTCCTAATACCGAGCACATAGTTTATATGAGACGCCTTTGGAAAAATATTAAGGCACTTTTTTGTTGTGATGATAGCCGCATATTACAGAAGTTGGTGTGGACCGCCGTAAATTGTTACAGCCTGCATGAGTTCAATTCTAAGCTAGAACAAATTTTTTGCATCAGTCCAGAAGTTCATTCATACCTAAGTTTTTTGGCATGTAAGTGGTTGAAAGGAACTTTCTCAAAGCATATTAAGAACCACTACAACACAAATAACATGGCAGAATCCTTCAATTCATGGGTAGAGGAGGCAAGGAGTAAGCCACGTGGTGGATCTGATCGACATGATAAGAGGAATGCTAATGGAACAACATTCTCAGAGAAAGTTAAATTATACTTCTCAGAAGGGGTCTCTTGTTCCATATGTAGGGGAGTACATTAGAGATGTTACAACAAGAAAGGAACATTTCATTATACGACAGTACTACTTCAACCAAAGCTGAAGTTGAAGGGAACTATGAGCGTCATGAGGTGGACATAAAGAACCGAATGTGTAGCTGTGGGTTTTGGCAATTATCTAGACTATCCTGTGTACATGGTGCATCATTTGTCGGAACAAAACATCACAATTTGTGGCACACACATGTGGATGTAACTGAGACAATATGATTGGAACGAACTTTTGCTACATTTGCACTCCTTAAGCGATTCATATCTTCCAGTTCACCATTTTGTTCTTCAAACCACCTAAAATATCCACAATCATCTTTCAATCTCTTTCAGGGACATCGATAAAACTTTCTTCCGCGATTATTAACTTTATAGCAAGTATAGATTACAACAACAACAACAACATCAAGCCTTTATCCCACTACGTGGGGTCGGCTACATGAATCCTTTTTCTCCATTGTGTCCTATTAAAAGTCAAATTCTCGTTTAAATCTAATAAAAAAAGATCATTTCTAATATTTTCTAACCAAGTCTTTTTAGGTCTACATCTACCTTTCTTAACATAAGTCAAATCTAAGACCTCTACTTTCCTAACCGGGTCATCGGGAGGCCGCCGTTTTACGTGACCAAACCATCTAAGGCGACTCTCTCTAATCTTATCTTCCACTGGAGCTACTCCAACCTTTTCACGAATATGCTCATTTCGTATCCTATCTCTAAGGGTAAAGCCACTCATCCACCTGAGCATCCTCATCTCTGCAACACTTAACTTAGAATTATGCTTCTCTTTTAATGGCCAACATTAAGCACCATAAAGCATTGCAGGTCTCATCACCATCTTATAGAATTTTCCCTTAAGTTTGAGGGGTACTTTTCTATCACACAATAAGCCCGATGCATTCCTCCACTTCAACCATCCAACTTGGATTCTGCTGATAATATCCCCATCTATATCACCATCACTCTGAACAATAGATCCAAGATATCTAAAACGTGTACTCTTATTAATGACTTGATCGGCCAAAGTCACAATGCCCTCACTAGGTCTATTATTACTAAAATTACACTCCATATATTCTGTTTTAGATCTACTCAAGCGAAAACCTTTAGACTCTAAGGTTGACCTCCACAATTCTAGTTTACCTTCAACTCCCTCTCTAGTCTTATCAACAAGAAGAATATCATCAGCAAAAAGCATACACCAAGGTACATCCTCTTGCAAATGTCTAGTGAGAACATCGATGACTAAAGCAAAAAGATATGGGCTTAAGGCTGATCCTTGGTGTAATCCAACCGAAATAGGAAAATACTTGGTCAAACCACCTTGTGTTTGAACACAAGTAATAGCTCCTGCATACATATCTTTAATGATTTGAATATAAGCGTTATTAACTTCTTTCTTTTCAAGAACTCTCCATAGCACTTCTCTTGGAACTTTATCATATGCTTTTTCTAAATCAATAAATATCATATGTAAATCCTCCTTATTCTCTCTATATTTCTCCATCAAACCTCTTAATAAATGTATGGCTTCCATAGTAGACCTACCCGGCATAAATCCAAATTGATTTTGAGAAACATTAGTATCACGCCGCAACCTATGCTCCATAACTCGTTCCCATAGTTTTAAAGTATGACACATTAACTTAATTCCTCTATAATTCGCACAATCTTGTGCATCACCTTTATTCTTAAAAATAGGGATTAACACACTCATTCTCCACTCATCTGGCATCTTTTTAGTCTTCAAAACAGTATTAAAAAGTTTAGTAAGCCAAGAAATTCCTTCATCTCCTAAGCATTTCCACACCTCTATTGGAATATCATCAGGTCCAACAGCTTTTCCACCCTTCATTTTCTTTAAAGCCTCTCTAACTTCGGTTTTACTAATACGCCGATAAAAACAGAAATCTTTATTTTCATTTAAGGTGCTAAGGTCACTACAGTCAATTTTATTTTCACATTCTTCATTAAAAAGTTTAGCAAAATATCTCATCCACCTTTGTTGAATATCATCTTCTAAAAAAAGTACTTTTTGATCTTCATCCTTAATACACTTCACTTGAACTAAATCCTTACTACTCCTATCTCTTTGTTTGGCTAGCTTATACATATATCTTTCTCCCTCCTTAGTATCTAATCTATTATATAAATCACTAAAAGCTAAACTCTTTGCATCACATATTGCTTTCTTAGATTCCTTACGTGCCTCTTTATATAATTTCCAATTATCAAAATTTTTACAATTAAACCAATTTTTATAACAAATCTTCTTATTTTTAATTTTTTCTTGCACATTTGGATTCCACCACCAACTATTTTTACTATTAGGAGCTTTTCCCTTTGAAACTCCAAGCACATCTTTTGCAATATTCTTAATATTACTAGCCACTTTTTCCCACATAACATTAGCATCCTCATGCACAGATAAAATCTTAAGATCTAAAATCTTACTCTCAAAAATATTTTTGTTAATATTCTTTAAATGCCCCCATCTAATCCTAGGAAAACGTTTTACTTTATTTTTTAATTTCTTCCCCATTATCTTCAAGTCCAAAACTAATAAACGATGTTGGGTACATAAGTTTTCACTCGGAATAACTTTACAATCTTTGCAATCTAAACGATCTAATTTCCTTATAAGAAAATAATCAATCTGAGTTGTACTATATCCATTTTTATAAGTAATGAGATGCTCATTCCTTTTCTTAAATAATGTATTAGCAATTAAAAAATCATAAGCTAAACAAAAATCTAATATGGACTTACCACCTTCATTTGTCGTTCCAAACCCATGGCCACCATGAATGCTTTTAAAATCATCTACCTCTCTACCAACATGTCCATTTAAATCTCCTCCAATAAAAACTCTTTCTTCAAGAGGTATCTTTTGTATTAATTCTTCTAAGTCATTCCAAAATTTTAATTTTGAATCCATATCCAAACCCACTTGAGGAGCATAAGCACTTATAATGTTAACAATCTTAGCATCAACAATAATCTTTAAAGCTATAATTCTATCTCCAATTCTATTAATATTTATAACATTATCCTTCAAACTCTTATCTAAAAATACACCTACACCATTTCTAGTACGACTCCTACCCGAATACCAAAGTTTAAATCCTAAACTATCAATCTCCTTAGCCTTCTCTCCAACCCATTTAGTTTCCTGAATGCACAGAATATTTATCTTCCTATGAATCATAATATCTATTAATTCCATTAATTTTCCTGTAAGGGAACCTATATTCCAAGTTCCTATCTTAATTTTAGTTTCATGGACTAGCTTCTTTGCCCACATCCGTCCTTGATGTGGTAACCCTTGCCTATTTAACACTAAACCCGGGCGGCGGTGCAGCGGCCCTTGCACACTTGTCGCTGTATTCAGGCCATACAACGCGTCGCTTCCAGGGGACGCCCTAACATTAACACAATTTCTTAAAGGATTCATGTCATTATTATTCGACAAGTTTTACGCTGGCTGTCGACTACCTAACGCAACCCTCCACTTTTCTCATCCAGGACTTGGGACCTGACAACGGCAAGTATAGATTGAACATTGGAAATTGCAACGACAATAGATCGGTTTGTCTAGGCTTCTCATTGATGGTGTCGAGCGGCTCGAACTCATGTCACAAATCCAATATTACTACAAGTACAAAACAAAGCTCCCATTCAAAAATCCACAAAAAATAAATACCTTAGCCAAAATTAAGCTATCATTCAGAAATCCACAAAAAATAAATACAACATCACGTTTACAATTTTTTAGGGACATTTATAAGGGATCAAGGCCTGATTAAGATATATGCTTATCAAATTAATCCTCTTCCCATAGGCTGATGAGCAGCAGTGAATTTGGCCTTAATGGTGGTTCCCAATATACAAACTTACTTTGATGGTGCAGAGAGAAACCACAATATCGATGGGTAGTCCAATGCCATCTCAACTTGATAAAAAATAGAGTATTGCTCAATGAGCGCAACATAGGTAACGGTACATGGTGTAGAAATGTAAAAGAAGAATATCAAACCTACGCGACCTATGTGAGAGGGGAGGCCGAAGGCAATTCCGAGCGAAATCGGGTTGACAAATAGCAAATCTAGATAGTGAAATGGAGAAGACGAACAATATACTTGGACGAACAAATTGATAAGCCAAAGTAGCGAGGCGAACAATAGTGCGAAATGAAGATGTGAGCAGCAAGTATCGAGCGAGGAAGAGGCGATGCTAGCGAAGTAGACGTTCCAGAATTCGGGATGGGGGTGTGGGTTTGACGGGAGGCAACAAAGTGGCACATTTGATTAGGGCAAGGGTTATTAGGTGGTAGAAGAGTAAATAATGAAGTTTGAGTGTTAGATAAGTAAATAGAACAGTTTTAAGTGTTAGGTACGTAAAAATTCCAAAAAAAATTGTGACAGGATAATATTAATTAATGTTTTTTAAAAAATTAATTTGGCTGAATAAAACAGGAAAAAAGAGGAAAAAAAAAATTGTGACCGATAACTTGCGGTCCTTTGGATCCCTTCACGTGACCCCTCTACTCCACGCATGCATCCAGTCAATGGCGTTGCCAGCGACTATAACTCTTTTAAAATTTTTATTTTTTTTATATTTATCAGAATAATATTAACTGTTAAGTGTTAACCTATCTATTTATAAAATTTGTCCATTATTTAACTATGCGTGTGCTCCCACTCTTATCACTTACCATTCACAACAACTTTGTATATTTCATGAATTGGGCTAAGGCGCAAAGCCCTATTCCCAACCGCCGAGGCTCAAAAGAGTCAGACTCGCATCTTTGGTCGTGGAGAGATATCGATCCCATTACAACTAGCTGTCTCAAGCTGACCGAAATGTTTCTAGTGTTCAGCTCTTGGGTTTTCTTCATTCCTATGCTTAATTGGAAGCTTTAAGTGCTTCAATACCTCAAAACCAGGCCAGCCGAGAACTTATTGTTGTCTCATGTTAACTGTTGTGCTGTTTATCAGCTTTGGAGAGCCTGAAACGCAAACAATATAGTTGCCGGTGCCACTGTCTTTGGGTCCATCGCAACGGCTCTCTGCAGTCCTTTGTTGGAGCAACGGAACACCATTCAGCCAAATAGGCTAGCTGTCCAACTGCAATTACTGGTGTCCCCCTCTGCAAACTGAATAAAGGTCGTCTACATGGATGGTGCTCTTCTCCCCTCCCGCCCAACAGGCAACAGGTATTGGAGCCGTCCTTCGCAATGCAGCTGGGGAATTCACTATGGCAGCTGCTTATAAGCAAAGGGAGCATTGGGATGGTACGCGAATTGCACTTGAAGCATTAATTGCTCTTTATTCCAGAAATGTTGGATGAAGGAGACAGCATTAATGTGATTAGATGGTTTCAACAGTCTAAAAGTTAAAAAAAAAAAAACTCAAACGGGTTTGTGAGCTAACCAAAATTTTCTCAATCATAATTTCGCCATAGTTGCAGTTGTCGGGTCGATTGCAATGAAACTTGGTAAAAATATGTTGCTTTAAATGCTGAAAGTTGTTCGAAATTGATTGTAGAGGCTCTATTAGGTTTTAAAAGAATCTATATTAAGTTTAGAAAGTCTAATATTGAACTTTGAGATTGAAAAATGCATACATATGCTTGCCCAGACCCAAAAGTAGTCCAAAAACAACCGATCAAGCCAGTCGGCTTGTGTGCCCACCCTAGAGCCAGCATGGATCCGCCCTTGATTTTTAATATACTTTTCACATTTTATTCTTTTTTTTTTTTCGCTTTATGCACCAATATAATACTTGATTCTAAGCTTCATATTAACGTTGAGTGTAAATATTTGTAATATCAAGCATTAGCATTGATGTTAATGCCATCGATATCATTCAAGATGATGAGCTGCAACTGGGGCTTAAGATATATCCTTAAAAACTATAATAAAATTAATAGGGAAAGGGACTTCTCATTTTAAGACAAAAATTTGAAAATTCGAATGTTTTTTAACCTTCTTAAAAATCTTTAATGATGATAATGAAGAGTGTGTTAACATCATATATGTTTTAGTCAATCTGTACGTATATTATGTTTACGACCACTAATATTTTGTACGGGAAAATCAATATTTTCTTAAACTTATTTATTTTAAATGAAGAAAATATTTATTTAAATAAATAATGTTTATCTAGTTTTTTTGAGTTTTCTCAAATGCAAATTGATCATTAAGCATAAGCTCACTTTTGTTAAAATATTAACGGAGATATTGATAAAATTGTGGATCTGATTGTTAATTGACACTACAAAATTTTTGTTGTATTCTTAATTATGTGGACTATACATTGCTATGATTTAACATTTTTTTCTAACTGCGCTAATTTGTTCAAAAGTTGTTCCCACGCAATAAAACTAAGAAGATTTCATAAAAATTTACTTTTAAAGTTCATATCTTTTAAAAGCATATATATATATATATATATATATATATATATATATATATATATATATATAAATTTCCCTTTAACTGAAATTTCATTTTGTTTGACTTCTCCCTTTAAAAAATAACTCTATATTAATTATAACTATAGAAATTTTATAAAGTTAGACTTCATATTTTTAAAATAATCAAATTTTATAATCACATAAAATAATGCAAGTATAGACAAGCCTTTTTTAATAATAAATTTACAATGTGAAAGTCATATAAGCTGATTATTTTGTTGATAAAAGAATACAAAAATAAATTAAGAGATTTTTATTTAATATTTTTAAATAAATAAGTGTACATTATTTTACTCATAGTATTCAAAGTATATTAACATTTTGAGTTGGCATAAATAGATTGAATGTAACATATACCCATGAGGTTAAACATATAAGTTGATTATTTTATTAATTATAATAGAATAAAAATAAAAAATTATAGGAGAATTTTATTTGAAAATATTATTTAAAAAAGAATAAATTAAGATTATCATATTCAAAACCCTAAAAAACTATTAATATGCTGATATGTTGTGTTTTATCATAATTGTCAAAATTTATGATATATTATGGCCACATTAAAATTCTCATTAACCACTCGATATTTAAAAAAAAGGTTTGGAGTAGCGTGTAAATGAGTCGAGCCAACCTCTGAGTCACACATAGCCACATCCGTTGAAGGTTGATAATGCAATTTTTATAGGTTCTCGTTCGTCTGTTGCGCATATGTTGGTCGAGCTTGACATCACCAAAAAGTATACTGATGGAGTGTGGATTGGCCCAGAAAAGTTTGACTATATTCAGAATGCTGAGATGGAAGTATTCCCTAACTTTTGTGTTCACAGTAAATGCATTGGTCATTTGAGGGATGCTTGTCATCTCTTGTCTTCTGTCCTGAAGAATGTCCATAATAATGCTAATTCTCTTAATAATTCTGATGGGAATGTCACTGTTGCTAAGGGTAATCTGTTTAATGTTACTATTTCTACTTTAACGCCTACATTACATGTTAATGATTTGGTGGTGGATGATGTGAATGTTGTGACTGATCTTCCTGCTGTAGCTCTAATTGGGGGTAATGGTGATCAACTCAGTTCAAGTGCAGAGGAAAATGGGGTCTCTGTTCATTATGGATTGGTTCCTGTTGTGGGGGAAGACCCGTCGGATGTTGGTCCTATTGTTGGGGTTGATCCGTCGATAACTGTTAAGCATGTGTCTAATAATTGTGTTAGAGAAGAGGGTTTTAGGGAGTATACAGGAACCAATATTTGTTTGTTTAACGTTAGAGCCAGTCCCATTTCGTCCACTAGAACTGATGTTAGAAATGAAGTTGTTGCTCTTGTAAATTCTGGTGGTAATTCGGTTTCGTTGGAACCTATGGATGTTTTGGTTTCTAATATGCCTGTGGAAAGTGATTATAGTGTTGTTGCTTCTGTGGGCTTGCCGTGTAACTTGAGGGTGAATGAGGATATGTCGTTTGTTAATGTGTCGATTGAGCTTATTTCTTCTGATGAATTGAAGGCTAAATTATCTTTAAATTTGATAGAAACTCGTGTGGATCAATCTAATTGGCTGAATAGGTTTGTTTCCTCGCCTTGTGGGGATGCTGGAGATGATTTGGATGAGCTTTTTGATGAGTTTCATTAGTTATATGGTTTAAATGTGAGTCGTAATGTCCAAAAAGCCTTATCTCATGGTGGAAGCAAACGTCGTAGGCAAAAATCTAGGAAGAAGTAATTTTCTGTTTGATTTTCTTTCTTATGTTTATGTGCCTCATTTGGTGTTTGTGGATCCTTTTGATTGGTTGGTTGTTGCCCGTTACTACTCAGTTAAGGGGTTTTTTGTTTGTTGGCTTCTCTTATATCCGGCTTTTGTGGTAGTCTTGGTTGTTTTGATTGGCCCTCTCTGTGGTCTGATGGGTGTTGTGGATACCTTTGTAGGTTCCTGTTATGTTCTGGCTCTGTTTTGCTTTTCTATGCTTTGTCTTATGTTTCTTGCAGGTTGTAGACTGCATGGCTGATGGTGGCTTCTTCTGGAATCTCTGCTAGTTGTTGGTTCTTAGGTTGGTTTTGTTTTTTTTTGGCTTTTTTGTATTTTCTTTGTTTATTGTATTTAATTTGATTCTAAAGCTTGTAGGTTTTGCTTCAAATGTTGTATTTTAGAAGGATTTGGAGTCATTAAAGACTTGTAATATTTCTTTATATTAACGCGTAGGCCCCTCCCGTGGATGGGTTTTATCCAAAAAAAAAAAGTTGTGTTTTATTATAATTGTCAAAATTGATGATATATTATAGTTTCTTGAGATAGAATATATCATGGCCACATGAAAATTCTCATTAAGCACTCAGTATTTAAAAAAAAAAGATTTGGAGTAGGTGTGTAAGTGAGTCGAGCCGACGTCGAGTCACACTAGCTTGAGCTTGAGCTTGATTAATTAATCAAATTCGAGCTTGAGCTTGGGCTTAATTCTATAAGTTCGTGCCCGCTCGTTTATAATGAAAGAGAAAAATTGATTAATTCAAGCAGTCATACTAATAAAATTATAAAAGAATAAAAAATTATTAAAAAAATAATAAGAAATCGCATAATATTAAAAAGTAAGATATAATTTTTAAATGTTTTTAATAAATTTATATTTGAACTCTGAATTCTAATATATTTTAAATAAATTTTATATCAATGATTTTTAAATAAGTCGGTTCACAAACTAACGAGTCGAGTTGAGGCTAGCTCAAATTTTACTCATTAGCTTATCGAGCTCGAGCACACAAGCCTTTTATCATACCAACTTGCGAGTCGATTTGACTCACTTACACTATTTGAGAGTTTTATCATCTTCAAATTCATAACTTACAGTAGTATTTTTAAAATTTAAATTCTTGACCAAATCATTTAAATGAAATTAAAAAATAATTATTTCATAAAAATGATACAAATGGAAAGCTCCAAGACCATGTCATTCACAAACCATCCATATCAAAAATCGTGCAGGACCGACCGCTGTGATGGCAACACGTGGATGAAATTATCCAATCATTGTTCTATAACGAACCTGGACGGATTTATCAACAAAAGAAACGTATCAATATATTTATCATTAATAAATATTAGTAATTATTTACTTATATGAGATTATGTTTTTCTTTCTAAAATTTATTGAGAATATAGAGTAATTATTTTCTTTGGCTCAAGGTTTCTCAAAGAAGGAAAGTCATAGGCTGGCAATGGGTCTTCAATATGAAAGTTTTTGGCGAGATTAATTGGCTATAGCCTATATGGGTTGAATTTTTATCATATAGTTTTCTATAGAAATATTTCATTTTCATCTTTGTAATGTTTCCATTCGTAGCTTCTTACCACAACTCTATAAATTGATATCTAAGCTCCTCTCTTATATCATGCAAGAGAAGAAATAATCATAATTAAGGATTTAAATTTTTTTTTGAGCCATGATGAACAAAATCTCAAATATTTGTTGCGGCAGATCCGACACAGATGCAGTGGAACCAGAACGTACTTCAGGTCAATTTTTCCAGCATTTGAGGCAGTATTGGTTGAGAGGCAAGAAGCACGGAAATAGCTACCTCATCTCGGAAGCCCACTTCTTACCTAAAGGTAACTTATACGATATTGCGATAAGCTTTGATGGAGAGGAAAGAGCGAAGATGATTGTGGCAATAGATAATAAAATTGTCTCCGTGTTGAATATTAAGGATAAACTTGAAGGGACTACTGAGCTATACTTGAATAATGCTCAATACTTGAGTGATAGGCTGGTGATAATTTTTAATTGGAATCTCTCTGGCGAAACAAAGTTCTTTAGATTCTATACAAAGCCTTTACCACGTAAAACCGCTACCGGCAGTAACAGTTATAATAATGGTGACAATGAAGAGCTTGATTTTGTTGAAGAGGAATTCGAGGGAGAGTGGTATATCTGTCGGCTTAATGCTTATGTAGTCGAATAGCCTTTTATTGTATAAATTAATGTTGTAATAAATACGAATTATATGATAAGAACCTATGACATTTTACGACTGAAAAGTAAGATAAATGATTATAACTGAAGGATCCTTGATCTTAGGCATACACCAATCTAGTTTTATCATAAAACAAAAATTAAGCTTCAATGTGCACTATTTATCAAATATCATTCTATTTTAATCATTCATCTTACATTTTCACATAAAGTTATATCATTTGAGTTTCTTGTCTTAAGTGCTTCTTTAGTTGCAATGATTGTAATAGTTTCTTATGATAAGATATAATAAAATGTTGATTAATTTGTGGATATGATGATTTATTGGCTTGAAATTAGGGGTGTTAATATTTGACATGACTCAAAATCTTGACCTGAATTGGACTCGAAAATTTCATGTCTGGGTCAACCCGTTTGGAAAACGGATAGGGTTTGGGTCAACCAAAAAACCCGATCACCCAATCCATCACGCTTGCCGCCCATCGTTCTTGTGCTCACTGCTCACACACTCTCACGCTCGGGCGGTCGCAATTGCTCGTGCTTGCGGTTGCACCATCACTTAGTTGCACCAGCTTGCCTCATGCTCGCTCTAGCAACTCGCCTCGCGTTGTGCTCGCCTCGCCTAATCGGGTTAGTGTGTCGGGTCGAGTTAACCTTGGTTTAGGCTGGTTGGGTTCGGTTTTCGATTTCTGACCCTTTTGTATAATCAAGTCGGCTTCGGATCAGATCAATTGAGGGCGGGTCATTTTCATGTTGGACCCAAACCCGACCCAAAAACTCATTTCACCCCTATTTTGTAATAGGAGTAGGATTACAATTTAACTTACAAGAAGGTGGTATTTAGAAAAAAAAAAAGGTGGTATTTAGAAATTTGTAATAGGAGCAGGATTACAATTTAACTTACGAAGGAGTAAACTCGTCAATTTGTTTGGCACAGTGCAGAATGTGCCAAATCAATTGACACATTCTGGAATGTGCTGAATAAGTTAACGCATTCTGTGTTGTGCCAAATCAATTGGCGCATTCCCCCCTCTCGCCAGCCGCCAACTCGCGAACTCTTATGTGCGTGGATTTGTATGCGGTGTGAATTGCTATTTATGAAATAATTTGGATGTTAAGATATGAAAGGTTGATTAAATTTCATCTTTGATTTTGAAGATTTAGTATATAATATATATATGTAATGAAATTAAAATTTTGGTCTCCCAAATTTTTGGCTATTTCGTTTCATAAATTTTTTTTTGTTCAAATATATTAAATTAAGTTTAATTTAAAATTTTGTGAACATTTATAAAATTAAAACCTCAAAGAGAAGAACATTGTACCTTTATAAAGAACCAAGTAATTAATTCATTTTGATTTACGATATATTTTTAAATGTTAATGGTGAAATGTATTGTGATTTATTGAAAATATGTTAAATTAGAATAATTTTAATTAAGAAAAATTGAATTTTTAATAAATTTAACTATGTTCAAAATAACTAAGTAAATATTTAGTGTTATTAGCCAAATCCTTAAAGATGTAAGATGTTGATTAGCTTGTGTTGAGCTGGAGTTATGCTGGTCGAGTTAATAATTGAGTAATATATTTTTTAAAAATAAATTTATAATGTAAGCAATACAGAAGAAATTTTGTATGTTCCAAATTATTAATTTTTTTAATTAAGTAAATGTCGAAGTTTGTAGAATTTAAATTTAGCTGGTAACATCTGAAAATTGATGGAGTTAATAATGGGGATTGTAAATTGAGCTGATAATATTTGAAAAATGATGGACTTAATATTGGAGAATTTAAACTGAGCTAGTAACATTTTTATAATGTAGAAGTCTTTTGTATTATGAATAGAAAATCTTAGTATTTATTTAACTATTTTATTTGTAATATTTAAAGAATTATGTAAGTGTATTCATGATATGCGAGTTCTGTATCAACATTTACTGAATAGCTATAATTGGTGAGCACTTAGGATTTCCATGTGAAAATTCATTCAACGCATATGATCCTTTTCGTTTTGTCTCATTTTTCATCAATATGATGATGTAGTTTGTAGCAACCTATCAAATCAGATGAGTTGTGATGATGTAATGTCCAATTAAGCAAAATTATAATTTCAAGATGTATATGAAGGTGAGATATCTTTAACCTTCGCTACTTAAGGGGTGCATGTACATACGAAGTTGATCTGTGAAGGCTTTAGTTGCTTCCTTCAAAATGAATTGGCCATGTATGGAACGCATTCGAGGCATACCCAACAAAGAAAGGTTCTATAGTTCTAAGTAGAAGAATACATGATTGTATGACACGGGTCGTTAATAGTCCGTTCGAGCGAAAGACGAATGCAAATGAGATTTTTAGGTGTTGCATCCATGAATGATCAGAAGATGAAAATTGTGTACTTTGGCATATGCATGCTGAAGTATTGAAGATAAAAATTTACAAGACGAGAAATTTTCTAAATGTTGCCGGTTGGAAATATCTAAAAATGAGGTTCCGAGAACATGATCATCATCAAGTTAGTTCTATTTTTTTACAAATGTGATATCATGAGATACAACATGAGAAAGAAGTTGGCCATTTGGGTGATGTTACTTGTAGCAACCTAGACCTTGTTGCTAGACCTTGATCATGTGATTTTATATTCTCCTTGATATTTTGGTATGGATGATTTCATTTTGAATTTATATAAGAATCATATGAAGAAACTATTACCTGAAGGCAAGCCAAGAAAGTTTTTTAATGGCGTGAACTGACAACGCCTTCAGCATAAGTTTGAGTTTAATTTCAAGTCCTGCCCAACTCAAATCCAACGTCAACCACATCTGCATATGCTGCTCAGGAAATAGTAACTCTATGTATTAGTATCCATATTTGATTATATTGTGTTTTCTTCCCCATGCTTATTAAAGTTTATATTTAATGTGTTAATGTAGTTTATTGTGAAACGTAGTGGTGTCTTGTGAGAAGTTATAAATTATCTTTTATCTTGGATAAATTATGTAATTATTATGTCACTTTAACTTCCAACATAATACTAAATGTCTACAAAAAAAGTAAAGCTTATAAAGATGAAATAAACTGAAATACTCGTCCATAATACATTGTTACATATAAGTTGATGAAATAAATAACAAAGCTACTTCCATCTGTTAAGCGGAATAGTACCACTCTCCGGGGTAAATCTAGTTGAAGCTAGTCGTAGTCGCCTTTGAGGCGGTGCTTGAATATCTAAGTCCTCATCCTCCTGAGCACGCTGGTAGTCCTAGATGGCTAACCCTGTGATTATGCTTGAGTTATTTTTAAGTATTCTCTTCAAATTAACTAAATTCTCTTTGAAATATTCTATTACTATTTATAGTGTTCTTACTAATATTATTTTGTAAGGTAAATTTCGATTAATTACTAACCATTACATTATAGTCTAATATAAATAAACTTACAAAAGATCACAAATATAACGGATTGATTTACAAAAGATATATTTTCTTAAAAAATTTCATCCAACTTCTTAATTCATTTTAACATAATATTATAAAAAAAATATCCTAATTAATTCTTAATTACTAATTAAAATTTTTTTCTTCATCCCTTAATAAGATTATGAGAGAGAATAAGAATTAATAACATAGACTTTTAGTCTTTTAGTTTCTTTTTTAAAAAATACACAATTCCTCATATAAAATTTAATTTTTTCTCTATGTTTTTTTAATAATAAGTAAACAAATTCTAATTAACATAATTGAAATGAAACATATAAATTCAAATAACATTATTCTTACCATTTACCCCTCCAACATATTATTTCATTATGAGAAAATATTAGATTACGATTGGCTAAATAAAAAATAATAATTATTCATCATTTAATGTCCTCATTAAATAATGATCAAAATACTATAACATTAAAACATACATTTTAATATTAAAATTATAATAACTTATTAAATATTATTTAATTTTTTTTTACGAATTTCACAGAATAACTATTCAATTTCTAAATTAATTATTTCATATGTAACATTTTTTTTAAACACATTATCTCTTCTAATTTGTACCAAGACATCATTTCATTTAAAAGAAATAGAATATTAAAGATTCCATTATTCTTTCATGTAAAAAAAAAAAAAAAAACTTCCGTAATGATAGAGATTGAAATAATTTAAGAAATTAAAACTTAAATTTTACTTAAAACATTTAAAAATAAAAAACCTATTAGGAAAAAAAAAAAACTGCTCCAAAATTAATTTAACAAAACAAACATATCAGTTAATATCTTTAACAAATACAATTACAAGAAGAACTATTTCGTCTAACCACATACTCTAAATCTAACAAAAAATATTTAAACAAAATTAATTACAAAAGATTAACAGTAATGAAACTAAAACAACCAAAAACTCACCTCACAGGCTTCTCTCCTTCGCTAGTCTGCTACATTCCTCCATGCCCAAGGAGGCATTTTATAGCATTCAGTGCCACTCTCAGCTCTCCCCATGACCAAACCGTCCCCGGCTCGGAATTAAAGGTGTGAAATCCCCACGATATTCACGGATCTGGTCGGCGAAGTGCGGGTTGTTTGGGTCAAATGTGCCAAAACACATTATGCATTTAATAGAATGCATCAGACTGTTTGGCGCATTAAGAATGCACCACATAATCTGACACATTCTATTGAATGCGCCAACATTTTGGCACTTTAGCTTCTATCTAAAATACTTCTAAACGGTGCTCCTTCTGCTAAAACCTTTGCTATGCATGCTCCTTTTAAAAAATGTCCCTTTTTTCTGTATGTCAAAGGAAAATATTTTTATGCTAAACATTTGAGAATTAAAAAAAAGTAATGTTAGTAAATTAAATTTTATACACCACCGTAATCCTCCAACTTCCAAACCTGCAAAAGAACAGAGCTCCAACCCAAGAAGGTAATGCAACAAAGAGAGTGGAAGGAAGAATTACAATTAATTAAAATTAAGCAGATGTAATGGACATAACTAGATAAGCTAGCTAACCAAATGCTCGGAATATTCGCATTGCAGATATAGCATAACCCAGCAACCCCGTGAAAGACAATTCTGGACAAAAAATCATATCTAATCCAACTGATAAGTAACATATCCGACTGGTAAACAGGAACTAACCAAGCACCAACCACCAAAAACCACTCCTCAGAGCCAAAAATGTCATAAATGATCCGAATGAAGGCCTACCAGAAACTAAGTTCCACAACCCGAATAGGATGATTATGAATAACATAACAACTGCCCATCCAGAAAAATTACCATTGAAAGCCCAGGTGATAGCACCACCCATCAACACACTCGAATGAGAAGCAGAACATCTTAGATAGGTGAATAACCAGAGAACCCCGATCGGCCACACCACAGGCTTCAAAACCCCAAACACAAAACCACCACCTAAAGTGGAACCAAGCCAGCAAAGAGCGCCAACCGACACCCAACAAACACTACTAAAAAAGAAACCTAACCAACCAAAAAGAGAAAAAGAATAACCGAGAGCCAGAAGAACAAACAAACAGTACCTAGAACACCAAACAGAAACCCAAAACAAAGAAAACAAGGAATCAGAGACCCATCCAACCACCACCCATCCTTTCAAACCAGAATGAGCAGCAAAACAACCCAGAAAAATGACTAACCAGAGAAACCTGATAAACAAAACAACAAACTTCAAAAATGAAAAATCACCCAACACCAAAGACACCCTAACAAATAATCAAAATAACCACAAAAGGTGATGCTAATCCAGCAAATAGCACCAACCAACACCCAATAAAAACTACTAAAAGGGAGATCTACCCAACCAAACATAAAAACCATTATACAAAGCTAGATGATGAACGTAATAGGTCCCAGCACAAAAAATAGAAACCCAAAAAATAGAAAGAGGGTAACAGAGAACTAACCAAGTACAAATACCATCATAAACACAAAAAAAACATAAACCATCAACCAATACGAATATAAGGTAACCCAAGTTTGTCCAAATTAACCAAACCTCTCGAAAAAGGAGGTAAGTTAGTAGCATCAAACTCCTAAAATACATCAAGATGACTCCCAAATTTGACTAACCAATTAGCACAAGAATTGCCCTCCCGATAAATGTGAGAAATAGAATAATTAAGCGCAAAAAGAGAATGTTTAATTCTTCTAATAATATAGAAATTTTGAGGATTGTCAGGAACCTCATTTTGAATGAATCATTCACTATGTTGAAATAATTACAAAGTTATAGAATCAACCAAAAAGACTAATTAAATACAATGAATACAAGCATGAATGATCATTAGACAAAACTTGCAATGCTCTAAACAAACCCCCCAAAAAAATAGTAAAAGAAAAATAAGATTAAAGGAAACAAAATATGAACTCAGAGTGTGGCCAAAAATACTACACACAAGTCATGAAGATGAAAAAAAATAACAACACACAATAGCCTCAGTTGCCAAAAACAGACCAACTATTACAACATGATTTGATATGACCCGAAATTGCATAGGCCATATCGTGTCTAAATGTGGCAAAATTGACCCCCAAGATTAGGTTGGCGAAATACTGAAATAAAACTTCCAATTTATATACTATACTGAGCCACTACTAATTGCAATATGAAATGAAAAACTATCGAATCTCAAAATAATTTTTTTATATATCATCCAAAAACATATACAATATGAAATCTATTTACAGTAGTGCTTGACAACAGAGATATTAATAAAATAAATGACAAGCCTATAAAAATCAAAACTAACAAAAATATACCAATAACATACATTAGAGTCTGCTATTCAAAACTATTTAGCTCACTCCTTACTCTTTTTCTGGCCTGAAAATAGAAACAAAAATAAGAATGAGCTAATATGACTCAGTAGGCTATCACAGCCTAAAACATAAATTAATAATTGAAACAAAAAAATTAAAAAAATATAGTGTTGTAAAAGGACTGTACAGAATATAGTGCTGTAAAAGGACTGTACAGAAAACTAAGACTAAAACTAAAGCAAAAGCTAAAACCAAATGAATTATAAGCAGATATTTATTTTATCAGAACGGCTCTCAGCTCAAACTTTTGTATATCTTTATAACTTTGGCAATAGAATCTCACCTTGGTAGCTTGCATGCCCTCGCATAATAGAATCTGACCTCGGTCGCCCATTGACGCTAGCATAACAGAATCTAACTTCAGTCGCCCCATTAGCACCGACATAACAGAATCCCAGATCGGTCTCTCACTGGCGTGGACATAACAGAATTCGACCTCGATCACCCACTGGCACCAACATCACATCACATCACATCAGATCACATTTCTTTCACATTTTTCAATGCATTTTATTAATTAAAGCATATTTAAATTAAATTTAGAAATTATCAAAATGGATTAATGATAGAAAAAAATATCATTTAACAAAAATTTACTGCTTCAAAACATAACCAAATTATCAGAGATTATGTAAAACATAATTTTGAAGCTTTAATTGAACTAAAATACTATTTTTAGATGTCAAAATAAATTCTAAATAGGAAAAAATCACAGCTGTTTAAAATCACCAAGCAAAAATTTTTCAGAATATACACAAAATATTCATAATCTCATTCTTTATAACATATAAAAAGTTATGCAATAAAAGTTTTATCAAAATAAAATTAGTCTCATTTTTTGGTAACGATAATACAAATTTGATTGAAAAAATCTAAAAAAATAACAAATTATGGAAAATTGAAATAGGCAAAGCATAAATTACCTCGAGACAAATAAATTTTCCAACTTGACTGACATATGAAAACAATTTTAAGATAGCCAAACCCCAGCTTTTCCTCTCTTTTCTCTCAAACTCCATTTTTTTTTTGGGAAAACCCCTCGGTGGGGGCCTACGTGTTAAATAAGGGGGAAATTACAGGTTTTTAAAGAGGACCTCCAGCTCGCTACCGCTCAGAAGAGCTAAAAAAACTTCAAAATTAAACCTAAGAGCCAGTGGTCCCCTATGCTAACAAATACAAAATAACATAATAACATTCTAGGCCTGTAAGAGACAGGACCCAAAAAATGGAGAGAATTGCTCATACGGCTCCATCTATGAAAGAGATATCTGCTACACTTCAAAATGTCGATGCCATTAACCTGCATGATAATCGATCCCAAAAAGTATATAGTTTGATAGAGAATTAAAGTAACTCGTAAAAGGATACAGAATCTGGAATGGCCGAGCAAATTGGTGCCTATAACCTGATACAAAAAAATAACAGGGGTCTTGAGAATAATCATAATATTAGTAGTCCACAGGTAAATATAAGTGTAGCCAGTATCTTTAAAATGATAAGCCAATAACCGCGTCGAATGAACCAGCCAACAAACAGCAATAGAAGGAGGAATGACCCCATGAAAAATGAGCATGCAGGCATCATTAAAAAAATAGAAACTAGAATAACCAAGCAACTTGGCCCCCACAACCTGATAAAAGTGATCATCAATGATGTTGCAAACAACCATAATATTAGAAATCCATATGTCGATGTAAGTGCGGCCAGTATAATTAAAACGATAAGCCAGGAACCACATCCAGGGAAGTAGCCAATAATCAGCATCATAAGGAAGATATGCCCCAGGAAGAAGCAAGCAGTAAGCATAAGAGTGAGTAGAAAAAATATTAAATGAACCAGAAACAAAGCAAAAGTCAACAAGGAACATGCAAACAGACATAAAAGAAGGAAACCACATTAGGATCCAGAGAGCAAAAAATAACAGGAAAAGAAACAAAACGAGGGAAAACCCAGAGACATCAAACAGAGCAAAAAGCAAAGGGCTAGTAGTTACGGACGTAAGGAAGCCCCTTCCTATCTAATCTCGTCAGTCCTTTAGACTCTTTAGGCAGATTATGCTCATGATATTCAATAAAATTATCTAAATTGCAACCCAGTTTAGCCAACGAATCAGCCACAGCATTCCCCTCCCTTAAAATGTGGGAAATTTTAAAAGTAATGAGAGAGAGGAGATGCTTAATATCTCTTATCCGGTAAAAATTAACCGAATTGGACGAACAACTACCGCTGATATAATGAATAATGAGAAAAGCATCAACTTCAATCCATAAATAAGTAATACCAAGAGAGTTACTTAATTGAATCCCATATAACAAACTTTCAAGCTCAGCTTGAATAGCAGAAGATGCATTAGAGGGACCAGCATAAGCCAACAGCACAGAACCCGTAGAATCCCTGATGGTACCACCACACCCCTCACTGCAAGGATTCCAAGCACCATCAGTATTCAATTTAAAGCAACCCATCTCAGGTTTTCTCCAGTAAATGATCCTATCACAAGAAGTCGTAGGGGAGGAAAAGCTCAAACCAAACTTAACAGCAAGGTGATGGCAACCTTTAAAAGAATCAACTTTTAAAAGCTTAGCACTAAACAATTGATTAATTTTATGATTAATTTTGGAGATAATCATAGTAGCATTCATTTTAATGTTCTCATATTTAGAATCATTCCTACTACTCCAAATATACCAACAGATAAGAACAAGAATAATATTACGAATATGCCCTTTAGTATTAGAGAACCAGGTATTTAAAATATCAACCATAGAATTAAGACAAAAAGTGAAAAAAACATTGAACATATTGTTAAAATAAATCCAAACTTTCATAGCAATGGGGCCTTGGGAAAACACATGAATCATATTTTCAATATGATGACAACATTGACATTTGGAAACAATGTATAAGCCTTTTTTAACAAGAATAGAATCCATAGGAAGGTAGTTATGCAAAATCCTCCAAATAAGAAACGAATAAGTAGGAGGGATACTAGCATGCCAAAAAGCAACATTGAGATAATTCCTCGGCCTAATTTGTCTGGTAGCATTCCAAACTTGTTTAGTATTAAAACTCCCATTATTGGACCAGTTGAACAGAATACAATCATCACTCTCCAAATGTAAAGAAATGTTAAGAATCATATTGATAACAGAATCAGGCAAAAAAGTGGAAAGATAATCAATATTCCAAGTCCCATTGAGAAAAAAATTCTTAACTTTACAACAAGTTATAGAGCGGGTAGAAAGAAGATTGTCAATAGAAAAATTACTAAGCCATTTATCTTGCCAAAAGTAAATCTCACCAACCCCCAACCCCCATTGTATAAAATTCTTAGCTTCCCACTTAATGTCACATAATCTTTTCCAAATAGACGAATCACCTTTTTTAAAAAAAACTATTTAAAGGATGCTTCCCCTCACAGTACTTAGAAGCCATGAACTTAGCCCATAAGCTTTTTTTAGCTCTAAAGTTAAACCAAAGTTTATGATTGTAGGTTTTGATCATATCAGCAAAAGTTTTGAAACCTAATTTACCCTCATCCATAGGCCCAGAGCAGTTTTTCCAAGAACCCCAAATAATAGAACGTTTACCTTCCTTCGAACCCCAAAGGAATTTGTTAAATAAAATCTCCAAACTACTACAGACATTAAGAGTCGGGCAAACAGTGTGAAGCAAATATATAGGAATAGAGCACAGAACATACTTAATTAAAACAAGTCTACCACCATAAGAAAGAAAATTAAAGGCCCAAGAAGAAAGTTTCTTATGGATAATAGTAAAGATATCGTGGAATAAATGCGACCGTTTCTTACCCTTATAAAGAGGGGTCCCTAAGTATTTTAGCGGAAGAGCCTTGTTAGTTAAACCAAAATTTCTTTCAATACTTTGAATACGAGTAGGAGATATAGACTTAGCGGCAATAAAACAACATTTAGCAAGGTTAAAGGAAATACCACTAGCCTCCTGAAAAACATTCAGAAATTTAAAGAGTTCTTTCATCGAGTTAATAGAGCCATTAGAGAAGATAATGAAGTCATCCACAAAGCTCAAATGGGTTAATGGAAAGCCACCCCCGGACCTAAAGTAAAGTTTAGGATTCATTCTAAACAGGTGATTAATCTCACACGAAAGAAATTCCATAGCAATAATAAACAAAGCAGGAGAAAGAGGGTCTCCCTGTCTAAGACCATGGGAGGAGCGAAAAAAGCCATTAGATTTACCATTAATAATAACCGAAAAGTAACAGGATTCAATAATATTTTTAATCAAATTGTTAAAATCAGCATTAAAACCTAATAATTTTAAAATGCCATAAAGAAATTCCCAATTAAGGTTGTCATAAGCTTTAGAAATATCCATCTTAAAGATAATATTGCCACAAACCACCTTTTTATCCAAATCATGAACTAATTCTTAAGCAAGAAGAACATTATCAAAAATGGATCTACCTTTAACAAAACCAGATTGCTCCAAAGAAATAATTTTAGGGAGAATAAGAGCCATCATTCCCATAATAATTTTAGCAATAAGTTTGTTAAAAAAGGAACATAGGCTAATAGGACGAAAATCATTCCAAAATTTAATGTTAGGAGCTTTAGGAATTAAAGCAATAGAAGTAGTAGTAAAAAATTTAGGAATAGAAGTACCCCTGAAAAAGTCCAAAACGGCATTAATAAGATCCTCCTTAATGATAACCCAATTTTTCTGAAAAAATTTATTGGTGAAGCCATCAGGCCCTGCAATCGAGTCAGTGTTCATGTTGTTTAAGTTACTCTGAATTTCCTCTTCAGAAGGGGGGGGGGGGGGGGGGGGGGGGGGGGGGGGGAAGTAAGCATATCATTGTCCTCATTAGAAGCAATAGAAGTGAAAAAAGAAAAGTCAGTATTAAGATTAGGATAAAAATTGGAATTAAAAGCTTTAAAGAAATACTCAGTACCCGAAGCAGAAATCAGATCAGGGTCCTCAATAACATTACCATTAGGAGAGGTAATGGTATGAATTTGTCTACTCACTTTGTTATAATTAGTAATGTTGTGGAAGTACGAGGTGTTACGGTCACCTTCCACAAGGAACTTAGAAGAAGCCTTTTGTCTCCAGTAGGCTTCTTCCCGTTCCTGCAGCTTGAATAAATTAGCCTTAGCCTCATTAAGCAGAGATAAATTAGCAGTGGAAGAATCATTCATGTAAGCCAACTCAGCATTATCCGCATCTTCCTCAGCCTTAGTAATATTAGAGAAAAGGTTTTTAAAAATACATTTATTCCACCAAGCAGTTTTTGCTTAAGCCTTTTAAGTTTAAACCAGAGTCTATTCATGCCAAACACATTATCATTAGGGAAAAGGGGAGCCTCCCAATTTTCCCGCACAGTGGCAGCAAAATCTTCATGAAGGATCCACATATTTTGAAATCTAAAGGGAGGAGGGGTATTGCTAATGATAGAGCTAATGCTTAACAATAAAGGGGAATGATCAGATAAAGTCCTAGATAAATGAGAAACATAACTATTGGGTAAAGAAGCAATCCAGTGATTATTAAAAAGAAAACGATCTAATCTTTGCCACATAGTACCCTTATTCCAAGTGAAACTATTACCAGAGAAACCAATATCATGCAGATTACAATTTCTAATCATATCATTAAAATCCTCCATAGCATGAAAATTAGGAGGCATACCGCCCACACATTCAGTAGCATTGGAAATGTAGTTAAACTCACCACCCACAAACCAAGGAGCGTTAATAGAATTGGAAAAATTAATAAGTTGCTCCCAAAGGCATTCTCTCCCTAGTCTAGAACAAGATGCATAAACAAAAGAGGCAAAATAAGAAACATGATTGAAAGAAATATTAGTGTGAATAACTTGATGACAATCCAAAATAACATCTAAAGAGACAGACCGATTCCACAGAAGCCAGATTTTATTAGAGCAGATTCCAAAAGCAAAATCAAAACCCAAATGCAATCTAACAGTATCCAGTTTAGTAGCAGCAATTAAAGGTTCAATTAAAGCAAGCAGTTGAATACCATGAATCCTACAAAGATTCTTCACTCTATCCTTAGAAAGAGAACCGCCCACACCCCTAATATTCCAAACGAGAGCTTTAACCATTAAAAGATTGGTTGTTAGCTCTAGTGACCCGAGGGGTGTTGGTCATGATGGGTTTCATTTTCTTGCCTTTCTTTTTGGAACACGAATTGTTACCTTCTTCAATTATAAGGTCCTTCCCCTTAGGAGATGACATAGAGTTACCCATATCCTTAGGATCTTCTATAGGAATCCAAATTTCAAGAGTGCCCACTTCTCCTTCCTCCAAATCGTCAATCTTTTCATCCTTCCCCAAAGGATCCTTTATTATGTTGCTTTCAGATTCATTCCCACATTGATCGTCACTAGCTTGGTGACTACCCTGTAAATTAGGTATGTTATTTTGGTTATGAGGCACATCCATCTCCTTATCATGGTTAGTCGGCAAACTCATGTGATTAGAAGTTCCCTCAAAATTATCATCTCCAACATTTTCAATGATATTCATTTCCTCTTCAATCCTAATGGAAGAATCTAAAGACTGAGTCTTTATGTCATCTCCAGCAGTTAAAGGTTCCTTATTAGGGACCATCAGATCCTTGAAAAGCGAGGGACCCTCATTCATATCAAGATTACCTGTGACAGAATCAATAACACGTTTAGGGGTATCAAGATTACCCGTGATAGGATCAATAACAGGTTTAGCGGTAATAATATTCTTCCTAAGTTGAGGATGAACAACAAAGCAATCAGCAACAGCATGACCATGGATTTTACAGTGTAAACAAAAATCTGAAATATTTTCAAATTCGACTTAACTCCAGTTTTCATTCTCTGTAGACGAAATGGCTTAAGGGAAATTAAATGGCTTAAGAAGTGCGTTTAGATATTTTTATTTTCTTATAAAATAATAATATAAAAATATTATTATAATCAATTTTTTAGTATAAAATTCATATAAAATCTTTTGGGGATTAACAAACTATAAAAAATATCAATAAAATAGCTCATTTTATTTAGAAAATTATGATGATATCAATTTATAAAATGAACATCTAACTATCTCAAACTTCACTTGTACCGATAGATATCAATTTCTTATGGAATTTCACCGTGTCCAAAAATTATAGACAAATTAGTGAAACTAAAACACAACAATTAACATATATGTTATTGATACGTCATCGAAAAATTATCTTGATCGGGCACGAATCTCGAGGAAAAACTCAAGTTGGAAACTTCAAAAATTAATTCGAAGACCATTTAAACTTTGATTTCAGCAAGCTTATAGTCGAACTGAGCGTCTTGGAAATACAAATCCAACAACACCAAATTCGACTCAATCCGAGCCCAAACGAGTCCAAATCAAGTACCCGAAGTGCTGTTGGAAGCATCGATTAGCAATTTGAGTTACCAAACGGTCTGTGATTTTGACGAGCTTATAGTCGAATCGAGCGGCTCGACGAGACGAATCCAACGAGCCCAAGATCGTAGAATTCTGATACCATTAAGACCTTAAGATGCTCAATAAACGGCTCATGATCAAGGGATTCAATATGAGCCGTTCATTCGGATCACTCCCTATTTGTCCTTGATCCCTCACATATTTACGGGCTATGCCACTCCAGAAAAACTATAAATAGCCCCTCATTTCTCTTAAGAGGGGACCCAAGCCAAGAAGAGAAGAAGAGAAGGAAGAGAAGAAGAAGAGAAGAGAAGTCTAGGAGGGAACATCTCCTCCTCGACCACCGCCGGAACACCGCAGGAACTCCCTCGGAACTCCGTCGGAACACCACCGAAGTACCACCGGGCGCCCAGGGACGCCGGAGCTCTGCCCGACACAGGAGCAACATCGGAATTCTGCCCGACGCCAGAATTCTACCCGACGCCCGAGTGACGCCGGACTTCTTTCCAAGTGACGCTGGAATTCTGCTCGACACCCGAGTGATGCCGGAACTCTGCTTGGCCTTGTAACTGATACTCATTGTAATCTGACCGTCCTGAATTTAAAGTACGAATCAGCCTCGTATATTTCAAACAACACTAGTGGAATTCTTTCAACTGGGCGTGGCCCCGTGGTTTTTTTCCCTTTCCAGGGTTTTCCACGTAAAAACTCTGGTGTTACTCTTTCAATTCTGTTTGTGTGCTGGATATACGTATAACACTGAGACGGAAAATTAAAATCTATCGCCGCGTATATTTGAGTCCGCAACAGTTTGGCGCCGTCTGTGGGAAACTTATCCCACAACTTCAAGTATTGCTACGATGGTCAACAGGCGTAGCAGTCGCCTCATAGGAGCCTCCCGCTCTCACTCTCATCAATCCAGGAATCAGTCTATGAATCATAGACGCCCGATATCTGCCTCTTTATACCCCGGGGGGCAAAACGCACCTGGAGAAGGGACCTCGGGACCCTCCCTAGAAGAGAGAATTCGAAAGATGGAAGAATCTCAAAACGAGATCCTACAACTCTTGCGAGAGACTCGACAACTGACCCTAGCACCTCAGGAGGAGGTTCTTCTCCCTCGAGATCCACCATGAGTTGAAGCTGTTCAAATCGAACATCTTCAAGACGAGATTCCTCTTCCTCCACTTAGGAGGCGTTCGCAGTCGCATCAAGATAATGAACTGGCTGATACAGCAAGTTCTACCCATCCTTCAGGTCGACAATCTAGCCTTCCTCAAGACCTCCCTGAGGAGCTAGCCCAACCTCACATTGCTGAGTTCCCTCGCAATGCCCTACGCCACGAACTGCGACGATTGGTCCGGGAGGAGTTCCCTACAGGAGGCGTAAGGCAACCTCTTCGTCAGTGGGACTTCCAGGAGTCGTCACCCCTGACGGAAGCCATTCTTCAACACCCAATTCCGGCTAGCTTTAAGCTGCCAAGCATCGAATCCTACGATGGGACATCCGACCCGTACGAATACATCGACCATTACAGGACCATCATGCATATTCAACGAGCCTCAGACGCGCTCCTTTGCCAGGTTTTTTCTGCCACTCTTAAAGGACAAGCTCGAACATGGTTCTATTCACTTCCAGCCGGAACGATCCCCATATTTGTCAAATTGTCTAAAGTATTTGTCGAACAGTTCGTAGCCAACCGAAGAATTACTAAGGATTCTTCTCATCTCTCTGGGATCCGTCAGAACGAGGGAGAAACATTAAAAGAATATTTTCAACGGTTTTCCACCGAGGCTCGACAGATTCCGGGAGTGGACCCAGAACTGCTCCGAGGGGTCTTCCTTGGAGGCCTTCGTCTTGGTCCTTTCTATTCGGCACTCATGCGGGACACAGTTCATTCATATGCTGACCTGATCTATCGTGTAGAAGCTCAGATTTCCGCTGATGAAGCCATTAATGCTCATAGAAAGCAATTTGAGCAAACAACTGGAAAGCGTAAGAATGCCCCTACAATAGAGGAGTCATTTTCGCAACGAAAGAAAAATTCATCTCCTAGACCCCCAGTACCACAATGCGAGTTCCGACATGAAAAAGAGTATACGCCTTTCAATGCAACTCGAACCAACATACTAATGGCCATTCGAGATAAAAAAAATATCAAGTGGCCTAATTCTTTGAAGCCAAATATTGGGAACCAGGAGCATTATTGCTATTTCCACCGTAGTCGTGGACACACTACTGAAGCCTGCAAGCAACTCAAGGATGAGATCGAGAGGTTGATCCGACAAGGATATCTTCGACAATTCATCCAAAACTCACCTGCTCGAGATGAAACTGGTCCAACTGGGGGGCAAAATCAACAACAACAAAGACAACAGTTGAATAATATTCAAATGGTTGGCGAGATTGAATGACCATGCACTTTGTGTAGTTGTATTAGTAATACTACTTGTCTTATCTCATCGTGTTAAATAGGGTGTCACTTTGATATCCCTAATATTTTCTTCAAAGTTAAACATTATGTTGTCCTTGTACGTATATCTTATATATTGATTACAGTGTAACTTGTATATCCCTAAGTCATACTAGGGATCTATTGTATTGTCTTACAGTAATATAATGTGTTGTTCGTCCAGTTCTGATATTGTCTCTTTCTTTAAAAAGAATATAAATGACAATGAAAAACTACTGATAAATATAATCTCTTTATCCTTGATTCGAGAAATACACAATCTTTGTCTCAATCACTGGATGATCAATCCCAAGGGGATTCGATCTGACCTCTTCCACATAGGTTAACGTCGTCGAGCAAAGGCTCTGACATACAACCTCAGATAGATCTCACATCCTTGGTGGATTCTCTTGACCTCTTCCATACAGGTTAACGTTGTCGAGCAAAGGCTTCGACATACAACCTCGAAAAGGTCTCACATCCTTGGTGGATTTTCCCGACCTCCTCCATACAGGTTAACGTCGTCGAGCAAAGGCTCCAACATACAACTTCGGATAGGTCATATATTCTTGATGGATTCTCTGGACATCTTCCACAGAGATTCTTGGCGGGCAAAAAATCTTCGAAAGAGCATGTTGCACAATATATCAACTCATATTTCAAAGATGCAAAAGCAAGTTTTCAACTTCATATAAATATTATTGAAGTTATATTACAAAAGATTGTACATCTAGTTCACCTTTGCAAGAATTTAAAAGTAAAAGGTACACTGGTGACATTCATACAAGCTAGTATCATCAAGCAACAAGCAACTTTAACATAGTCAAATATCCTTGGTGGATTTAAGTGACTTCTCCCTTATTGCACGTAAGCATCTCCTACAACTGCTCCTTCAAAGAAATGACATAACTGGGTCATCATCAGACCTCCACTCAGTTGATAGTGTTAGTATATTGCCAGAATGTTAGCATGTCACACTACTTCGACCCCTTGATTCAGTAATATCTGATGTTAGCACACTTCAGTATGGATGAATATTGCCTTAACACAATGCCACTAGACACCCACCATCATCGGCCCTTTGTCGGATATCTGTCGGCGGTCCTCTACTTCATCTCAACCATCATCGAATTCTTGCTCGATCGTGAACCATCATCGGCTTCTCGTTCAACTATTGATAGCAGCACCCTTGAACTCTCTCCTTCTGCTCCCCACTTGGTCGTTGACTGCTAACAGACTTCCACCTGATCGTTCATCATCGAAAAACTTCCGTTAAAATAGCATCGAAATTCTATTCGATGCTGAGCTTCCTCCCGTTGCTGAAGTTCTGCCCATTTTAGGACTTCCGTCGGACTTTTACCCGACGCCGAGCTTCCTTCCGTTGTTGGACTTCTTCCCGGGACTTTCATCTGACTTCTGCCCGAAGTCGAGCTTCCTCCCATTATTGGATTTTTGCCCGTCGTGGAACTTCTGCCCGCTGACGAATTTTCGTCGGAGTTCTACCCGACGCCGTACTTCTTCCCGACGTCGGACTTCTGCCCATCATCGGATGTTTGTCGGGCTTCTACCCGACACCAAAATTCTACCTGTCGTGGGACGTCGTCGGGTGTTTGTCAGGCTTTTACCCGACACCAAAATTTTACCCGTCGTGGGACTTCGTCGGATGTTTGTCGGGCTTCTACCCGACGTTGTACTTATGCCCGTCGAGGGACTTTCGTCGGACTTCTGCCCGACGACGAGCTTCTTCCCGTTGCTGGGTCTTTGCCCGTCGCAGGACTTTCGTTGGAATTTTGCTCGGGATTTTTGTCGGACTTCTGCCCGACACTGTACTTCGACCCGACACCGGACTTCTACCCATCGTCGGACCCTCGTCGGACTTCTACCTGATGCTGAACTTCTTCCCGACGTCTGACTTCCGACCATCTTCAGACTCCCTCCAACTTACATCTCACCTCCACATGTTCTCTTAAAGGAGAGAAATTCTAACTCCCATTTCGCTTCCCTTCCTAAAAAAGAGAAGCGGATAACTTCTGCGTAAAGAGAGGGGCGCCGAGTCGAGTGGGGAAAGTCACCTACTCAAAAACGACGGAAGGCCTCAAAATGCTAGAAGCTAGAGGGGAGAAGAGAGAAATTTCTAACTCCTGTAAAAGAGGAGGGGCGTTGTCTCAAGTAGGGAAAGTCACCTACTGAATAACAACGGAATGCCTCAACTGTCAGAAAGCCAGAATGAGAGAAAAAAGAGAAGAAGCCGCTAACTTCTGCGTAAAAGGAGAGGCGCCGAATCAAGTAGGGAAAGTCACCTACTTAAAAACGGCGGAAAGCCTCAGAATGCCAAAAGCTAGAAGGCCAGGAGAGGAGGAAGAAAGGAGCATTTTGTCCCCTACCCCAAGGGGTGTATTTATAGGATGAAAAAGGGAGAGAAAGAGAGACAAAAATTGAAAAAAGAGGGGGAAAATGTTTGAAAATTGGAGGGATGAGGCTTCTAGAAGAAAGTTCGAATTTTTTTGAATTTTTCGGAATTTTTTGAAATTTTTTCAGAATTTTTTGAGTTTGGAAAATCCATGCGGGCCCCACGTTTAAAAAAAAAATAAAATAAATAAAATAATGGGAGGGCAGCAACTGCCGCGCGCGCGAAGGGGGCGCGCCACTTGCCCGCGCGGGCGCCGCTGGCTGCGGCTGCCGGCGGCCAGCCGGCCGGCCTGCCGGTTCGGCCGCCTACGCGTTACCGGGCTTCGATTTTGGGCCCGGACGGTCCAAATTCGACGTTTTTGGGGTCCCCGGACAAGTTTTTCGACGTTTCGGACTCAATTTTGACACTTTCGGAGCTCAACAGGGCCTCTATAATCAAGTTCGAGCAAACATTTAATTTTTGGAACTCAAATTTTTACGATTTTGCCAAAGTGAAAAGCCGACACATATATTTTTGGACTCTTGGAGCTTTGACGTCCAAAAATAGGGGGTCAACTGATACGTCATCGAAAAATTATCTTGATCGGGCACGAATCACGAGGAAAAACTCAAGTTGGAAAATTCAAAAATTAATTTGGAGACCATTTAAACTCCGATTTCAGCAAGCTTATAGTCGAACTGAGTGTATCGGAAATATGAAACCAACAACACCAAATTCAACTCAATCCGAGCCCAAACGAGTCCAAATCAAGTACCTGAAGTGCTATTAGAAGCATCGAACAGCAATTTGAGTTACCAAACAGTCTCCGATTTTGACGAGCTTATAGTCGAATCGAGCGGCTCGACGAGATGAATCCAACGAGCCCAAGATCGTAGAATTCTGATACCATTAAGACCTTAAGATGCTCAATAAACGGCTCATGATCAAGGGATTCAATATGAGCCATTCATTTGGATCACTCCCTATTTGTCCCTGATCCCTCACATATTTACGGGCTATGCCACTCCAGAAAAACTATAAATAGCCCCTCATTTCTCTTAAGAGGGGACCCAAGCCAAGAAGAGAAGAAGAGAAGGAAGAGAAGAAGAAGAGAAGAGAAGTCTAGGAGAGAACAGCTCCTCCTCGACCACCGCCGGAACACCGCCAGAACTCCGTCGGAACTCCGCCGGAACACCACCGCAGCACCACCGGGCGCCCAGGGACCCCGGAGCTCTGCCCGACACGGGAGCAACATCGGAATTCTGCCCGAAGCCAGAATTCTACCCGATGCCCGAGTGACGCCGGACTTCTTTCCAAGTGACGCCGGGATTCTGCTCGACACCCGAGTGACGCCGGAACTCTGCTTGGCCTTGTAACTCATACTCATTGTAATCTGACCATCCTGAATTTAAAGTACGAATCAGCCTCGTGTATTTCAAACAACACTAGTGGAATTCTTTCAACTGGACGTGGCCCCGTGGTTTTTTCCCTTTCCAGGGTTTTCCACGTAAAAACTCTGGTGTTACTCTTTCAATTCTGTTTGTGTGCTGGATATATGTATAACGCTGAGACGGAAAATTAAAATCTATCGCCGCGTATATTTGAGTCCGCAACAGTTATGACGAAGATAATTTGTGATTTAAACTTATATTGACTTCCAAAATAGATTTGATTGTTATAGGTAATTAAAATATCTTTTATAAAAATTTGAGTTATAATAACAACCATCGAAAGTGTTTAAAAAACTGCCCAATGCATCTTAGTTTGTCATACTACCTTTGAAGGCTGAGACAAAAATAGTAGGACGTGATCCCATTCATCATGATCGAGAGCAAAAAGAAGAAAAAAAAAATCCAATTCATGAAAATATACACGAGCAGCATATTAACATGAAAGCGTCCCTAACGGTGGTGAACTAATCCCACCAAGAAGCAAATTTCAGTTTAATGAAACCGAGAATAATCCGAGTGAGAGCATTTAGGCATTTGATACAGTTTCCAAAACTCTTATAATTTCTTTCTCTCCATAAGAAATAAATTGCCAAACATATCATATTATTTTAAAATAATTATTAATATAGAAATTTCTTTAGGTTTGTCTTTAAATTTAAAAAAAAAAAATTGTACATGATCACATAATCAAATATAGTGTGTGAGTATAGGCAGGCCTTTTGAATAACTAAATTTATATAGCAAAAGACATATATGTTGAATATTTATTAATAAAGGAATGAAAGTATAAAAATAGAAGAGATTTTTATAAAGGAGTAATGCTACAAAATCATATTTATAGCTCTAAAAAAATTTAATATAAGTATAGGCAACCCTTTTTGAAGAACAAAATTTGTTGATAAAAGAATAAAAAATAGAGTTTTATTTTTAAATATTTCCTTATCAACAAATAATTCTACATTATTTTACTCATAGCCTTAAAAAAATCTTAACATATTAATTAGGGGTGTCAATTTCGGGTTTCGGGTCAGGTTTGGGTCGAACCCGAACTGACCCGGGTTTCAAACAGGTTGACCCTAACCCGACCCGGGTAGGTAAACGGGTCGGAAATTCGAACCTGGACTCGACCCGGTGAGTTGCCGGGTTGACCCGACCCGACCCGATTGCTGGCGCGGACAGCGGACGGCGGAACGGCCAGCTGGCGCGGACGCAAGCGGGCGAGGGCAGGCGGGGGCAGCAGCGGGTGCGCGCGGGCAGGCGGGGCAGCAGCTGGCTCATGCGGGTGGGCGAGGGCAGCAGCTGGCGCGCACAGAGGCAGCAGCGGGCAGGGCGCAAGACCTGGGGCAGTGCGCGCCGCGCAGTCAGCCTCCCGGGCAGGTCTGGCAGCGCGCGGTCAACCTCGCAGGCAGGTCAGGCAGCGCGCGGTCAGCCTCGCGGGCAGGCGGGGCAGGTCGGGCAGCTCTTTGTAAACGGGTTTTCGGGTTGACCCGGCAACCCGACGGGTCAAGCCGAACCCGACCCATTTTTCAAAAGGGTCGAATCCGGGAACCCGAACCCGACCCATTTTAAAATCGGGTCTGGTCAAATTCGAAAATTCCAGGTCGGGTTCGAGTCGGGTTTTCGTGTCGTGTCAAATATTGACACCCGTAATATTAGTGTATACTCATAAATATCTTCATAGGTGTTTCACTAATAGCAAATGGGGCATAGCGAGGATACTCGATCACCCTTAAGAGGGGTTCCTTTGGGACCGTCAAAGGAACTCCCCCGATCGAGGAGACAGTACAAAAAGAATAATATTTTACTACAATAATATTACAACAGCCATGAGTAAAATAATACTGTAATAATTGAGTCAGAGGAAGACCCCAGGAGTTGTGCTGTGATTTGATTCTATCTGTAGCTCGGATGATCCTACACTACAGGAAAACTGTCTGTTACCGTCGGAATTTCCGGCGGATGGTATCCGTCGGAAACTAGCGACGCAATTACCGGCGGATTTGTCGCCGGTAATTATGCGACGAAATTTCCGGCGGATTATTCGTCGCTTATTTACCGGCAGATAATACGCCGCAATTGCACCGGAAAAGTTTCGTTTGCCGACGCAATATCCGTCGGAAATTACCAGCGGTCTTACCGGCGTATTGTCCGCCGGCTTACTTAAACTCGATGAACTATAACCGGTGGATGTTGCGCCGGTAATCTTTCCGACGGAGTATCTACCGGAAAATTCGCCGGTAAAGGCCCTATTTCGAGCCATCCTGCGCCTGGTTCCTCATTCTCGTCTCGTTCGACTTTTCTGTGTTCGATTCCGGTCCGACGACGCATTCCGCTCCGACGACGAATTCATTTCCTTCGACGCCGGCGGACTCTCCTTCTCCGGTGACGCTCTGACGACACTCCGACGATGTTCCTTCGCCGCTAGGTTTCGCTCCTTCGACGACGTTCCTTTGGAATCGAACACAGTTTCGCTCATTCGACGACGTTCCTTGGTGTGGAGGTAACACTCTCTTTTCTTTAGTCATGGATGTTCTTACTAGATTGTACCCTTGTGTGATATTATTAGTAGAATTCAAATTGGATTGTTGAAGTGGAGGAATGCATTGGGCTTGTTGTGTGATAGAAAAGTCCCCCTCAAGCTTAGGGGCTGTTTGGTAGAACCTAGGATTTCATTTAAGCAGGATTTTGTAAATTCTCTAAATCCGAATTTACCAAATAATTTACCAAATCCTAAGGGGGTTAAATCTTGAAAACTGTTTGGGGAGTTTACTTAAGTGGGTCTAGGGCAAGGAGAGGGATTTGGCCAACCAAACCAACCCATGCAGTATGGTGTAGGATATTGGCCATTAGAAAATATGGATTTACAACGTAGCTTTCGTAGGAATGTCTAAGAGCAGGGAGATGAACTCCCATGGTCAGTGGAATTTCGAAAATCTGGTATTTAGAGCAAATCGGGGGAATTTTTCATCTCGAGAGGATTTTATTTGCCGTGAGAATTGGATTTGCATTTTAGGACGTTTGGATGGATTTCGCCCAAATCCGGCCGAAATCCGCATACCAAACAGCCCCTTAAGGGGAAATTCTATAAGATAGTGGTTGGATTTACAATGCTTTATGGTGTAGAATATTGGCCATTAGAAGAGAAGCATAATATTAGGTTAAGTGTTGTAGAGATAAGGATGCTCAGGTGGATGAGTACGTGGTTTGGTCACTTAATTAAAATGATTGCCTTCTGAGCAGGCTAAGAGTCTTTGTATATTTCTTCAATAAATTTAATATATCCATATTATATGTAGGTTATATTATGGATATCAGAACTCAAAGAATTTGGATGTATAATCGATTGGCGCAAGGAAGAAAGACATTAACCGATGAATTCATCAAAGGGGTGAATATTTTTATTTAGACAGCTTTTCAACTGCCCAGCTTTATCAAAGATGGAATGATTCGTTGCCCATGTTCTAAACATAAAAATTAGGTCTACCTAAGCCCAGATGATGTTACTGTTGATCTATATCGTCGAGGCTTCATGCTAGAATATTGGTATTGGACTTCTCATGGTGAGTATGAACCACATTTCGATTCTCGATGTGGCCCATCGACAAGTGCTACTATAGGTGAGGAAGAGCATGTCATACCTAATCTTGAGGACTTAATTCATGATGCAAGTGGAGCATAATTTGAATAGTATACAGAAGCTAATCCTGAGTCACCTAATAAAGAAGCTCAAAATTTTTATGATCTACTGCATGCTTCTCAACAACCAATATGGAAGGGTTGCACTACTCACTCAGAGTTATCCATTGCTGTTAAGATGTTAAGCATCAAGGCAGAATATAATGTTCCCCGTGAATGTTTTAATAAATTCATTGGGCTGCTCAAAGAAACCAATCCGGCAGATAATATAATTCCTACAGATTTATATCGGACTAAGAAGCTAGTTTTCAAGCTTGGTTTGACATACACAAAGATAGATTGTTGTGTCAATGGATGCATGTTATTCTATAAAGATGATCAATCAGAAATTGCATGCCGTTATTGCAACGCACCAAGATTTAAATCAAAATCTATCATGAAAAGAAAGCTCAAGGAAGTACCAGTTAGTAGGTTATTTTACTTACCCATAATTCCTAGACTACAACGGTTATATGCATCCATGAGATCTGCTGCACATATGAGATGACATAAAGAATATATCTCACAAGAATGTTTTATTACACATCCGTCAGAAGTAGATGCCTGGAAACACTTTGATCGTACAAATCCCACCTTCGCCTCAGAATCAAGAAATGTAAGATTAGGTTTATGTGCAGATGGTTTCACTCTATTTAGCCAGTCTGCTTCACCTTACTCATGTTGGCCTGTGATACTCACTCCATACAATCTTCCTCCAGAGTTGTGCATGACAACTCCTTATATATTTTTGACGCTTATAATTCCAGGGCCACACAATCCAAAAGCAAAGATTGATGTATTCCTTCAACCGTTAATTGATGATTTGAATTTATTATGGGAAGAGGGAATAAGTACATATGATATCTCCACCAAACAGAACTTCATTATGCGAGCAGCATTACTTTGGACAATTGGTGATTTTCCCGCATATGGTATGCTCTCAGGTTGGAACACTTCTGAAAAATTAGCTTGTCCATATTGTATGGAATATACAAAGTCATTTACTTTAAAGCACGGAGGGAAGAATACTTGGTTCGACTGTCATCGCATGTTCTTACCTACAGATCATCCTTTCAGGCAAAATAAGGATGGTTTTATCAAAAATAAAATGGTTATGTCGCCACCTCCTCTAAATTTAACTAGTGAATAAATATTTGAAAGAGTAAGTTCCATGCCCACAATAGTGGATTCTCCAACATTAGCTGATTACAAATTGCCAGGGTATGGTGTCAACCACAATTGGACCAAGAAAAGTATATTTTGGTTATTACCATATTGGAGGACAAACTTGATCAGACATAACTTAGACGTGATGCATATAGAGAAAAATATCTTTCATAATATATTCAATACAGTCATGAACATCAAAGATAAATCCAAAGATAACATAAAAGTAAGGATGTACTTAAAGGAGATTTGTAGGAGGAAAGCATTACAATTGAAGGATGGTGGGAATGGAAAAATTTTAAAACCAAAAGCTCCTTTTACCTTGACTTTAGAGCAAAGACGAGCTGTTTGTGAATGGGTCAAGAGTTTACAGGTACCTGATGAATATTCTTCAAATCTAAGCAGATGTGTTGACATTAGAACTAGGAGATTATTTGGTACGAAGAGTCATGACTGTCATATCTTTATACAATGTCTGCTACCAATTGCCTTTAGTTATCTGCCGGATCAAATTTTAAAGCCTTTGGTCGAGCTTAGTATCTTCTTCAAAGATTTATGCTCCTCAAAACTAAATGCAGAGCACCTGATTTTTATGGAGCAGCATATATCTTTTATTCTCTGTAAACTTGAGAAGATATTTCCTCCAGATTTCTTTGACTCTATGGAGCATCTTCCCGTGCATTTACCATATGAAGCTAGAGTTGGTGGACCTGTTCAGTATCGGTGGATGTATCCTTTTGAGAGATATTTAAATAAACTTAAGAAGACTGTTAAAAATAAAGCACATCCTGAAGGCTCAATATGCAAAGCATATTTAATGTACGAGACAACCCAGTTTTATTCGTATTACTTTGAAATAGTCTCACAATCAAGTCAGAGCACTGCACCTAAAAAAATGGCTCAATCCTCAAACTTATCTGTATTTAAAGAAAATGGTGAACCCTTAGGTGCTAGCACAATACGCTATTTGACTGATAAGGAGATGCAAGTTGCCACTTTATATATCTTGTTGAACTGTGATGAAGTTGAGTCATATCTCGAGTAAGTATGAATAAGCTTGCTCATAAATTTATTACTCATGAATTCAATCTAAATCTTAATATATATTTACAGGAGTTTTATTAATGGTTTGGACACAACAGAACAAGTAGAAGTACAAAAGATAGTGGAAACAGAATTTCCTATTTGGTTTAAAAATACGGTACATATTATGATTATTCATTTCAATTAATGTCTTTAACTAGTTAATTATTTTACTAATGGCATTTCACCTACTGATTAGGTGCACACTCAAGATAGTATTTTGCAAAATAATGGGCTACTTGATCTAGCTTGGGGACCAATAAAGCTGTGAAGTGTTATCAAAATTTTTTAGTTAATGATTACAAATTTCAAATAAAGTTTTGGTGTGAAGATAGGAAAACAAAGAATTCTGGTGTATGTGTAAGAGGGAATACCCATATAGGTGATGATTCTGAGTACTACGGGGTATTACAAGAAATAATACAGTTGGAATATCCTGGACATGGTAATAATGTGTATCTATTCAACTGTGAGTGATTTGATTCAGTACTGAATAGAGGTACAAGAATACATCCAGTTTATGGTATAACAGAAGTTAAGCGGGGTAGGAGATATTCAAAGTTCGATCCATTCATCATTGCTAGTCAGGCAAGCCAAGTCTACTTTGCTAATTACCCGAGTAGAGTACGAAACAAATAAGATTGGCTCGTAGTTATGAAGACCAAACCTAGGGGAGTTATTGAGAAGACTACTTCAATACCACTAGCACATCAGGAAGAGTTTATGTCAAACATGAAAGATCTTGCTTACGATGTGGACTATCAAATTACAACTACTGAGAGTGAGTTGCAGTTAGAGGAACTAGATTTAAATCTAGAGAACATTCATGACGAATCTGATAGTGGTACAGAAGTTTCATCATATGAAAGTGAATCATCATAAGGTATATAATTTTTTGTTGTACTTGTATTTATTTAATTACTACTTTATATTTAATTAAAATTTTATTGTGCTTGCATTTATTTAATTACTGTTGCTAATATTTCTTAAATTTTTGTGCAGATGGCTTCAGGTGATGACCGTAAGAGAGGAATGATAAAGAATATATTTGGTAGGCGCAAGAAGGTTATAGTTGGTGGCTCATCCAGCAGGCCTGTACGTACTGAGAGCACCTCTTCATCTCAGCCTGCTACTCAGAGTCAGTCTAGCCCGCCTTTACCTACTCCTGGAGCTAGTAGCCCACAGACGTTCTACTCACCAGACCCACGCTTACCTTCCCCTGATGTCACACAGAGTACTCCTTTCTACCCCTACTTCCCACCCCCACCTCCTCATAGTGGCCCTCTTCCATATCCATATCCATATCCATATGCACCATACGTCCCACCACCACATCAGACCACTACAGCACCACGTCAGCCCGTAACAGGTGGACCTTCCACCCCAGCTGCACCAGAGCAGGCGACAGAGGGTCGCATGTTGATTGAACCTGAGGGTGACACATATGTATTAATTATATTTCAGCTATGCAAACAAAATTGATTTAATTTTTTTGACAACTAACATATTTCTTTCAGGTTTCATTCATCAAAGCAGCCAATACATAAAATACGGGATATAATCTGGAGCAGATACGATGCTCCTTATCTTTCTTGGCAGAAAGTCCCAAAGGAAGTACGGAACATGTGGTTCAGAGAGTTTGAGATTTGTAATTAATTTAAAATATTGTGTATTATATATTTTATTTACATAAGTTAACAAAAAATATATATATATTCTTTATTGTATGTTTTTAAATGCAGAAAAATTTTTGTTGGCTGCCACAATATAATGATAGAATTAGAAAGAATTTTGAGAAGCGTGGCTCGAATCGCATGCGAGACATGTTTACAGATCTTAGAAAGTCAAGCCAGCGACCACTTTGGATGACTGAGAGTGTATGGGCAGAGTTGAGCGCTGCTTGAAGTAGCCCAGACTATAGCAGGAAGAGGGATCAAAACAGACAGAACAGAGCTTCTGATGTTGGGGGCTTGGGCAGTTCCCTTCATACTGGGGGTTCTGTTCCACATACTGAGCATAGAAGACGTCTGGTAAGAAATTTTAAAATCTTTTAATAATTTTCTTTAATAAGAATACTAATATATGTATGTTACAGAAAGCGGTGTTGGGTAGAGAACCTACTCCTGTTGAATTACATAGTCATACGCACAAGCGACATGAGGACTAGCGATGGGTTGACGAGCGTGCGAGGAAAGCCTTTGTAAGTATACAAGTTTAATTTTTGTAATGTTATCTAAAAATTGCTTAATTCTTTATTCACTTTCATATGAGGAGTATACACGGATTCGAGAGAGCCAGACTGCAGCAGCTGAAGGTTCATCTGGCGGATTAACTGAATATTCTGACTACCGCACTTGGTCGCAAGCGGTAGGAGGAATGCAGCGCGACAGAGTGTATGGGTTAGTCTCGCAGGCTTATGCATATAAAGGACAAACATCTAGTGGCTGCAGTTTTTCATCTAGTCCCAGGAGTCTTTATATACCCAGCAGATAATTACCCTTACAGCTGAGCTAGAATAGGTACGGAAAGCCCAAGCTGATTGGCAGATGCAAATGCAGCAGCAGATGGAGATACAGTAGCAGATGCAAATCCAACAAACTCAAATGTTAGAAGAAATGCAAAGGATGAGGGAGCAGATGAGCAGTGGGAAGAGTACATCAGCTGAGGAGGAAATGGATTCAGACTAGATGTTTTTTATTCATTTTACGAATGTGGATATTTATATTTATGTTTTGGACATGTTTTGTAATATAATTGTGGATATTTGTGTGGACCTCCGAAAGGACACAAACACCATCGCCCCGCGAGGGGAGACAGTATCTGACCAATGTAAGGGCAGATTCGATCACACATATGATTAACCATTGAGGATAGCAGCTCTCACCAGCACACCCCGATGAGTAATAATATATATGATCTGATCGTAACGGGTTTCCCCCACCCGATACATTAGCTCGAATGGGGTTTATTTGAGAGTGGGATTCGGTTTCCCACGGGCGCAAGCCCCCGTGGTTAATTACATCTCAAGCCGGAGCCTGAGAATACTCTCGATTAAGGATTATATATTATACTTTCTGAATTGGGATTGGCACATAGGGGGAAGACTAGGAAGTCCTACTCGAAGGGAAAGAGAGGTTCAACTAGGCTTAGTCAACATGCACGGCTCACATCAGCATCCGGAGGGACTAAGGTAGTGAGAAGAAACTGGAGAAAAATAAATAAATCATGCACTTGAAACATGCAAGAGGGAAGGATGGAGGTGGCGTCATCCGTGTGACGCGGATATGTAGGGTTTAGGGTCTCTGGAAGACAGAAGACCTACCTACTGATGAGGCATAGTACGAAACAATAGTAGCCTTGAATCCTAAATCTAATGGGTTTAGTGTTCTACGCAACACTAACACCCGTGTCCTAACTAATGCAATGCAAAACCTGGACTTATCCCAGTCTGGAAGGGGGAGCCAGCTAACCACCTAATCGCTTTAAAACCATGCTGTCCAGTCATTTATGAAAGATGGGTAGGTGGATTATAGTTCTCGAAAATAGGGCCGACATCTAGAGGATTTCCTAATTGGCCCCGGACTGATGTCGGGTGAATGCTCCTATGACTAATGCAATTAAAATTTTGATTTAGTTGATTTCTAATGCAATGCATGCTGGTTAAAGTATCCAAATCAGGTATGCACAGAACTTTAAAAAGGCTTATAAAATAATTTTTAGAATTAGACTGGGCTTCCTCAGGTCCGGCACCTCATCCTCATAGGTCAGATTATCTGGACTCTTCCCGCAGGCGGGGAAGTGTCTTATAGAAGGAAAGAGAAATACATTAATATGCATGCGACCCCGGACGATTCCGGTAATTTCCTAGGTCGTTAAGTTTCTAAATTGCTTAAAACTTACAATTTTAAATATTAGTTGCGAGTAGAAAAGGTTTTGGTCTTTAGAGAGCCTAACGAAATCCAGGCTAAAATAAAAGCGGCATGCAGATCGCCAATAAACTATGAAAAGCGTACAACCTATACGCAATCATCATCAAATCAAGCATAATACATAATTAAACAAATCAATTAAATGTCCATAGGCCAACTGCCCTTAATTACAACCCAGGGTCTGCAGAAAATTAAAGTGGCCGGGCACCACTGCCAACAACCCGGATTTCTAATCCTAAGACTGACGCAAGTTATTTTGAGTGGGATACACTTGGTCTTCATCTTCTTGATCTTCTCTTTCTTAGACTCCTCGGATCTCAACTTTGTTGGACTCCTTGGATCTCAGCTTCCTTGGACTTCTCGGGTAGTAGAATGATCCAAATTTGGATTCCCAAATAGGAAAAGACCATCCTCATATTGGGTGTCATTTCCTCTTTGGAATCCAACCTTTGGATCCTAGTATCCACACTCAAAATAGACTTTCACAACTCAATACCAAGTTACAAACTATTTACATTAAATGAAAGTAGTAAATCTAAACTCTCATGCAAGGTTATCTTAATAAAAATCATTCCAAGCAGTTTATATAGAAATAAAAATACTCATCACAGCTACACTTGGCCATGCTCTTAATTATTTGAGGGCTAAGCAAGCTCTGGAGCACCTGTAGCAATTTATAATGATGATTTTAATTAGCCCTCATTTATTTATGGGGGCTGAGCAATTTCTGGAGCATCTGCATGAAACAATGTTAGTATTTAAATCATGAATTTTGCCCCCCTTTATTTTAGCATGGCATGAGCATGGCCACCTACAGAAAGTATCATTAGTATCAAGATCGATCCTAACCTATGGGTAGTCTATCGTGCAATCACATCAATTCCCAGAGTGCAGTAAAAGTAAACAAACACACCAGAATCATCTCAATCACAACATACAGTGAAATCTTAGAAATCTCGGCACACAACAGAAAGGTAAACATCGGCCTAGCCTAGGTCTAGAAGTGGTGCCCTAACAAACCATCTAGACGTGTGTGAAAAGCTGTGTAGCTGAGGTAGATCCTAAGCTGGGTAGTTAGTTACAATTGCCTACTATTGAGGTTGGTTGTAGGTCTAAAAGGAAATTTTAATTAAAGTATAAATATTAGCGAATTAAGATTCATTTTATTTAATTTGGTATGTAGGTCAGTTTTAATGTTAGGGTAATAATATTTAAAGTTTAAATTGCATTAGTGAGTTTTAGGGGGTTCGGGGTCCACCTATACACTAAGCAAAAGGGGGTCCAAAATTGACTTTTTGATTAAAGGGTATTTATGACCAGCTAATATTTCTATAAAATATTAGGCCTTAACCTGATCAGTTAGACAGTTAGTATGCCCGATTTGGATTCTTCTATCCAAAGTTATGAATTTTTGAAGTTTTGGTCTCGTTTTGAACTAAGTTTGACCGGATTGTTGACTTTTTTTATTTAAGTTGATTTCTAGAATTTTAATATTTTTAATAAATACTAGACCCTAATGTGAGTTGAGTGCCTTTGAGTTTGCTGGATTTGGAGTTTCCTACGCAAAGTTATGAATTTTAGAAGTTTCGGGCCCTAGACTATAGGCTACGGTTGACCAAAGAGTTAACTTTTTATTTTAGGTTGATTTTTGGACACCTAATATTTTTAAAAAAAACTAGACCTTAATTAGAGTTAGGTGCCTTTTAGTTTGCCCATTTTGGAGTTTTCTGTATATAGTTATGATTTTTAGAAGTTGGGGCAATTAAATGAATTATCGGAATTACCTAATTAGGGGTACTTTGGGGGTTTTGGCCCAAATCAGCTCCAAACTGATTGGAATCACCCCCAAAGGTCAGAAATGACTTAAGAAGGTGTTCCCGAGTGTTTGGGGAAAATTTGGGATTTTTAATAATTTTTAATGATTTAATTAAGACAAAAAGGTGATTTTTGATTAAGGTTGAATTAAAGTCCAGATTAAGGTCCAATTAAGGGGGCTCTAATTATCTAAGATTGGGGACTGAATTTTGGAGAGTTTGAGGTATTATAAGTATTTTTCTGATTTAAAATGGATTTATTATATTTTTCTGAAGTTTCTAAGGCTTAATTAACGGGTAAATTAGGGTTTGCCAATTAAGTATTTGAAAGAGTCCAGAAAATTCTTAGAAAATTCTAGGGGGTTTTAGATGTCACTAAGCACTAGTGTTTAAAGTTTTATAGCAATCCGGGATCTATCCTAACTCCTAGAAATATTCTAAGTTTGCTAGACAATCCTTAATTATTGTCCTTAGTGTGTCACTACACTAAGCATGAATAAAGTGAGTTAGCTAACCCTTAGGCATAACATAAAGAGGGTAAATGCAGCAAATATAAACACACCAATCAAGTCCTTAGATCTAAGAGAGCCTAGGCTAAGTGCTTGTGCAACCTACACATGTAAGGACTACGAAAATACTAAGTAAAGAAACCTAATGAAGTGATTAGTGAATGATTGGGACACAATCACCCACTAATCCTTCTCCCACATGAATTGCTCTTCACATACATAACCTAGGTTTAATATTTCACCAAGTGGATCTCCCAAGATTAAGGATTTAATAATATATGTAGTTTTAAAAATGTTTAAAATACATATACGTATTAAGTACACAAATATATAATTTTTAAAATAAGATAGTTTGAAAATGATTTCATGTTATATCCCTAGGAGATCCACTGGCCACCACCAAGGGGTTTCAAAATATTTTCATATTTAAAATTAATTTTTAATTTTAAAGTAATTAAATAATAATCAAATAATTAAGTAATTAGGTAGCACAGAAAATAATCCAAACAATACAGAATTGAATCCAGAAAATAATTTTAAATACAATTTCATATTTTTCTGAAAAATTTAAGGTATTATACACAAAAATCCGATTTAAATTGAATTAGTTATGAATTTTTGAAGTTTAATGTATTAAGAAGGATTTTTAAATAATTTTAAAATAATTAATATTTAAAAATAATTATCAAATTAAATTAAATTAAGTATTAAAGTTTCTGAAATTTAAAGTAATTTAATAAAAATAATTTTCATAAATTTTGAAAAATAAATGAATTTTAAATTAATTAATTATTAATTAAATAATCTAAGTATTTAATTAATTATAATAATCTAAAATGGAAAAAAAAATTTATTAATAAAAAAAATAAATAACAAAAATAATTATCTAATTTTGAAAATTATTTAATAAAATTATTTATTATAAATTTGAAAAATATTTAAATTTTAAATTAATTAATTATTAATTAAATAATTTAAGTAATTAAGAAAAATATTTAAAATTGAAAATATTTATTAAAAATAAAAAAAAGTAAATAAATTTATAAAAAAAAAAATAATCTGATTTTGAAAATAATTTAGTAAAATTATTATTTATAAATTTAGGAATAATTAAATTTTAAATCAATTAATTATTAACTAAGTAATTTAAGTAATTAATAAACTAAAATAATTTAAGAAAAATAGGAAAAATCATTAATAATTCGAAATTAAATAATAAAAAAAATAAAAATAATAATAATAATTATCTTATTTTAGAATAATTCAATAAAAGAATAATTTTTATAAATTTAGAAAGTATTTAAAGTTTAAATTAATTAATGACTAATTAGGTAATTTAGGTAATTAATCAATTAAAATAATTTAAAAAAGAAAAGTAATTATAATTTGAATTAAATAATAAAAATAATAATAATTTTTCTGATTTCAAAATAATTTAATAAGAAAATAATTTTTATAAATTTAGAAAGTATTTAAATTTCGAATTAATTAATGACTAATTAAGTAATATAGGTATTTAATTAATTAGAATAATTTAAAAAAGGAAAGAAATTATTAATTCGAATTAAATAATAAAAATAATAATAATTTTCTGATTTCAAGATAATTCAATATGAAAATAATTTTTATAAATTTAGAAAGTATTTAAAGTTTAAATTAATTAATACCTAATTAAGTAATTTAGGTAATTAATCAATTAGAATAATTTAAAAAAGGAAAGTTATTATTAATTCAAATTAAATAATAAAAATAATAATAATTTTTTTGATATTTCAAAATAATTAATAAAAAAATATTTTTTTTTAATTTTAGAAAGTAATTAATTAATTTTTGATTAAATATTAAGATATTTAAACAATTAACTAATTAAGAATTACTTAAAATAATATATTTTAACATAATTTTAAAAATTAAATTATTGAAAAGTAATAATAAAATTTTTCTTATTTTTATTTATTTATTTATTTATTTTAAAATAAAATAGATAAAGAAATATTTAATAATATCATTTTAAAAGTATTTAATAATTATTAGTATTAACTAAGTGTTTAGATTTTAAGTAATTAAAACTATTTTAAATAATAATAAATACGTCATAAAATAGATTTAATTTTAAATTAATGTATTTAAAATAATTATTAAATTATTTAAACATATTTTATAAAAAAAAAGTATTTAATCTTAATAAAATATTTATAAAAAAAAGAAAGAGAAAATCAACGACTCATGCTATTCATGTAGGCCGAATTCTATAACCCTAAAATTAAAAAAAGATTTCGTTATCAAGAATGGCTTTATTGATTTTGATAAAATTTTAAATGTATATTAAGAACATGAATAAAAGTCATGGGGAGGTATTTGAAAGCTCTAAAAAGCACTTATTAGAAAGATATAAGGATCTAAGTGTGGTGACCTAGATCTAAAATTTTGATAAAATCTTACCGTTAGATCTTCTAGATTTTGAAATATCTGAGCTTGTAGATTGTCCTCGTATATTCCTCTAGTTGAAGTTGAACTCCAATTCACCTTGGATCGGACGGTAGAAGCTTTGGAAGGGGAATGACTCGGGTCGCCGGAGATCTCGCGGCCGGCAAGATTTTACCAACGAATTTGAGTGGAGGAAGATGTGGAGATGTTGGAAGAGCTCTCACCCTAAGAAAATTAGGGTTGAGAGCGGCTAGGAAAAAGAAAAAGAAGCAAGCCCGCTTCATGAAGCCCTAAAAGAGTATTTAAATGATTAAGGCCCTAGATCTACGGCTAGGATTCATCCTAAGATTAATTAGGAGGGAATTAAGGTGATTTAATTAGCCATCCGTTTGATTGCTTGATTTAGGAATAAATTTAAGCTCATGAGAATGAAAAAAAAAATAAATAAATAAATAAGTAAATTAATTAAGCATATTAGATTAAAATCAAGCCTACAGTCAGATCCGATTTGGGTCAATTTGGGATTCAATTTGATTTACTCAAATTAACCAAGTTAAATTTAAATAAAATGAACACTCGAATCAAATTAACCTCGACGGGCCTAAGACAAACTAATCGGGCTCAATCAGATACGGTCGAGTCTACTTTGACTCAATTCAAGCTAATTCGAGCTCGAATTGGACTCGACGGGGGTTGATTAAATTAATTAAAGGCCCTCAAGGGCACTCGAATGAAAATAAAGGTCAACAATTTGAATCTGTTGAGTATGTGTTTTGAATATTGTTACATTGTTTATATAGTGTATTGTCTATTGTGTTGTAGACATCGTTGTGTATATCTGTTTTGTATATGTTTTGTTTGCAGGTTATGGAAATCTAATTTTAGAGGGAAGAAGGTTTTTTTTTATCAATGCTACAGGTTTCCGGCGGATTATCCGTCGAAAATGGTGCCGGTAATACGATATATCGAACTTTCCTGCGGATTATGCGCCGGACATTTCCGGCGCTTAGTCCACCGGAAAGTCCGACGGTAATAGTAGCGTCGGTTTGTTGCGCCGTATAATCCGCCGGTATTACCGACGGATATTTCCGCCGGCAATACCGGCGGATCATACGCCGGAAACTAATAACATAATAACGTTATTTTTTTGTTATTTTTTCGTCGGAAATACACCTGAAAATCCGCCGGAAATATTACCGACGGATTAAATCCATCGGTAATCTATTTCCGACGCGCGAATTATCGTCGGACGGATTTCCATCAGAAATCCGCCGGAAACCGTATATTTCTTGCGGATTTTCATTCTTATCGACGGATTCCGTCCGCCGGTAACAATGAGTTTTCCTGTAGTGCTACTAGCTTGAGGTGGAGTGAAATTAGGTGGCAATCCTCAAGCTCTCCAGTAAGCACCATCAACCCAACCGGCCAGAGAAGCTTGAGCTAGTTGGTATTTAATATGTTGAGCTTATTATTGAAGTCCAATGTCCTCTCTCTGAACGGAGAGATTATTCTGTGCGTACACCGAACGGGAGAACCGTCCGGTTTACGCTTCGGTACCGAGCGGTATCGAGTCTCGGTACCGCTCGGTACCGAGCTCGATATCGAACATGACGCATTTTCATTAGAGTCCGGACTCCGTACAGAATAAATTTTCCTCTGAAAGAGGCATTCCAAGTCTCTACGCAATGGAAACAAAAACTCCCAAGCTATTTTACCATACTTGGCCATTGACATTGCTTATTCAAAGCAGCTTTGACATTTGGAATCTGTTATCAGATGAAACAAAAGAATTTTTAATCACAATTGAAAACTGTTTGTTTATACCATCAGTACATTTTATAAGTTCTGGTGTTTTTTTGACAATAAACTTGTGCCATAACTAAACCCTTCGTTCACAAGTAGGTACTGGCAAATGTCCTTTTCATTTTGCCATTGTCATGAATAAATTAGTTACACTGAAACCAAGTAATGTGTGGTCACAGAAATAATCCAACCATAGCAAGATAACTGCCATTATTTTTTCGCTGTTTTTAATAATTTTTTGTGCTTGGAAGCTGCATTTTATAAATTTTTGTGCTTCGAAGCTGCATTCTAGAGCAACCACCCGAGAATCCAAACACAACACATGAAGCGAATCAAACACTGTGATGAGTGGCTAAGGCAAATGATGCATAAACGTCAAAGGATAGCGACTAGGTGAAGCATAGAAAAACCACGACCAGCCCAAAAGGAAGTTGTTAGATATTTACATCCGCCATAACTTGTAAGAAAAACCTTGTACCACATGATAATGGATTTGCATTCCAAACCATCTTGCCGATAAGAAAAAGTACAAGACATCTATTTAGACCATTAAATTTTTCTTGAAATAAAGTCGTACCTCAAAAAAAGTTATTGATAAGGTTTTCTAATCTAGAGAAATGTAGGCTTGACAGTTTGTAACAAATAAATAAGTATGGAGCATAACACATTTTTGATCCAAAATAACCTGGCACCAATGGAAAAAAAGTTTTATTCCAATGAGGATAGTTTTGAAAGGATTTTTTATTATCATTTGTAATGTATCATGGCAACATCAAAATTTTCTTTTAGCACTCAATATTTTAAAAAAAAATTAAATGATTTCGAGTAGAGGTGTAAACGAGTCGAGCCGAGCTCAAGACACACTAGTTTGGGCTTAAACTTGATTAATTAATCGACATTCGAGCTCGAGCTTGAGCTCAATTCGGCAAGCTCAAGTTGACAGTGAGAGAGAGAAAATGATTAATCCACACAATTCTTATAATAAAATTATAAAAAAAAATGACAATTTAGATAAAAATAATAAAAAAACCAATTTCTATAAGAGAGTCCATATAATTTTTAAACATTTAAAACATTTTTAACAAATTTATTTTTGAACTCTGAATTTTAAAATGTTTAGCAAAAATTTCTATTAATATTTTTTAAATAAGCCGGCTCGTAAATTAACAAGTCAAGTTGAGACTAGCTCAAACTTGTCTAGTCAGCTCATCGAGCTCGAGCTGACAAGCCATTTATAATGGCAACTCATGAGTTGGCTTGGCTCACGTGCGTACACTATTTGATATCACTCCAAATTAATAACTTACACTAATGTTTTTAACATTTACATGGTTGGGCAAATCATTTTAAAAAAAATTAATTAAGAAAATTTATGACGTAAAAATGATACGAATTAAAAGCTCCAAAACCATGTCATTCTACAAACCATCTGCATCAAATCCTGTACATGTCCTACCGCTGTGATGGCAACACGTGTATGAAATTATCCAATCATTCTATAATGAAACCTGGACGGATTTATCAACAAAAGAAACTTATCAATATATTTATTATTAATAAATATTAGTGATTATTTACTTATATGAGATTATGTTTTTCTTTCTATAATTTATTGAGAATATGTATAGTGGCAGGTTCTTTGGCTCAAGGTAATTTCTCAGAGAGGGGAAATCATAAGCTGGAAAGGGGTCTTCAATATGAATGTTTTTGGTGAGATAAATTGGCTGTGTGGGCTGAATTTTTCTCATATAATTTTCTATAGAAATATTTCTTTTTCATATTTGTACAGTTTCCATTCATAGCTTCTTACCACTTAAATATCATTTTGTTTAGTCAATTTCCTCTTAAGGTGAGGCAATGCATTTTCCTCTGATCAAATTTTGCATGTACACATATTAAGAAAATCAAACATTATTTTCAAACATTCTATAACTCTATAAATTGATATCTAATTGCCTCTCTTATATCATACTCCAGAAGAAATAAACTTAAGAATTTATTTTTCTCTTTGAACCATGATAAACAAAATCTCAAAAATTTGTTGTGGCAGATCAGACACAGATGTGCTGGAACCGACTCGCTTAGTGAGGCGTCCGAACCAGCTGGTACCAGAACGTACTTTCGGTCAAGATTTGCAGCATTCGAGATTTTATGCGATGAGGGCAGAGAAGCATGGAAATGGCTACCTCATCTCGGAAGCCCACTTCTTACCGAATGGTAACTTATATGATATTTTCATATCCTTCGATGGAGAGGAAAAAAGGAAGATGATGGTGGCAATAAATAATAAAATTGTCTTTGAGCTTGATATTAAGGATAAACTTGAAGGATCTACTGAGCTATACTTGAATGATGTGCAATATTTGAATGATGGGCTAGTGATAGTCTTTAAGTGGGATCTCTCTCGTAGAAGGAAGCGCTTTAAATTCTTTACAAAGCCTATATCACATAAAATAACGACCGACAGTAGTAGTTACAATAATGGTGACAATGACTATTCTGATTTTGAAGAAGACGGATTCGATGGCGAGTGTTATGCCTGTCGGCTTTATGCTTATGCAGCCGAGTAGCCTTTTATTTTTATAAGTTTATTTTGTAATAAATATGAATTATATGATAAGAATCTATGGGATTATATGATTGAATTGTAAGATAAATGATTATAATTGAATGATCCTTGATCATAGGCATACACCAATCAAATTTTATCATAAAATAAAAAATTAATTTTAATGTGTATTATTTATCAAATATCTTTTTATTTTAATCATTTTTCTTACATTTACACGTAAAATTATATCATTTTTAGTTAGATTAAGTGAGAAATTGTGTTGTTTTTGTTACTTGAGTTTCTAGTATTAACTGCTGCTTTATTTGCAATGATTGTAATAGTTTCTTATGATAATATATAAAAAATTGTTAATTAATTTGTGGATCTGATTATTTATTTGCTTTTAATGATCTTTGTTGTATTTTTTTGTATGAGGACTATATATTATTAAGATTAGTATTTTCTTAATTGTATTAATTTATTAGAAGGCTATTCCAATGCAATTTTAAGTTATGAAGTGTTTGTTTGGGATAGTTTTCTTCTCATTGCTTATTTTTTTTCAGACAACAATAACACTTTTGTTTTGATTACGATTTTTTTGTTGCTTTCTAATTACTTATAAAAAATTTTATGATTGATACGTCATCGAAAAATTATCTTGATCGGGCACGAATCTCGAGGAAAAACTCAAGTCGGAAACTTCAAAAATTAATTCGGAGACCATTTAAACTCCGATTTCAGCAAGCTTATAGTCGAACTGAACGTCTCGGAAATACGAATCCAACAACACCAAATTCGACTCAATCCGAGCTCAAACGAGTCCAAATCAAGTACCCGAAGCGCTATTGGAAGCATCAAACAGTTATTTGAGTTACCAAACGGTCTCCGATTTTGACGAGCTTATAGTCGAATCGAGCGGCTCGACGAGACGAATCCAACGAGCCCAAGATCGTAGAATTCTGATACCATTAAGACCTTCAAATGCTCAATAAACGGTTCATGATCAAGGGATTCAATATCGGCCGTTCATCCGGATCACTCCCTATTTGCCCCTGATCCCTCACATATTTACGGGCTATGCCACTCCAGAAAAACTATAAATAGCCCCTCATTTCTCTTAAGAGAGGACCCAAGCCAAGAAGAGAAGAAGAGAAGAAAGAGAAGAAGAAGAGGAGAGAAGTCTAGGAGGGAATAACTCCTCCTCGACCACCGCCGGAACACCGCCGGAACTCCGCCGGAACACTGCCGGAACACCACCAAAGCATCACCAGGCGCCGGAGGGACGCCGGAGCTCTGCCCGACACGGGAGCAACGTCGGAATTCTGTCCGACGCCGGAATTCTACCCGACGCCGGACTTCTTTCCAAGTGACGCCGGAATTCTGCTCGACACCCCGAGTGACGTCGGAACTCTGCTTGTCCTTGTAACTGATACTCATTGTAATCTGATCGTCCTGAATTTAAAGGACGGATCAGCCTCGTGTACTTCAAACGACACTAGTGGAACTATTTCAACTGGGCGTGGCCCCGTGGTTTTTTCCCTTTCCAGGGTTTTCCACGTAAAAATCCTGGTGTTACTATTTCGATTCTGTTTGTGTGCTGAATATACGTACAACGCTGAGACGGAAATATTAAACTCTATCGCCGCGTATATTTGAGTCCGCAACAGTTTGGCGCCGTCTGTGGGAAACTTATCCCACAACTTCAAGTATTGCTACGATGGTCAATAGGCGTAGCAATCGCCTCATAGGAGCCTCCCGCTCCCACTCTCCCCAATCCAGAAACCAGTCTATAAATCGTGGACATCAAGTTTCTGCCTCCTTTCTTCCTGGGGGGCAACACATTGCTGGAGAAGGAACCTCAGGGCCTTCTTTGGAGGAGCGAATCCAAAAGATGGAAGAATCTCAAAACGAGATCCTACACCTCCTGCGAGAGACTCGACAACCGACCCTAGCGCCTCAGGAGGAGGTTCTTCTCCCTCGAGATCCGCCACGTGTTGAAGCTGTTCAAATCGAACATCTTCAAGCTGAGATTCCTCTTCCTCCACCCAGGAGGCGTTCGCAGTCACATCAAGATAACGAACTGGCTGATACAGCAAGTTCTACCCATCCTCCGCACACAGGTCGGCAATCTCTCCTTCCTCAAGACCTCCCTGAGGAGCTAGCCCAACATCACATTGCTGAGCTCCCTCGCAATACCCTACGCCACGAACTGCGACGATTGGTTCGAGAAGAGTTTTCTACAGGAGGCGTAAGGCAACCTCTTCATCAGTGGGACTTCCAGGATTCGTCACCCCTGACGGAAGCTATTCTTCAACACCCTATTCCGACAGGATTCAAACTACCGAACATCGACCCCTATGACGGGACAACTGACCCGTACGAGCATATCGATCATTATCGAACAATTATGCATATCCAGCGAGCCTCAGACGCGCTCCTCTGTCAGGTCTTTCCTGCCACCCTCAAAGGACAAGCTCGAACATGGTTCTATTCGCTTCCAGCCGGAACCATTCCAATGTTCGTCAAATTGGCAAAAGTGTTCGTCGAACAATTTGTCGCCAATCGGAGAATTACTAAGGACTCTTCTCACCTCTCGGGGATCCGTCAGAATGAAAGTGAGTCCCTCAAGGAATACTTCAAGAGATTTTCTACTGAAGCTCGTCAAATTCCGGGAGTAGATCCCGAGTTACTTAGAGGCGTTTTCCTCGGAGGGCTTCGTCCGGGCCCCTTCTACTCAGCACTTATGCGAGACACGGTCCCTTCGTATGCCGACCTGATTCATCGTGTGGAGGCACAAATCTCCGCAGATGAAGCCATAAATGCTCACAAAAAGCAGTTCGAGCAGATAAATGGGAAGCGCAAAGGTGCTCCTAGGATGGATAATTCTTCCTTACAATGGAAAAAGCAAGGGAATAGCAATCTACCTCCTAGGCCCCCATTACCACAACGAGAACCTCGGCAGGAGAAAGAGTACACTCCGCTCAACACATCTCGAGCAAATGTGTTAATGGCGATTCAAGATCAGGACAAAGTGAAATGGCCGCATCCTTCGAAGCCAAATACAGGAAATCAAGATCAGTACTGTCACTTTCATCGTAGTCGTGGCCACTCTACTGAAGCGTGTTGGCAACTTAAGGATGAGATTGAAAGACTTATCCGTCAGGGCTATCTTCGACAGTTTATTGGGAACCCACCTACCCGAGAAGAAGCTCGCCCCACTGGGGGCAAAATCAACAACAACAAAGACAACCATTGAATAATATTCAAATGGTTGGTGAGATTGAGTAATGCTGCAACTTGAACCTTTGTGTTAGTAATACTACTTGTCATGTGTCACCATGTATCTCTTCTATGATCAATAGGATGTCATTCTAATGTCCTTAGTATTTCTACCAAGTCGAATGATGTGGTTGTCCCTATATGTATCTCTTCTGTTGTACAAGGGAATTATTATCTTACAGTAATATAATATGTTGTTCGTCCAATTTTGATATTGTCTCTTTCTTTAAAAAGAATACAAATGACAGTGAAAAACTACTGACAAATATAGTCTCTTTATCCTTGATTCGAGAAATATGCAGTCTTTATTACTTCTCAATCACTGGAAGATCGATCCCAGGGGGATTCGATCCGGCCTCTTCCATACAGGTTAACATCGTCGAGCAAAGGCTCCGACATACAACCTCGGACAGGTCTCACATCCTTGGTGGATTCTCCCGACCTCTTCCATACAGGTTAACGTCGTCGAGCAAAGGCTCCGACATACAACCTCGGATAGGTCTTACATCCTTGGTGGATTCTCTCGACCTCTTCCATACAGGTTAACGTCGTCGAGCAAAGGCTCCGACATACAACCTCGGATAGGTCTCACATCCTTGGTGGATTCTCCCGACCTCTTCCATACAGGTTAACGTCGTCGAGCAAAGGCTCCGACATACAACCTCGGATAGGTCTCACATCCTTGGTGGATTCTCTCGACCTCTTCCATACAGGTTAACGTCGTCGAGCAAAGGCTCCGACATACAACCTCGGATAGGTCTCACATCCTTGGTGGATTCTCTCGACCTCTTCCATACAGGTTAACGTCGTCGAGCAAAGGCTCCGACATACAACCTCGGATAGGTCTCACATCCTTGGTGGATTCTCCCGACCTCTTCCATACAGGTTAACATCGTCGAGCAAAGGCTCCGACATACAACCTCGGATAGGTCTCACATCCTTGGTGGATTCTCCCGACCTCTTCCATACAGGTTAACGTCGTCGAGCAAAGGCTCCGACATACAACCTCGGATAGGTCTCACATCCTTGGTGGATTCTCCCGACCTCTTCCATACAGGTTAACGTCGTCGAGCAAAGGCTCCGACATACAACCTCGGATAGGTCTCACATCCTTGGTGGATTCTCTCGACCTCTTCCATACAGGTTAACGTCGTCGAGCAAAGGCTCCGACATACAACCTCGGATAGGTCTCACATCCTTGGTGGATTCTCCCGTCCTCTTCCATACAGGTTAACGTCGTCGAGCAAAGGCTCCGACATACAACCTCGGATAGGTCTCACATCCTTGGTGGATTCTCCCGACCTCTTCCATACAGGTTAACGTCGTCGAGCAAAGGCTCCGACATACAACCTCGGATAGGTCTCACATCCTTGGTGGATTCTCTCGACCTTTTTCATACATGTTAACGTCATCAAGTAAGGGCTTTGACCTACAGTCTCAAATATGTCAAACATCCTAAAAGGATGTCTCTCACATTCGTTCAGACTAATAATACATCAAAAGCACAAAGCATGTCTTACAGATGCAATAACAATTCAGGTCCCTCTAGGGGACAAATCCTCATTTCATATACAATATCATTGGAGTTACATAAATCCAGATTCAGGTGTACATTTATTCTCACTAGAAGTTGAAATTGAAAAGTACATTGGCGTCATCCGTACAAACTAGTATCATCAAGCAATAAGCAACTTTAACACAGTCAAATATCCTTGGTGGATTTAAGTGACTTCTCCCTTACTGCACGCAAGCATCTCCTACAACTGCTCCTTCAAAGAAAGGACATAACTGGATCATCATCGGATCTCCACTCGGTGTTAGTGTATTGCCAAAATGTTGGCATATCACCCTCCTTCGGCCCCTTGATCCAGTAATATCTGATGTTGGCACACTTCAGTATGGATGAATATTGCCTTAACACAATATCACTGGACACCCGCCATCATCAAACCTTCGTCGGATATCTGCCGGCGGTCCTTTACTTCATATCAGCCATCATCGGCTTCTCGTTCAACTGCTGATAGCAGCACCGTTGAACTCTCTCCTTCTGCTCCTAACTTGGTCGTTGACTGCCAACGGACTTCCACCCGATCGTCCATCATCAACAAACTAACATCGAAATTCTATTCGATGCTGAGCTTCCTCCCGTTGGAGGACTTCTGCCAGTCGTCAGACCCCCGTCGGATATCTACATGACGCTGTACTTTTACGTGACATCGGACTTTTGCCTGTCGTCAGATGTTTGTCGGGCTTCTACCCAACACCAAATTTCTACCCGTCGTGGGACTTCTTCTGGCCGACAGATTTTCGTCGGAGTTCTACCCGACGCCGTACTTCTTCCCGCCGCCGAACTTCCACCCGGCCGCTGATTGCCGCCGGACTTCATCCCGACCTTCGTCGGACCACCGCCCGGTCGCGGACCGCCATCGAACTTCAGCCCGACCTTCGTCGGACCACCACCCGGCCGCTGACCGCCGTCAGACTCTCTCCGACTAAATCTCACCTCCACATGATCTCTTAAAGGAGAGAAATTTCCAACTCCCATCCCGCTCCCCTTCCTGAAAAGGGGAAGCCGCTAACTTCTGCGCAAAAGGAGGGGCGCCGAATCAAGTAGGAAAAATCACCTACTCAACAACAGCGGAAGGCCTCAAAATGCCAGAAGCTAGAGGGGAGGAGAGAGGAAAGCCGCTAACTTCTGCGCAAAGAGAGGGGCGCCGATTCAAGTAGGAAAAATCATCTACTCAACAACAGCGGAAGTCCTCAAAATGCCAGAAGCTAGAGGGGAGAAGAGAGGAAAGCCGCTAACTTCTGCGCAAAGAGAGGGGCGCCGAGTCGAGTGGAGAAAATCACCTACTCAAAAACAGCGGAAGGCCTCAAAATGCCAGAAGCTAGAGGGGAGAAGAGAGGAAAACCGCTAACTTCTGTGCAAAATGAGGGGCGCCGAATCAAGTAGGAAAAATCACCTACTTAAAAACGGCGGAAAGCCTCAGAATGCCAAAAGCTAGAAGGCCAGGGGAAGAGGAGAATGCGGTGCAAATTTTCATTACCCCAAGGGGGGTATTTATAGGATAAAAAAGGGAGAGAAAGAGAGGGAAAAATTAAAAAAAGAGGGGGAAAATGTTTGAAAATTGGAGGGAGGAGGCTTCTAGAAGGAATTTCGAATTTTTCTAAATTTTTCGGAATTTTTTCGGAATTTTTTGGATTTTTTTCGGATTTTTTCGGATTTTTGGGAATTTTTAATCCCTGTGGGCCCCACAAAAAAAAAAAAAAAAAAAAAATTAAAAGGGTAACTGCTGGAGCGCGCCAAGGGGCGCGCCCCTTGCCCGCGCGCCCGCGCGGGCGCCGCCGGCGGCGGCTGCCGGCGGCCGGCCGGCCGGCCGGCCGGTTCGGCCGCCTACGTGTTGCCGGGCTCCGATTTCGAGCCCGGACGGTCCAAATTGGACGTTTTTGGGGTCCCCGGACACGTTTTTCGACGTTCCGGACTCAATTTTGACACTTTCGGAGCTCAACGGGGCCTCTATGATCAAGTTCGAGCAAATATTTAATTTCTGGAACGCAATTTTTTGCGATTCGGCCAACGTAAAATACCGGAGAAAGTATTTTCGGACTCATGGAGCTTCGACGTCCGAAAATAGGGGGGCAACTGATACGTCATCGAAAAATTATCTTGGTCGGGCACGAATCTCGAGGAAAAACTCAAGTCGGAAACTTCAAAAATTAATTCGGAGACCATTTAAACTCCGATTTCAGCAAGCTTATAGTCGAACTGAACGTCTCGGAAATACGAATCCAACAACACCAAATTCGACTCAATCCGAGCTCAAACGAGTCCAAATCAAGTACCCGAAGCGCTATTGGAAGCATCAAACAGTTATTTGAGTTACCAAACGGTCTCCGATTTTGACGAGCTTATAGTCGAATCGAGCGGCTCGACGAGACGAATCCAACGAGCCCAAGATCGTAGAATTCTGATACCATTAAGACCTTCAAATGCTCAATAAACGGTTCATGATCAAGGGATTCAATATCGGCCGTTCATCCGGATCACTCCCTATTTGCCCCTGATCCCTCACATATTTACGGGCTATGCCACTCCAGAAAAACTATAAATAGCCCCTCATTTCTCTTAAGAGAGGACCCAAGCCAAGAAGAGAAGAAGAGAAGAAAGAGAAGAAGAAGAGGAGAGAAGTCTAGGAGGGAATAACTCCTCCTCGACCACCGCCGGAACACCGCCGGAACTCCGCCGGAACACTGCCGGAACACCACCAAAGCATCACCAGGCGCCGGAGGGACGCCGGAGCTCTGCCCGACACGGGAGCAACGTCGGAATTCTGTCCGACGCCGGAATTCTACCCGACGCCGGACTTCTTTCCAAGTGACGCCGGAATTCTGCTCGACACCCCGAGTGACGTCGGAACTCTGCTTGTCCTTGTAACTGATACTCATTGTAATCTGATCGTCCTGAATTTAAAGGACGGATCAGCCTCGTGTACTTCAAACGACACTAGTGGAACTATTTCAACTGGGCGTGGCCCCGTGGTTTTTTCCCTTTCCAGGGTTTTCCACGTAAAAATCCTGGTGTTACTATTTCGATTCTGTTTGTGTGCTGAATATACGTACAACGCTGAGACGGAAATATTAAACTCTATCGCCGCGTATATTTGAGTCCGCAACAATGATTAAAAGCCACTTTTTATAGTGAGTAGTTAAGTTATCTTCTCCAGAATAACTTCACAAATAACTTTATAAGAAAATACAAATATCTCAAATACACACTAAATTTTAAAAGTTGATTTTAAAGAGCACTTGTTATGTAAAAAAGTTTAATAAAAACATAATGTTAGTCAAGTACATTTGTTTTTCCAATGAAAATAATATATATTTTTTATGGCTCATAAAAAAATATTCTAATTTAGCCACAATTGCTTAGCATTGCCACTTTCTTCACCCACTTTCATTTAAGTGGATTTCATTTTTATTTTTTTATATTTTGTATGTCAAAGGAAAATATTTTTATTCAATATATTAATTTGAACAAAAACAGTAGTATTAGAAAGTTAATTTTTATATAAAAAGACATAACAATAAGGCTAGAGAGAGTTAATTTCATTAAAATTTTTTTTTGATTAAAATTCACAGGGGAGTCTACGCGTTAATTTAAAAAAAAAATACAAGAATTTAAGGGACCTTAGGTGGCAATCCTCAAGCTATATATCAGGTAGGGGTGTCAATTTCGGGTTACGGGTTAGGTTCGGGTCGAATCCGGAATGACCCGCGTTCAAACGGGTCGACCCTAACCCGACACGGGTAGGTAAACGGGTTGAAAATCCGAACCCAGACCCAACCCGGCGGGTTGCCGGGTTGACCCGACCTGACACGAGAAGGTGGGCTCGGACTCGAACGCGGACGCGGGCTTAAACTCGGACGCGGACGCGGGCTCGGACATCGACGAAGGGGGGCTGACGCAGGCGGCCTCGGGCGCGCGGACGCGAGCAGCCGGGCGGGTGCGCGAACACGGGCGAACTCGAGCACGCGGACGCGGGCTCGCTGAGTGCTGCGTGGGCAGCACGCGGGCGGCCGGGCAGCAGCGCAGACAGCTTCGATGGGCGCGCGCGGGCGGCTGGGCAGGCGCGGGCAGCTTCGACGGGTGCGCGGGCAGCTTATGCGGGCGCGCGGGCAGCCGGGTAGGGCGCGGGCAGCCGGGGCAGGGTCGCGGGCAGCCGGGGTAGCGCGGATAACTCATTTGAAACAGGTTTCGGGTTGACCCGGCTACCCGTCGGGTCAACCTGAACCCGACCCGTTTTTCAAACAGGTCGATTTTGAGAACCCGAACCCGACCCATTTTGAAATCGGGTCGGGTCAAATCCGAAATTTTCGGGTCGGGTTCGAGTCGGATTTTCGTGTCGTGTCAAATATTAACACCCCTAATATCAGGCCAGTAATTAAGCACAATCAACCCAACTGGCCAGAGAAGCTTGAGCTAGTTTGTATTTAACATGATAGAATTGACATATATATTGGCACCAGGGCTAACCCCTCCCACACTACGTCTTGAATAGGACCATTTACAAACCTTAATAAACAAATAAGCCATTTTCAACCCAACTTAATTAAGGAATAAAGAATATTAATCAGGATATCATTAAACTAAAAAATAAAACAAAAAACTAGATGTTGAGTTTATTATTGAAGTCCAATGTCCTCTCTCTGATAGGAGAGATTATTCTGTGCGTACACCGAACGGGAGAACCATCTAGTTTACGCTTCGGTACCGAGCAGTATCGAGTCTCGGTACCGAGCTTGGTATCGGACATGGTACATTTTCATTGAAGTCCGGACTCCGCACAGAATAATTTTTCCTCTGAAAGAGGCATCCCAAGTCTCTACGCAATGGAAACAAAAACTCCCAAGCTATTTTACCTTACTTGGCCATTGACATTGCTTATTCAAAGCAGCTTTGACATTTGGAATCTGTTATCAGATGAAACAAAAGAATTTTTAGTCACAATTGAAAACTGTTTGTTTATACCATCAATACATTTTATAAGTTTAGGGTTTAGGTTTGACAATAAACTTGTGCCATAACTAAAACCTTCGTTCTCAAGTAGGTACTGGCAAATGTCCTTTTCATTTTGCCATTGTCATGAATAGATTAGTTACACTGAAACCAAGTAATGTGTGGTCATAGAAATGTTCCAACCATAGCAAGATAACTGCCATGAACTAACTCTTCAATTATCCCTCTTTCCATAGCAATTCAACTTGGTATTTATTTTGTGAGCCACAAGCAGTAGTTGGTAGCTCTTAAGAATTTATGAAGGGTTTTACCTAATAATGAAGGTTAAATCTAAAAATGATCCCACAGATATTCATGTGTGATCAATTTAATTCTAGAGTATCATATTATTCTAATTTAGTCTCTTTGATTATAAAAATTGATTCAAATCAGTCTCTTAGGGAGTAACTTTGGAACAATGTTGTATTAGTAGATTATTATTTTTATCATAATTTTAATCATGAGAGACAATTTAACACTACTAATAAATCAGGCTTTCGCAGCACTTTTTAGGACATACTGCAGCGGTTTAAACACCTACGAATTTATTTACTGCGGTTTAGGAACCGCTTCAAATCCACTGTATTTGCGTTCGTTGGAAAGACTTTAGCAGTGGTTTTATGAGTGCTGTTGCAGGAAGGCTTTAGCAGCGCTTTTAGCATGTGTTAAAACCGCTGCTAAATGGTAGAATTGATTAAAAAAAATATAACGCCGAAAAAACAAATTTTGTGATCAAATTATAAATATCAATAAGATATTATAAAAATATAAATTAAGTGAATATTAACAACATATAAATCTACAAATCTGGTTGAGTCATTTGTTTAAGTAAAAGAAAAGGGAGGGCTAGCGAATCACAGCTTGGAAAAGGGAAATTGCAAAAATTTGCGATTTAGAAAAATTCTCATACTTGTTAGAGATACATGATACTAGCAAATGGAAGAAAAATTGCAAAAAAATTGCCCTCTCAGCAAATGGAAGGTTCGGCACCACATTCATGAGATGATAAAATGGAAAAGGGAGGTCAAGTGTGATCAACAAAACTAGCAAGCTGATCACCAATAAGATATAGATAGGTGCACATTTCGATCACCATAGCTTTTCAACAAGAGCAAAAAATATGAGGAAATAAGTATGAAAGAAAAACACCAAAATCTTAAAAACTCACCTACTAGTTGAACAGTTCAAAATAAGCATATTACAAACAAAGTAAAAAAAGCAAAATTATTTAGGGCATATCTCATAAATAGTTAGTTATAATGGAAGAATTTCTGTTGCTTTTGTGGGCTTGGGAGATGAATTGGGATCAAGTCGAGCGGGAGCTAGGGCACTGAGGGTGGCAATTTGCAAACCGCTTCTATAAACTAGTGTAAAAATTTAAAATTTCTTATAATTTTTTAGCAGCAGTGAAAACCACTGGCTATATTAATCTATAGCAGCGGTTTAAAAACCGGCGCTAAAAACTGCTGCGGAAACTCCATATTTTTGGTAGTGTTATAAGAATAATTTTATATAGTTGAGGAACTAAATTTGATAAATCTAATACTCTGAGATTAAATTAGCTACATAGGAATAGTTAGAGGACTATTTTGAGATTTAGGTTTTGTTTGGGATAACTTTCATACTACTTTGCATTTCAAATCACAACCATAGTTATTGTTTGGTCACTATTTTTGCACCCCTTCTAATAAATTTGTGTGCTAGGAAGCTGCATTCTACAATATCTTAATATGAAGGAGGAGTTGCGAAGAAAGACGACAATATTAGTCCCAACTAAGATATTAGTTCAACTCCAAAATTAAAATGTTAGGTGAAAGTATAGGCAAGCCTTTTTTAACAATAAGTTTACAAAGTGAAAGTCATATAAGCTGATAATTTTGTTGATAAAATAATAAAAAATAAAATAAGATATTTTTATTTTAAAATATTTATTTATAAATAAATAATTCTACATTGTTTTTGTCATAGTCTTCAAAGTATATAAGAGAATTTTATTTTAAAAAATCATATTATCATATTCAAAACCCTGAAAAACTATTAATATGTTTAAATGTTGTGTTTCATCATTTTATTTATTTATTTGTTTTTTATGGACGGGAATTTTATTTCATCAGGCAAAATGATATAAAGTCCTTAAGGGAAGCCAAAAACCACTAATGCTCATTGAGCTATAATAAAAGATGTTAAAATCACTTATAAGGCACATAATTTTTATCTAAGATACATATTTAAAAATAGAAAAAGACAAGATTGGCAAGAAACCTCACCCAAAAAATAAGCCAAAGCTTTGTGATAAACTTGAAGATCCACCGGGAACCAGAAAGGGAACTTGCAAAAAAAGAGCTGTCATAAAACAAAACCCAAAAAAGAGACAAAACTCACCTGGAGAGATCAATAAGGCAGCATCCAAGGAGCAACCACCTGAGAATCCAAACACAACACATGAAGTGGATCAAACACTATGATGAGTGGCCAAGGAAAATGATGCTTAAATGTCAAAGGATAATGGCCATGTGAAGCATAGAAAAATCACGACCATCCCAAAGGGAGTTGTTAGTTGTGAACTTCCACCACAGCTTGTAAGCAAAACCTTGTACCATATGATAAATGGATTTGCACCCGAAACCACCTTCCCGATAAGGAAACATACAAGACATCCATTTAGATCATTGAATTTTTCTTGAAATACTAGTCATACCCCCCAAAAAATTATTGATAAGGTTTTCTAATCTAAAGAAAACCTCCAATGTTGGCTTGACAGTTTGTAACAAATAAATAAGCATGGAGCATAAAACATTTTTGATCCAAATTAATCTAGCACCCATGGACAAAAAGTTTTATTTCCATGAGGATAGTTTTGAAAGCATTTTATAAAATATTTTATCAAAAATGAAAGTTTTTTTATGACTCTTGTGGGGAGGGGTCCCCAAATAAAAAAGAGATAATGATTGCTGCTTGAAGCCAGTTATAGAACATATGCAATTAATTATGTCCCTAGTCATATCCTTACCAACAATAAAAGGGCTATTATTGTTGTTAAAATTGAAACCACTCTCATTTTCAAAAGCATTAAGAAAAAGCTCAAGTTTTTTCACATTCTTTTGGGAACTATTGCAAAATATAATAATATCATCAGCAAAATATAAATGAGATATGTTACTAGCTCCAGAATTCCTAAAGGTGAGTTCGAGCAACTAATATTATACATAAAAGATCAACTATTAATATTATCACAAAGCTCTGGATATATCAAGTTTAACAATTAGATTATGACCAAAGGCTTATTTGTTAATATCATGAATAAGCTCTTGGGCTAGCAAAATATAATCTGAGATATCCCCACCCTTAACAAAACCCATTTGATTCATAGAAATAATTACAGGGAAAATGACGGACATTATGGTAGCCAAAATCTGTTGTTGTATTTTATCATATTTGTCAAAATTGTTGATATAGTATGGCCTCTTGGGATAGAATGTATCATGGCAACATCAAAATTGTCTTTTAGCACACAATATTAAATAATAATAATAATAATAATAAAATAATTTTGAGTAGAGGTGTAAACGAGTCGAACCGAGCTCAAGACACACTAGCTTGGGCTTGAGCTTGATTAATAAATCGAATTCGAGCTCGAGCTTGAGCTAAATTCTGCAAGCTCGAGCTGACTCATTTATAGTGACAAAGAGAAAATGATTTATTCAGACAATTCTTATAATAAAATTATAAAAAAGAATTGCAATTTTAATTAAACTAATAATAAAATGAGTTTATATAAGAAAGTAAATATAATTTTTAAACATTTTTAAATAGATTTATACTTGAAATCTAAATTTTAAAATATTTACAAAAAATTTATATTATTATTTATTAAATAAGCCAACTTAACAACTAACAAGTCGAGTTAAGGCTAACTCAAACTTGACTAGTCAGCTCATCGAGCTCGAGCTCACAAGCCAATTATAATGCCAACTTACAAGTTGGCTTGACTCATGTACACTATTTGAGAGATTTTATCACTCCAAATTAATAACTTTCACTAATATTTTTAACATTTACATTTTCGAGCAAATCATTTAAAAAAAAATTAATAAAGAAAAGTTATGATGTAAAATGATACAAATTAAAAGCTCTAAAACCACGTCATCATACAAACCATCCGCATCAAATCTTGTGCAGGTCCTACCGCTGTGATGGCAACACGTGGATGAAATTATCCAATCATTCCATAATGAAACCTGGACATACGGATTTATCAACAAAAGAAACTTATCGATATATTTATTATTAATAAATATTAGTTATATGAGGTTATGTTTTTCTTTCTAAAATTTATTGAGAATATATATAGTGGCAGATTCTTTGGCTAAAGGTTTCTCAGAGAAGGGAAGTCATAGGCTAGAAAGGGTGAAATTATTAGGTGCGGAGTCCGGACGGCGTTCAGAGGCAAATAAAAATGCGGACGGTTCTTCCGTTCGGTGTCCGCACAGAATAATCGCTCCTAGAAAGGAGTCTTTAAAATGAATGTTGCTGGCGATATTAATTGGCTGTGGATTGAATTTTTATCATATAGTTTTCTATAGAAATATTTCATTTTCATCTTTGTAATGTTTCCATTCATAGCTTCTTACCACTAAAATATCATTTTGTTTGGTCAATTTCCTCGTAAGGTGAAGCAATGCATTTTCCTCTTCAAAACTTCCATATACCCATATCAAGAAAAGCAAACACTATTCTCAAGCATGCTGCAACTCTATAAATTGATATCTAATCATCTCTCTTATATCATACTCTAGAAGAAATAAACTTAAGAATTTATTTATCTCTTTGAATCATGATGAACAAAATCTCAAAAATGTGTTGTGGCAGATCAGACACAGATGTGTTGGAACCGAGTCACTTGGTGAAGCGTCCGAACCAACTGGTACCAGAACATACTTTCGGTCAAGATTTGCAGCATTTGAGATTTTATGCGATGAGAGGAGAGAAGCATGGAAATGGTTACCTCATCTCGGAAGCTCACTTCTTACCGAATGGTAACTTATATGATATTTTCATATCCTTCGATGGAGAGGAAAAAAGGAAGATGATGGTGGCAATAGATAATAAAATTGTCTCCGAGCTGGATATCAAGGATAAACTTGAAGGATCTACTGAGCTATTCTTGAATGATGTGCAATACTTGAATGATGGGTTGGTGATAATCTTCAAGTGGGATCTCTCTTGTAGAACGAAACACTTTAGATTTTTTACAAAACCTTTATCACATAAAACAACTACCGGTAGTAATAGTTACAATAATGATGGCAATGATGAGCCCGATTTTGATGAAGAGGAATTTGAGGGCAATTGGTATGCTTGTCAGCTTTACGTTTATGCAGCCGAGTAGTCTTTTATTTTATAAGTTTTTTTTGTAATAAATATGAATTATATGATAAGAATCTATGGAATTTTATGATTGAATTGTAAGATAAATGATTATAATTGAAGGATCTTTGATCATAGGCATACACCAATCTAATTTTATCATAAAAAAAGTTTTAATTTGTACTATTTATCAATATTTTTTTATTTTAATCATTTATCTTACATTTTCAAGTAAAAATTATATCATTTTCATTTAGATTAAGTGAGAAATTGTGGTCTTCTAGTTACTTGAGTTTCTAGTATTAAGTTCTTCTTTATTTGCAATCATTGTAATAGTTTCTTATGATAATATATAAAAAAATGTTAATTAATTTGTGGATCTGATTATTTATTTGCTTTAAATGCTTTTTGTTGTATTTTTTTTTTTTTGCATGAGAACCATATATTATTAAGATTAGTATTTTCTTAATTGTACTAATTTATTAGACGGTTATTCCAATGCAATTTTAAATTATTAAGTGTTTGTTTGAGATAATTTTTTCATTGCTTTCAGACAACAATAATATACACTTTCGGTTGACTATGATTTTTTTTGTTGCTTTTTAACTACGTTTTTAAAGATTTTATGATGAAAACCCACTTTTTACAGTGAGAGTAGTTAAGTTACATTCTCGAGAACAATTTCACAAATAACTTTATAAGAAAATACAGATATCTCAAATACACACTAAATCCTAAAAGTTGATTTTAAAGAGCACTTGTTATGTAAAAAAGTTTAATAAAAACATAATGTTAGTCAAGCAAATTTGTTTTTACAATGAAAATAATATTTTTTTTGGCTCCTAAAAAATTATTCTAATTTAGCTACAATTGCTTAGCTATGCCACTTTCTTCACCCACTTTCATTTAAATGGATTTTTTTTAATGTTCTGTATGTCAAAGGAAAAATTTTTTATGCAATATATTTGAACAAAAAAGTAGTATTAGAAAGTTATTTTTTATATAAAAAGGCATAACAATAAGGATAGAGAAAGTTAATTTCACTAGTTTTTTTTTTTGTTAAAATCCACAGAGGGCTTACGCATTAAATTTTAAAAAAAGGATACAAGACCTTAAGGGGACAAAGAGCCACTAATGCTTAAAGAGCTACATCCAAAGTAAAAATAAACCTATAAGTAGGGGTGTCAATATTTGACACGACATGAAAACCCGACTCAAACCCGACCCGAAATTTTCGAGTTTGACCCGACCCGATTTCAAAACGGGTCAGGTTCGGGTTCCCGGATTCGACCCGTTTGAAAAACGGGTCGGGTTCGGGTTAACCCGTCGGGTTGTCGGGTCAACCCGGAAACTCGTTTACAAAGAGCTAACCGCACTGCCCGACCTGCCCGCGCTCTGCCTCAGGTTTCCCGCGCGCTGCCCCAGGTCTGCCTGCGCAGTCCCGAGGCTGCCCGCTGCTGCCCCGCCCTGCCTGCACGCGCGGATGCGCCCGCTGCTGCCCCGCCCTGCACGCGCGCGCCCGCTGCTGCCCCTCCTGCCCGCCGTTCCGCATGACCGCCGCCGCAACCGGGTCGGGTTGGGTCAACCCGACAACCCGACGGGTCGGGTCGAGGTTCGAGAATCTGACCCGTTTACATACCCGGGTCGGGTTAGGGTCGACCCGTTTGAGCCCAGGTCAATTCCGGGTTCAACCCGAACCCGACCCGAAACCCGATTTTGACACCCCTACCTATAAGCTTAAGGTCTTCACTAAATTACAAAATAAAACAGAAAGAAAAAATGCTACGATTCAGCATTGAGCCACCACCCAAAAAAAAGCCAAAGCCTAGAACATCCAAAAAGCACGGCAACTGTAACAGAAACGAATAGCTAGAATCAGCTTAGTAGACCAAAATCCAAGTACCCAAACCGCGATTTTGACTAGTAAGGAAAAAATAAACCTCTAAACAAAAGTAGATGAGCACATCAATAACATCAAGCCTTTGTCCCACTACATGGGGTCAGCTACATGAATCCTTTTTCTCCGTTGTGTCCTGTTAAAAGTCAAATTTTTGTTTAAATCTAATAAAGAAAGATAATTTCTAATATTTTCTAACCAAGTCTTTTTAGGTCTACCTCTACCTTTCTTAACATGAGTCAAATCTAATACCTCTAGTTTCCTAACCGGGTTATCGAAAGGCCACCGTTTTATGTGACCAAACCTTTTAAGATGACTCTCTCTAATCTTATCTTCCACTGGAGCTACTCCAACCTTTTCATGTATATGCTCATTTCGTATCCTATCTCTAAGGGTAAAGCCACTCATCCACCTGAGCATTCTCATCTCTGCAACACTTAACTTAGTATTATGCTTCTCTTTTAATGGCCAACATTCAGCACTATAAAGCATTGCAGGTCTCACCACCATCTTATAGAATTTTCCCTTAAGTTTGAGGTGGACTTTTCTATCACAGAACAAGCCCGATGCATTCCACCACTTCAACCATTCAATTTGAATTCTTTTGATAATATCCCCATCTATTTCTCCATCACTCTAAACAATAGATCCAAGATATATAAAAATTTGTACTCTTATTAGTAACTTGATCGCCCAAAGTCACAATCCCCTCACTAGGTCTACTACTACTAAAATTACACTCCATATATTATGTTTTAGATCTTCTCAAGCGAAAACCTTTAGACTCTAAGGTTGACCTCCATAATTCAAGTTTACCTTCAACTCCCTCTCTAGTCTTATCAATAAGAAGAATATCATCAACAAAAAGCATATGCCAAGGTACATCCTATTGCAAATGTCTAGTGAGAACATCCATGACTAAAGCAAAAAGATATGGGCTTAAGGCTGATCCTTGATGTAATCCAACCGAAATAGGAAAATATTTGGTCAAACCACCTTGTGTTTGAACACAAGTAATAGCTCCTCCATACATATCTTTAATGATTTGAATATAAGCATTACTAACTCCTTTCTTTTCAAGAACTCTCCATAGCACTTCTCTTGGAACTTTATCATATGATTTCTCTAAATCAATAAATATCATATGTGGATCCTCCTTATTCTCTCTATATTTCTCCATCAAACCTCTCAATAAATATATGGCTTCCATAGTAGACCTAACTGGCATGAATCCAAATTGATTTTGAGAAACATTAGTATCACGCCGCAACCTACGCTCCATAACTCACTCCCATAGTTTTAGAGTATGACACATTAACTTAATTCCTCTATAATCCGCACAATCTTGTGCATCACCTTTATTCTTAAAAATAGGAATTAACACACTCATTTTCTATTTATCTGACATCTTTTTAGTCTTTAAAATAGTATTAAAAAGTTTAGTAAGCCAAGAAATTCCTTCATCTCCTAAGCATTTCCACACCTCTATTGGAATATCATCAGGTCCAACAGCTTTTTGACCCTTCATTTTCTTTAAAGCCTCTATGACTTCGATTTTACTAATACGCCAATAAAAACAAAAATCTTTATTTTCATTAAGGGTGCTAAGGTCACTAAAATCAATCGTATTTTTACATTCTTCATTAAAAAGATTAGTAAAATATCTCATCCACCTTTGTTGAATATCATCTTCTAAGAAAAGTATTTTTTGATCTTCATCCTTAATACACTTCACTTGAACTAAATCCTTACTACTCATATCTCTTTGTTTGGCTAACTTATACATATATCTTTCTCTCTCCTTAGTATCCAATCTATTATATAAATCATTAGAAGCTAAGATCTTTGTATCGCATATTACTTTCTTAGATACCTTACGTGGCTCTTTATATCTTTCTTAATTATCAGAATTTTTATATTTAAACTAATTTTTATAATAAATCTTCTTATTTTTTATCTTTTCTTGCACATTTGGATTCCACCACCAACTATTTTAATTATTAGAAACTTTTTCCTTTGATACTCCAAGCACAACTTTTACAATAATCTTAATATCACTAGTCACTTTTTCCCACATAAAATTAGCATCCTCATGCACATATAAAATCTTACTCTCAAAAATACTTTTGTTAATATTTTTTAAATGCCCCCATCTAATCCTAGAATAATGTTTTACTTTATTTTTTATTTTCTGTCCCTTTTTCTTAAAGTCCAAAACTAATAACTGATGTTGGGTACATAAATTTTCACTCGGAATAACTTTATAATCTTTGCATTATAAATGATTTAATTTTCTTATAAGAAAATAATCAATTTGAGTTTTACTATATCCATTTTTCTAAGTAATGAGATGCTCATCTGTTTTCTTAAATAAAATATTAGAAATTAAAAAATCATAAGCTAACAAAAAATCTAATATGGTCTTACCACATTTATTTGTCGTTTTAAACTCATGGCCACTATAAATGTTTTTAAAATCATCTACCTCTTTACTAACATGTCTACTTAAATCACCTCCAATAAAAACTCTTTCTTCTAGATGTATCTTTTATATTAATTCTTCTAAGTCATTCCAAAATTTTAATTTTGATCCCATATCTAAACTTACTTGAGGAACAATCTTAGCATCAATAATAATCTTTAAAGTTATAATTCTATCTCTAATTCTATTAATTTTTATAATATTATCCTTCAAACTCTTATCTATAATCACACATATATCACTTCTATTACGACTCCTACCCGAATATCATAGTTTAAATCCTAAACTATCAATCTCTTTAGCCTTCTCTCTAACCCATTTAGTTTCCTGAATGCAAAGAATATTTATCTTCCTATGAATTATAATATCTATTAATTTTATTAATTTTATTGTAAGAGAACCTATATTCTAAGTTGCTATCTTAATTTTAGTTTCACGGACTAGCTTCTTTGCCAACATCCATCCTTGATGTGGGAACCCTTCCCTATTTAACATTACACCCGGGCGCCGATGCAGTGGCTCTTGCACACTTATTACTGTATTCAGGCCATACAGCACGTCGCTTTCAGGGGATGCCCTAGCATTAACATAATTTTTTAAAGGATCCATATCATAATTATTCGATAAATTTTATGCTGACTGTCAACTACCTTACGCAACCCTCCACTTTTCTCATCTAGGACTTGGGACTTTGCAATGGTAGTGTTTGATGAGCACATCGCCAATAATAAAAAAAAAAACACCATCAAAGAAGTAACAAATCAATAAGAGAAACAAAACCTACAAGCAACTAGCCAGGAAACCACCAACTAATCAGCCAAGCCCACCAAACAGGTAAGCCCACCATAGAAGGGCAATACACCCAAAAGGCAAAAAGGCTAAACCACAAACAACCAGCCCAAAAGACCCCATCCACTAACAATAGTAGCCACAAAACACAGGACCCTAAGCAGAAGGTCAATAGCACTAGAAGAACCAAACAGCTTCCCCCGAGGGGCCTACACGTTAAATTAAAAAAAAAGGATACAAGACCTTAAGGGGACCAAGCCATCACCCAAGAAGGAGCCAGAGACTAAAACATTATAAAATCAACAACTATAACAGAAATGAATCACTCGAACCAGCTTAGCAGACAAAAATCCAAGGACCCAAACCACGATCCAGACTTGTAAGGAAAAAATAAACCTCCAAGCAAAAGCTAGCAGATAAGCACATCACCAATAAAAAAGAAAAAAACACCATCAAAGCAAGAGCAAATCAATCAGAGGAACAAAACCAACAAGCAATAAGCCAGAATACCACCAACTAATCAGCCAAGCCCACCAAACAACTAAGCCCACCATAGAAGGGGAACACACCCAAAAGGCAAAAAGGCTCAAGCACAAACAAGCAGCCCAAAATACCCCATCCATCAACAATAGGAGCCATTGAACATAGGATCCTAAGTGGAAGGTCAACAACACGAGAAAGTAGGCAAAACTTTTTTAATAATAAATTTACAAAGTCAAATAAGCTGATTGTTTTGTTGGTAAAAGAATAAAAAATAAATTAAGGGGTTTTTATTCTAAAATATTTACTTATAAATAAATAATTGTACATATTTTTACTCATAGTCTTCAAAGTATATTGGCATTTTGAGTTGACATAAATAGATTGAATGAGGTTAAACATATAAGCTGATTATTTTATTAATTATGATAGAATAAAAATAAAAGAAATATAAGAGTTTTATTTTAAAATATTATTTTAAAAAAGAATAAATTAAGATTATCATATTCAAAATCCTAAAAAACACAGTTGATATTCAAACAAAGATTATAATGACGGAGAGAAAATGATTAATTCAAACGATTCTTATAATAAAATTATAAAAATAATAAGAAATTAGAAGAAAATAATAAAAACTTAGTTGAAATAAGAGAGTAACTATAATTTTTAAATATTTTAATAAATTTATACATGTTTTCTAAATTATAATATATTTTCAATATATTATATATCAATATTTTTTAAATAAATCGTCTCGCAAACTAACGAGCTAAGTTGTGGTTAGCTCAAGCTTAAATCATGGTCAGCTCATCGAGCTCGAGCTCACAAGCCATTTATCATGCCAACTCACGAGTTGGCTTGGCTCACTTACACAATTTGAGAGTTTTATCATCTCCAAATTGATAACTTACACTAATATTTTTAACATTCACATTCTCAAGCAAATCATTTAAAGTAAATTAAAATAATTATTTCATAAAAATAATAGAAATTGAAAGCTCCAAGCCAAGGCCATGTAATTCTACAAACCATCCGTATTAACTCTTGCGCAGGACCTATCGATGTGATGGCAACACGTGGACGAAATTATCCAATCATTCTATAACGAGCCTAGACGGATTATCAAAAAAACAAACTTATCAATATATTTATTATTAATAAATATTAGTGCTTAATTAGTTATATGAGATTATGTTTTTCCTTCTAAAATTTATTGAGAATATAGTGGCAGATTCTTTGGCTCAGGTTTTCTCAGAGAAGGGAAGTCATTAGGCTGGAAAGGTGCATTCAATATGTATTTTTTTTGGCGATATTAATTGGCTGTGAGTTTGAATTTTTATCATATAGTTTTCTATGGGAATATTTCTTTTTCATCTTTGTAATGTTTCCATTCACAGCTTCTTACCTATTAAATATCATTTTGTTTACTCAATTTCCTCTTAAGTTGAAGCAATGCATTTTCCTCTCTTCAGATTTTGCATATACCCGCATCAAGAAAAGCAAACACTATTCTCAAGCATGCTACAACTCTATAAATTGCTATCTAATCACCTCTCTTATATCATAAAGGAGAAGAAATAAGCATAAGAATTCAATTCTCTCTTTGAATCATGATGAACAAAATCTCAAAAATTTGCTGCGGAAGATCTGACATAGATGCGGTGGAACCAAGTCGTTTGGCGCAACATCCAAACCAGCTGGTACCAGAACGTACATTAGGTCAAGATATGCGGCATTTGAGGACTTATGCAATGAGGGGCAAGAAGCACGGAAATGGCTACCTCATCTCAGAAGCTCACTTCTTACCTAATGGTAACTTACATGACATTGTGATAAGCTTTGATGGAGAGGAAAGAACAAAGATGATGGTGGCAATAGATAATAAAATTGTCTCCGAGTTAAATATTAAGGATGAACTTGAAGGGACTATTGAGCTATACTTGAATGATGGGCAATACTTGAATGATGGGCTGGTGATAGTCTTTATTTGGGATCTCTCTCTTACAACAAAGCGCTTTAAATTTCTTACAAAGCCTTTATCACATAAAACGGCTACCGACAGTAGTAGTTATAATAATGGTGACAATAGCGTGCCCGATTTTAATGAAGTGGAATTCCAGGGTAAGGGATATATTTGTTGGCTTAACGTTTATGCAGCCGAGTAGAATTTTATTTATAAGTTTATTTTGTAATAAATATCAATTATATGATAAAAACTTATGGAATTTTACGATTGAATTTTAAGATAAATGATTATAATTGAAGGATCTTGATCATAATCATACACCAATGTAATTTTATCATAAAAAAAAAAATGCTCTAATGTGTACTATTTAAGGTTTAGGGATACTTAATATAATTTTTAGGTAGATTGAGGCTTTGTTTGAGACAACTTTTTTAATGTTTTATAAAACAGCTTTTTAGTTAAAAATTTTCTTGAATTAAAATTTTTTGTACTAGACAACTATTTTAGAAAGCAATGAGAAAGTTGTCCCAAACAAAGCCTAAGTGAGAAGTTGTGGTGTTCTAGTTACTTGAGTTTATAGTATTAAGTGCTTCTTTTGTTGCAATGAGTGTAATAGTTTCTTATGATAATATATATAAAAAATGTTAATTAATTTGTGAATTTGATGATTTATTGGCTATAAATATCTTTGATGCATTTTTTTTTGTATGAGGACTATATATTATTAATATTAATATTTCCTGAATTGTACTAAGTTATTAGAAAGTTATTTCAATGCAATTTTAATTTATTAAGTGTTTATTTGGGATAGTTTTCTCATTCCATTATTTTTTTAGATAACAATCACAATTTCGTTTGGCTAATATTTTATTTATTGCTTTTTAATTACTTTTTTATAAATTTTATGATGAAAAGCTACTCTTTGCAATTAGAATAGTGAAGTTATCTTCTCGGGAATAACTTAACAAATAAATTTATACGAAGTCCTAAATTTGTCTAAAAGTTGATTTTAAAATTGATTTTATGCAGATGTCTCAAATACTCACTAAGTCCTAAAAGTTGACTTGAAAGAGTATTTGCTATATGAAAAGTTTAATAAAAAACATAATGTTAGTCAAGCACATTTATTTTTACAATGAATATAATATTTTTTGTGGCTCCTAAAAAATTATTCTAATTTAACTACAACTGCTTAGCTATGCCACTTTCTTCACCCACTTTCATTTAAGTAGATTTTTTTTTTTAAATTTTCTCAATGTCAAAGGAAAATATATATTTTGACTCTTAATAGAGCACAATGGAGAAAAAGAATTCATCCCCTTCTCATTTAGGGCAAATTATTAGGTGCGGACACCGGACGGAAAAAACTGTCCGATTTTCTCTCTATCTATAGTAAAAGCGCAACTAAAGCGCAGTTGCTACAGTAACTGCTCTTTGATAGAAAACCGGACCGTCCGGTATCCAAACCTAATAATTTCCCCTCATTTAGAACTTCTCCCACATGCTGGAGCTCTCGGATGTGAGTTCTTCTCAGTGAAAATTGTTCATTTGCTTCAGGAAGTGTTTCTAAACCTCTTATTGGTTGTTCTTCCTTAGTTAGCTACCAACCGGCTAGGGCATCACTCTTTTTTTGCTTTTTTATAGTTTTCTTTGCTTGTTTTCCATATTTTGCTGTATTTCTTACGTTAGATTGGTTTCTTCTAAGTTTTTTTGGTGGTCTAGGGCCGATTTTAGCCCCTATTTCTTTTGCTTGTGCTCCTTCTGAGCGGATGGTGATGGTTCCAACCTCCCATACCTGGGGTTCTAGCAAACCATCAATTGTTGCTAAAAATCATCAATTGTTTTTGGCTCGAATGGTAATGGTAATGCTCAGATCTTGTGTTCATTTAAAGATGTGGTAATTGGTAATACTTTGCCATCTGTTCCTAAAATCTTTGCTGTTCATACTTCTTTTAAGGGTGTTCTGGCTGTGTTGCTTTCGAACGAAGATGTCCTTAAACTTGCTGCCCCTTTTGAATTTACTTTGGTGGGAAAATTTTCTCTTCGATGACCTAATCTTGATTCGATTTGATCTTTTTTTATTAACCTTAAACTGCCTGATTTATTTTCTATTGGTTTACTGGATGCTCGTCATGTTACCATCTAGTTATCTTATGATTTGGATTATAGAAGGGTATTTTCCAGATGAACCTATTACATTAACTGTAAAATGTGTTTACTGGAATGGACTCCATTCTTTGATATAAAAGAAGAATCCCCAATTGTCCCTGTATGAATTTTATTTCCTAATCTTTGTTTGCACTTGGTCAATCCTCATATTTTGCACGCTCTGAGATCCATTTTTGGTCATCCCTTGTAATCCGATTAGGCAACCACTTTGAGAACTAGGCCTTCTATGGCGCGTATTTTAGTAGAACTACATATTACGAAGAAATATCCCAAGGAAATTTGATTGGGTTCTAAAACTCTTGGGTATATGCAGAGAGTTGATTTTGAATATATTCCTGACTTTTGTAATCACTGTAAGATTCACGTTATTAATGAATGTTTTTTTTTACACCCTTATCTAAGAAAAGAAAATCCTATAATTCAAAAGGTTGATATGCAAAAACCAATTACGTCTACGAATAATGTTAACAATGATAAATTGGTTATTTTGGATCCTTCTAATTCTGCTGCTGTCGATAATTCCCTTATTCCTGGGCATGTTGGTTTTCCTATTACTTCTGGCATGGATTTTAACAATCATCCTATGACTCATAATGAGAAGCCTAACTAGGACAAGCTTAATGATCTTGATGAGGATATAGATGAGCATGTTCTTATTGAAGTCACAAACATTGTTAAGGAAACTCATCTTCATGGTGATCCTACTTTGGAGTCTTCAGATAATTTGGGAAATGATAACACTTCAATTAGTAAGGGTGCTATTGTTATTTCTGTTCATGCTCCTCAAGTCTGTAATCAATTGGCCCCTTTTATTGTGTCAGTTATTTCTTCTAGTTGTGTTGACATTTCAAATTTAATACTCATAGTTTTTATCCTGATTTCTCATGTTTCTATTGATGTGGCTTAGAATAATTTGGAAGGGTTGCTTCAGGAGGTTAATATTTCCTCTGATCGAATTAACCCTTCTGGTCACTCTGATTCAATTTGGGAAGCCGGAGAGATTCTTTTTGCAGATGAATGTTCTTTTTCATAAAGATGATGATTTAAAAGTCATTCAAGTTTGGAAAGATGATTTTAATCGGGCTTCTAGTAAGAAAAATAAGAAAAATTGGAAGAAAAGTATGAATAACAATTCTTCTAAAGTTAGAATCACCAGAGCTTATGTTGCTCTTAATCATAATGCTAATGATTAGTTCTATTACTTACTATTTTAGAGGTGTGGGTTTGATTGGTATTCATTGTCGTATTTTGCTAGATTTGGTGTTGCTTATTTCTTTAATTGGGATTTGGGAGGCTTTGATTTGATTATCATAGTGCTTTCTATGTTTGAAAATATTATTATATATGGTTATCTATTTCTTTTTCTAATTTCTTGGTGACTTGTGCTAGCTCAATTTCCCTTGCATATTTATTTATGCTATTTTGCTGGTTCCTTTTTACTCTTTATGGTGTTATATGTTTGCCTCTTAATCTATGGTCATTTGGTCGGCTGCAATGGGCTATGATTGTATGTCTTTCTCAAACGTTTGGGAATGCCCTTTGTTGCTGCCAATTCTGCTGCTATAATGGTTTGGGTTGGTAGTTGGTGGTTATTTGAGATTATGTGTTTTGGAGGTGATTTTATGGGGCTTTGTTGGGTGTGGTAGGTTTTTGGCCTTTTGGGTTTATGTCTTTCTTTATGATTGGTTTTGCTTTTTATGGTTGCCAGTTCTAATTTCTTTTGGTTTGTGATGGTTGGTGGTGCAATTTACCTTTTCTAGTTTACTGGTGCTTCATTGTAGTGGCTTTGTTGGATTTGGCATACTATTGCCTTCTTAGCTGGCCTTGGCTGTGCGTGGTTGAGCCTTGTTTCCTATTTGGTGTGTGGATTTGGCCCGGTAACTCTGGTGCTTTCTTAAAGATTTGCTTTGTTTGATACTACACTTCTTTGAGCTTATATCTCTCCCTCTTTATTTTTATTGATCTTATGGTTTTTGCCTTGTCGTTATCCTTTTCTTTTATTTTCATGCTACCTGTTGAGGTATTGGTCACTTTATACTTCTCTTGGGTGCTCTGGGTTTCGGCTATTGTGAGGTTATCTCTGCTAGCCTGGCTTTATTTTGGCAGGGTTGTATTTTCTTTGATTTTAGGTTCATCTTGTATGTTTTATGTCTGATTCTCTAATATTCTTATCAACCTGCTTCTGTCTGGCATCTGTTGCTGGCTATGGAATACATTACTTTATGGACTGAGTTTTCTATAGGAGCACTCATTATGTTTCTGCTTTGGTGATTTGGATCTTTTTGTGGCTTTTCAGGTTTTCTGGCTGGTTTCTTTTGGTGGTTCCTAATTGATCATATTGTTTTTCTAAGCTTGGGTTTATTTTTGGGTTTTGGCTTCTTGGCTATCTTGTTTTTTGTTGTGTATCTAGTTTGGGAACTTGTGCTCTATAGATCGTGTTATTTTTTTTTTTATTTATTGTAGCTCTCGGAGCATTAGCGAGCTTTGATTTCCTTTAAGGACTTTGTAACATTTCTTCTGTTGAAATAAAATCTGTGCCCATAAAAGGGCTTTTCCTTAACAAAAATGGAGAAAAAAAATTCATGTAGCCGACTCCATGCAGTGGGTTAAAGGCTTCATGTTGTTGTTGTTGTCAAAGGAAAATATTTTTATGCAATATATTTGAGAGAAAAAGTAGTGTAAAAAAGTAAATTTTATATAAAAAGACATAACAATAAGGTTAGAAAGTTAATTTCATTTGTCTCCTAGTATAATTTAGCTCATTTATTTTTTGGGTAAGTTGAGCGCATAGCCCATTCATTCACCATGTTGAAACAGTTACAATGTTATAGAAGCAACTAAAAAGACCAACTCAATACGATGAATACAGAGATAAAGATCAGGAGTTACGACAAAACTTGCAATGCTCTAAACAAAATCCAAAAGGAAATCAGGAAAAGAGAAATAAGATAATAGGGAAAAGAAATCTGGACTATTTCGTTTTTATCCTTTTTTTTGTTTTCTTTTTTTATTATCTTCAATTTTTATAAATATATATAAATTTCAATTAAATATATATTTATAAATAATACAATAACAATAACATCAAGCCTTTATCTCACTGCGTGGGGTCAGCTACATGAATCCTTTTTCTCTATTGTGTCCTGCTAAAAGTCAAATTCTCGTTTAAATCTAATAAAGAAAGATCATTTCTAATATTTTCTAACCAAGTCTTTTTAGACCTATCTCTACCTTTCTTAACACAAGTCAAATCTAAGACCTCTACTTTCCTAACCGGGTCATCGGGAGGCCGCCGTTTTATGTGACCAAACCATCTAAGGCGACTCTCTCTAATCTTATCTTCCATTGGAGCTACTCCAACCTTTTCACGAATATGCTCATTTCGTATCTTATCTCTAAGGGTAAAACCACCCATCCACCTGAGCATCCTCATCTCTGCAACACTTAACTTAGAATTATGCTTCTCATTTAAAGGCCAACATTCGGCACCATAAGGCATTGCAGGTCTCACCACCATCTTATAAGAATTTTCCCTTAAGTTTGAGGGGTACTTTTCTATCACACAATAAGCCCGATGCATTCCTCCACTTCAACCATCCAACTTCGATTCTCTTCATAATATCCCAATCTATTTCACCATCACTCTGAACAATAGATCCAAGATATCTGAAATGTGTACTCTTATTAATGACTTGATCACCCAAAGTCACAATCCCCTCACTAGGTCTATTGTTAGTAAAATTACACTCCATATATTCCGTTTTAGATTTACTCAAGCGAAAACTTTTAGACTCAAAGGTTGACATCCACAATTCTAGTTTACCTTCAACTCCCTCTCTAGTCTTATCAACAAGAAGAATATCATCAGCAAAAAGCATACACCAAGGTACATCCTCTTGCAGATGTCTAGTGAGAACATCCATGACTAAAGCAAAAAGGTATGGGCTTAAGGCTGATCCTTGATGTAATCCAACTGAAATAGGGAAATACTTGGTCAAACCACCTTGTGTTTGAACACAAGTAATAGCTCCTACATATATATCTTTAATGATTTGAATATAAGCGTTATTAACTCCTTTCTTTTCAAGAACTCTCCATAGCACTTCTCTTGGAACTTTATCATATGCTTTTTCTAAATCAATAAATATCATATGTAAATCCTCCTTATTCTCTCTATATTTCTCCATCAAACCTCTTAATAAATATATGGCTTCCATAGTAGACTTACCCGGCATGAATCCAAATTGATTTTGAGAAACATTAGTATCACGCTGCAACCTATGCTCCATAACTCGTTCCCATAGTTTTAAAGTATGACACATTAACTTAATTCCTCTATAATTTGCACAATCTTGTGCATCACCTTTATTTTTAAAAATAGGGATTAACACACTCATTCTCCACTCATCTGGCATCTTTTTAGTCTTCAAAATAGTATTAAAAAATTTAGTAAGCCAAGAAATTCCTTCATCTCCTAAGCATTTATAAATAATACAGTAAATTAAATAAAAAAAAGTGAAATAAAAAAATGAAAATATAAAACTAGAAGAAAATTTTTATTTCTTGATCGACTCACTTGCCCATCCAACTCGTTGCACGACTCGCCCGCCCAACCCAGTCAGATTGAGCCAGTCATTCAATTAGTTAACGACTTGCCCCCATACGTGGGAACACAGCATCCCCCGGTTGCCAGGTAACCTCTCATTGCCACCTCACATCTCCACCCTCATCACTGCCAGAGCCAATTGTTGTCTGGACAAATGACTGACATTATTTTAAAATAAAATTTTTAAGACTTCAATTTTACATAAAAAATATGTAACCGTTTTTATTTTAAAAATGAGAGCATACATCTATAGCAGTGCTGCACTAGTGGATCAGTGAGCCAAAAATTGATATATGGCCGTGACCTTATCTCTCATTCTTAGCACTATCATTCACAACAATTATTTGTATTTCATGGGCTGCACAGACTTCGAATATGCGTGAATGCTCTCTCAGCGAACCTGTGGCTCAAGCTGACTGAAATGTTTCTAGTGTTCAGTTCTTGGGGGCTCTTCATTCCTATGCTTGAAAGCTTTAAGTGCTTCAATACCTCAAAACCAGGCCAGCCAAGAACTTATTGTTGCCTGATGTTAACTGTTGTGCTGTTTATCAGCTTTGGTGCCATTGTCACTAGGTCCATCGCAACAGCTCTTGCAGTCCTTTGTTGGAGCAACGGAACACCATTCAGTCAAATAGGCTGTCCAACTGCAAGTACTGGTGTCCCCCCTCTCCAAACTGAATAAATGCCTACATGGATGGTGCTCTTCTCCCCTCCCGCCCAACAGGTATTGGAGCCGTCCTTCGCAATGCAGCTGGGGAATTCACTATGCAGCTGGTAAGCAAAGGGAGCATTGGGATTGTACGCAAATTGAACTTGAAGCATTGCTCTTTATTCCAGAAATGTAGGACGAAGGAGACAACATTAATGTGATTAGATGGTTTGAACAGTCTATAGAAGATAGCAGGTTGTGTGAAGAACAGCAGGCAAACTCGGATTAGCCTTTCATGCACACTTCCAGCCTGTAATCTTCCAAAAAGGTGTTGACTATCTCTGTTTGGACATATTGGATCCATTATAAAAATTATGATATTTATAGAATTTCTTCATGTTAATAAACTGTCATTTGTGAGGGTAACAATATTATGAACAACAACTACATTTAATCCGCTATTTTATTAATTGGAGAGTACTGGAAGAATTTATTATAACTTGTATATATAATTGTCTGAATTATTTGAATTTTTTTATAATCTTTCATTGATGTGTATATACTTCACAAAAATAAAAAAAAAGTTTAGAATTTTCTCAAAGAATTTCTTTGTAGAAAATTTTTTAGGTCTATTGGTTAATAGTTTCAACACTGCGTCATCACAATAAAAGAATTCATTGAGGCATTAGATGAGTGATTTTCTTAACATTGTCGATGGTGTTTATGAGCGATTTACCACATCCAGCAATCCCCATATCAATTGATCAGCAGCAGCAGCCAACTTAGAACATCAGCAACCAAACCAACCCAGCATCAAAATAAACAACAAACCAAAAGCAGCACAACAACATCCTTGATCAACAGCCAGCAACCATTAAAAAGAAAGGCAATGAAATTCAAATCACAGCAAGTTCACCTCATTGTTTGATTACATAAACCTGCAACTAAGAAGGAACCAACACACCTAGAACCTCTAGCAGGAGCCAACATAAAAAAGGATAGCAGAACACCACGTCCAACCAGCCATCCCATAAAAGCAACCAAGGAAACTAACCAAGATTGAGCACGAACAGATGACAAAAAAGAAACCAAAAGAAGAAGAAGAGAAGAAGAAAGTAAGGAAGCAATCGACTTAAACAAGTCATAGATCTAACCTTTGGGAAATTTTCCAAACAGTCGCTAACATAGACAAAAACCCAACATAAGCTCAAAACCAATGAAGAACCCGAACCCCCAACTAGAAATCCAAGTAAATCTAATCAGCAGGCTACCGAAATAATAGAACTGAGTAGAAAAAAAAAAAAAAGACCAATATATCCAGGCAAATAAAAACAGAGCATAGGCTTTTCCAAATCGAGGAATCACTACCTTTAAAATGGCAAATGTGAGAATGCTTATCAATACAATATTTTAAAGTCATAAATTTAGCCCATAAACTAATTTTGTTAGTGTGAAAGGAGAACCATAATTTAGGAGAAAAAGCATGGGCCAGATCAAAAAGAGTCTTACACCCTAATCCATCCTCATCCAGCACACTACAACATTTGTTCCAAGAAGTCCAATGAATTTTAGATTTAAAAGACTTGGAATCCCAAAAGAATTTATTGAGAAGCCCATCTATACACTTACAAACAACCAGAGTGGGTTGAATAGTCTGAAGGATATATATAGATAGGTAAAGAGGAAGCACATTTTTAATTAACAACAATCTCCCACCAAAGGATAGATGGTTTGAATCCCAAGATGATAGCCTCTTATGGGTAACAACAATTATATCATCAAAGAGGTGACATCTTTTCCTACCTTTGAAAATGGGAGTACCCAGATACTTAATAGAAAGATATTTGTGCACAAAACTAGAAGCCATATGAATTTGATTGATTCTATTATTATGAATAGCTTTGGAAGTAATAAAGCAACTTTTGTCCTTCTTAATGAGGAGACCACTATTCTTTTCAAAATTGTTCAGAAATTTAATAAAAACTTTCGCAAGATTTAAGGAACCATGAGACAAAATAATAAAATCATTAGCAAAGCTAAGGTGAGATATAAGAAAACCACCTAAAGAATAACAATTCAACTTAGGATAAAGATTGTAAAGGTAATCCATACTTTTAGACAAATACTCCACAACAATAACAAAAAGATCAAGAGACATAAGATCTCCTTACTTGAGACCATGAGAAGCATTGAAAAAGTTGTGACTCCTACCATTAATGATAATAGAAAAGCCATAAGGCTCAATATTGTTCTTAATAATCACAATAAGTTCAGGACTGAAACAAAAAAGAGACATAATATTATAAAGAAAATCCAATTTAAATTATCATAAGTTTTGTAAATATCATGTTTAAAAAATAGTATTGCCACCTCTTACTTTAGCATTATTATCATGAGTGAGTTCTTGAGCAAGAAGTACAATATTAGAAATAGCATCTTGTAACAACCCAAACTCCTAACTATGGAGATATTGTCTGCTTTGGCCTAAGGGCCTCAAAGTTTTTTCCCGGTTGTGTAACTTCCTAGTAGGTCACCCATCCCAGAATTGCTTCAGGATGAGCACGCTTAATTGCGAAGTTTCTTACAAAAATTTCAGCTATTACACCAAAAGGTACCTCGATGTTTAAGAGTTTACCTTTTATTTACTTAAGGGGTTTCGCAATCTCCCCCACTTAAGTAACTGACATCCTTGTTAGTATCATTATCCTAAAATCATCCACTAAGCAGATAGGATTCTAGAGGAGGCCCCTCCAAGTTTCAAGTGGTGGCTCCTATCATGTAGCACTTTGTCCCATACAGGATTCAAGAGGTGGCTCCCATGACGTAGCACTCTGTCTTGTATGACACTTAATTCCCATCTTCCGGCTGGTGTATTGCTCTGATACCATTTATAACTGCCCAAACTCTTAACTATCGAGATATTGTCCACTTTGGCCTAAAGGCCTCACAATTTTGCCCCGTTGGTGGGACTTCCCAGTAGGTCACCAATCTCAGAATTTTTTCGTGATGAGCACGCTTAACTGAGGAGTTTCTTAAAAAATTCTAGTCATTACACCAAAAGGCGCCTCGATATTTAAGAGTTTAGCTTTCATTTACTTAAGAGGTTTCACAGCTCTCCCCTTAACAAATCATGTTTGACTGGGAGAGATTATCTTGGAAGAATGAAAGTAAGTCTCCCCATTAAAATTCTTGAATTGAGCTTATTAAAAAAAGGAACAAAGGCTAATTGGCCTAAATCATCCCAATAATTAATATCATTTTTTTTTTTGGAATCGGAATAATAGAAGTTCCATAGAAAATCTTAGGATAAGTGTTATCTCTGAAGAATTCCCTAACAACATCCACGAAATCACTGAGGGTAATATCCCATATTGTTTGATAAATTTTTATAGTGAAACCATCAGGCCCAACCACATAATTCGAGTTCATACTATTAATAATGTCAAAAATCTCTTTGTTAGAATGGGGTTGAGAAATAAGGATGTTATCTCCATAAAAAAATAAGAGACAAAATGATATGATGATATCTAATAGGAACAGGAGACTAATTTTTGTTAAAAAGATTTCTAAAATAATCCACACCAAAAGAGGTAATAAGATTATCCTAATTAACGGAAGACCCATCAGTCAAACTAATTTTATGAATATGATTGATGGCCATATTCTTATTAACAAGACTATGAAAAAATTTAGTGTTGTTATCCCTTTCCAGTAATATTTTAGACGCATCCTTTTTTTTCCAAAAAGTTTCCTCTTGTTCTTGGAGCTTATAGAGGAGGCCTTTAGCTTCAAGAAGATGGCAGAGGTTATTATCAGAGGGGTCATCTGATAAATAATATCAAGATTAATAACCTTATCCTCAGCTTCTTTAATATTAGAAAATAGGTTCTTAAATAGACTCTTATTCCACCAATTCGATTTTGTTTAAATCTTTAAAGTTTATGCCAAAACCTTCTCATACCACTTATATATGTTATCATTAGGATGTAAAGGAGCATGCCAGTTAATCTCAACCAAATTGTAAAAGGACTTATCGAGAAGCCACATTTTTTGAATTATGAAAATAGATGGAAAAGAAGTATTAGTGTTGTTGATACTAATTAGAAGAGGGCAATGATCAGAGGGAGTTCTACTAAGATGCTCGATATGAGTAGGAGGATATTTAGAAATTCAATAATTGTTGAAAAGCATATGTCCCAGTCTTTGCCACATGGTAGCTCTATTCCAAGTAAACTTGCCACCAGAGAAACTAATATCTTATAAATTACAATCTAAAATCATATTATTAAAATTTTCTATAGAATGAGAGTTAGGTGAGATGCCCCCATGTCTTTCATCATAGGAAGATATAGTATTGAGTCACCACCCACAAATCAAGGGCCATTAGAGATGGAAGAGAAGTCCTAAAGCTGCATCCGAAGTGTCTCCCTATCCACTCTAGAGTAGGAAGCAACGAAGCATAAATAAAAGAGCCACAACATTGAAGCTGATATAATTCAATATGAGTATATAGAAGTCTACACTATTTGAATATCTTTAAGATGTATTTTAAATCTTCATGTTTGGCAACAAAATCATGTATATTCTAGTTGATCATAAGAACATTATCATATAATATATGCTCTTCATGACTTCTTAATTAGCTTGTATTTATGATATCTTTATATGGACATAGATCGATCATGTACCTTTTGATGTTTATGCCCACAAAATTTTTGTATAAGGAAATCAATATTTTCTCAAGCTTACTTATTTTAAGAAAATATTGATAAAATTGTGGATCTGATTGTTAATTGGCATTACAAAATTTTTGTTGTGTTCTTGATTATGTGGACTATAACTAGTCACTATACATTGCTATGATTTAACATTTTTTTTTCTAGGTGTTTTAATTTGTCCAAAAGTTGCTCCCATAAAAAAATACTTTTCAAGGGCATATTTTTAAAAAGCATATATATAATTGTCCCTTCAACTGAAATTTCATTTTGTTTGACTTTTCACTTAAAAAATAACTCTATAATAATTATATATATATATAGAAAATTTCATAAGTTAGTCTTCATATATATATATATTTAAATAATCAAATTTTATAATCGCATAAAATGATGCAAGTACAGGCAAGCCTTTTTTAATAATAAATTTAAAGTCATACAAGCTGATTATCTTGTTGTTAAAAGAATAAAACAAAAAATGAAATAAGAGATTTTAATTGTAAAATATTTCTTTATAAATAAATAATTCTACATTATTTTACTCATAGTCTTCTAATTATATTAGCATATTGAGTTGACATAAATAGATTGAATGTAATTTACGCATGAGGTTAAACATATAAGTTGATTATTTTATTAATAATATAATAAAAAATATAATACAATAAGAGAATTTTATTTGAAAATATCATTTTAAAAAAGAATAATTTAAGACTATCATATTCAAAACCCTAAATTACTATTAATATGTTGATATGCTGTGTTTTATCATATTTGTCAATTTTTTTGATATATTATGGTCTCTTGACATATAATATATCATGGCCACATCAAAATTGTCATTAAGCACTCAATATTAAAAAAAAAAGGTAGAATGATTTGGAGTAGGGGGTCTAAACAAGTCGAGCTAAGCTCAAGTCTCACTAGCTTGAGCTTGGTTAATTTATCGAATTTGAGCTTGAGCTTAAGCTTAATTCTCCAAATTAGAGCTGGCTCATTTATAATGAAATAGAGAAAATGATTATCAAGAAATCATAATAATAAAATTTTAAAAAAGAATAAGAAGCTAAAATAAAATAATAAGAAACCACTGCAATATAAAAAAGTAAGATATAATTTTTTTAATGTTTTTACCAAATTTATACTTGAACTCTGAATTCTAATATATTTTATATCAATATTTCTTAAATAAGCCACCTCACAAACTAACGAGTCAAGTTGAGGCTAGCTCAAGCTTGACTCGTCATCTCATCAAGCTCAAACTCACAAGCCATTTATCGTACCAACTAACAGTTGGCTTAACTCAATTACACTATTTGAGAGTTTTTATCATCTCCAAATTGATAACTTACACCAATATTTTTAACATTTACATTCTTGAGCACATCATTTAAAAGAAATAAAAATTAATAATTATTTCATAAAAAATGATACAAATTGAAAGCTCCAAGACAATGTCATTCTACGTACAAACCATCCGCATCAAATTTCATTATAAATTCTTTTGGGAATCTTCTAAGGATAGCAATATAATTCATTGGAGTGCTTGGAGCTCCTCTTGTGGTCTTTACACCGAGGGTGGTTTAGGTTGTAAGTCTATTTTGGACATAGTCAACAGGTTTTCTATTAAGCTTTGGTGAAATTCCAGAATTAATAAATCTTTGTGAGCTAATTTTATGAACATCAATTATTGTATGAATTCTCACCCTTCCAAAAATTTTTTTAAGCATGGTCAATCTTATGTTTGATCCGGATTATGCAAAATCAAGTGGCATGGTAAATTATCTCTCATGTGGGGTATTGACAATGGTTCTTCTTTTATTTGGCAGGATAATTGGATAGATAATGGTTCTATTGATTCTCTTTTCAACAGTCATATTATCTCTAATTTGAAAGTTTCCTCCTTTATTATGGAGGGCCACTAGTGTTAGGATAAGCTTGCTGAGCATATTCCCAATTACTTGATTAAATTAATTTGTAACATTTCCATTAATTTCCATATTCTCGATCAACCTATTTTTTGTCATTTTGCTAATGGAGATTTTAATCTTAGGGATGTGTGGAACTACTTTAGGTCTAAAAAGGATGTTTATGTAGGTCTAAAAAGGATGTTTATGTAGTTTTTGGTAAAATTTGGAACTCTTCTACCCATTCTAATATTTCCATTTTAATTTGGAGGCTTCTTAAAGGTTTTATTCCAATGGAAGCGAATTTATAAGCCAAAGGCCTTTATATCACTTCTAAATGTTAATGTTGTTATCATCTAGAATCTATTAATCATGTTTTTTTGAATGGGCCTATTGCTTCTAAAGTTTGGTGTACCTTGGAAAATGATTTGAATGTTAGTATGAGATCTAATTATAATAATTGCTATGATCTTCTTCAGGGCTAGTTTTTAAAAAAACCTAAAGGCCATGCTATCACTATCATTCACCTGCTAGTTTTTTTTTGCTCTCTTGGCAAGAAAGAAACAATCATAAGCATAATAATATTAAAGTAATGCTGAGAGGACTATTCTTCTCCTTAAAAATAAAATCCATCTATTGTTTTGTGCTAATTTGTAGAAACCTAAGCTTTGTGGGGGAAATTCTTCTATCTCCTACTTTTTTAATCTTATGAGTAATGCATCCTACAGTGGCTTTCTAAATACATTTTATTGGATTAAGCTAGTGTTGAATCAATTTAAGTTAAATATTGATGGCTCAGTTTCCAATGTTGGTGCTAGTTGTGGAGGTATTATTAGTGATTATCATGGTAATTTTGTGATGGCTTTTTTCCTCTAAGATCCTTAACTATAATATTATTGTGGCGGAGAGGGAAGCTCTTCTACAAGGTCTGAAAATCTATTTGGAAAATCATATTAAAAATATTTGGATAGAATTTGAATCCAAATTATTAGTGAGTTTGATCTCTTCCAATTATTGTAACAATGCCCCCTTATTTTATTATTTCATAAAATTATGGCTATTTTGCCTATTTTGCATCAGTTTGTTTACAAAATCTCTCATATTTGGAGGAAAGAAAATTGTGCTACTGATTGGTTTGCTAATAAAGGTTCAACAATTTTTGATTCAATTATTTTTCATAACTGTAATGGGATTCTTATCATGAAAGGGATGTTGATCAAGCTTGACAGGATGGGCTTCCCTTATATTAGAAAGATAGTCTTACTATGTTTGTCTCCTTTTGTTGCTAAGCTATTGGTTCTTATGATTGGGGTGTTCTTCTGGTCTTTCTATGGATTTACTGTTAGCTGGATTTGGTTTGTTTTCTGTATCTGCCATTGTAAGGCTCTGTATGGTGGTCTCTATTGATCATGGGAGACTGAATTGATTACAAATTTAAGGATCTACTGGACTCTGGGTTCTTTGTTGCCTTCTCTAGTTGGTGATCATGAGATTTTGGGCTTTACATGAGGTTTGGGAGGTTTTTTTATTTTTGTTGGGTAGGTTCTAGCGGCGATTTGGTTTTGTTGAATTTGTTGTTTGGGTTTCTTGAGTAGCTGGGTGGTCCTGTGGTTTTGGGGGTTATTTGGCTACGCTGGGTGGTGTCTCGTTTTATTGGGAGAGGGAAGTCTTTAGTCGGTTGTGCTAGGAGTGCTCGATTTTTCCTTTCAATTGTTTGTTTTATTTCTTCGTGGTTCTTGGTTGGTGTTGAGCTTAGGTCTATGGTGTGGCTGGAGTAGGTTTCTCATGTTTAATATTAATTTTTTTTGTTGACCTTGTGTTTTGCTATCTTCGTTCTTTCTTGGGTTGGTTTTGATTAGAGGTTTGTATGGGTGGGCTTTGTATGGTGCTTTTTGGGGTGATTTGTTTTGTGGTTGGAGCTTTCTTCTCTTGTTTATTTTATTCCATTTCTTTTGGTATGGTGTTTTGTTGTCTTCGACCTTTTAGTTTGGTTTTGAATGGAGAATTGATTTTTGGTCTATATATGTGCACTTTGTGCTTACTTCTATTATTCCTAAAAAATAAGCACTATGTGAAAACAGACATGCCTCCCTTTTGGCTATGTGTGGTTGTATTTGGTGGGTATTTTTGTGGCTGTCTCTTGTGTTCTTTGGTTGTATTTTTTGTGGGGTGTGGTCTTTGTTGAGGTTTCACAGCAGGTTTGGGTTCTGTTCTCATATCCTATTTTATTTTGGGTTTTTTTGGGTGAGTTTTCTTTTGTGGTTTGATTTTTGAACATATTGGCTTTTTATGGGTATGTCTAGGGGTGTCAAAATCGGGTTTCGGGTCGGGTTCGGGTCGAACCCGCAATGACCCGCAGCCTAAACGGGTTGACCCTAACCCGACCCGGGTAGGGAAACGGGTCAGAAAACCGGACCCGACCCGACCCGAGTCAGGAAGGAGGACGCGAGGCGGGCGCGCGCGGGCGCACGTGGGCGCGCGCGGGCGAGCGCGAGGGTGCGGGGCGGGCGAGCGCGCGGGTGCGGGCGAGCGCGGGCGAGCCCGGGCGAGGGCGCGGGCGCGCGGGCGAGCGCGGGCGAGCTCGGGCGCGCGGGCAAGCGCGCGGGCGCACTGCTGGCATTCGCGGATGCGCGCGGGCAGGGTTGGCAGAGCGGGCAGGGCTTGCGGGCAGGCTCTAAAGAGGTTTTCGGGTTGACCCGCCAACCCGTCGGGTCAACTCGAATCCGACCCGTTTTTCAAACGGGTCGAATTCCTGAACCCGAACCCGACCCGTTTTGAATTCGGGTCGGGTTCGAGTCGGGTTTTCCGGGTCGGGTTCGAGTCGGGTTGTCGTGTCGTGTCAAATATTGACACCCCTAGGTATGTCCATTAACTGTTTATGTTTTGATTGTACTTATGTTGATTCCTCTATGGTTGGCACTTTTTCAAGTTTTACTGATCGACTGTTGTTTCCATGTGGTCTCACTACAAGAAAGTCAGCATTTTTGCTATAGATTTGCGACTAACTATACAGTGGATTTTTTTTTGAAGAAAATGGAGGTGGATTTGTGACAGAAATTTTTTATGATTTTTTTGCGGCAGAATTTTCGCCACAACTTTGCGACGAACAATTTGCGGCAAATCCACGATAAATATGATGCAAACTACCATATATAACTGATTAAGTGTGCATCCGTTTTATTTATTGTATTGTTTGACTTCTCTCCTCCGCCTCCTTCGACTTTGCCTTTGCACAATCTCGACTTCTTTGCCTACTTCGAAGACATTCCTTCCCATCGCTTCGCCTCCTTCGACGACGTTTACATTCCTGTCGCATCGGCACCTTCGACGATGTTCCTTCCTGTCACATCTGAAGTCACACCTCCTCTTGTTGTTCTTCTCTCACATCAAAATTCACACCTCCTTCACGACGGGAGCTTGGTCGTTGCGAAGGTATCCATCTTTCTTCCCTTACCTTGCACGCTTCTTCATCTGAATCAGTAAATTCGCCAAATCCATCCTTTCCACCGAGTAAAAGCTAGCAAAGGTATGCTTTTTGTCGATGATATTCTCTTGTTGATAAGAGTAGAAGGTAAACTTGAATTATTGAGGTTCAACCTTAGAGTCTAATTGGAGAGATTGTGACTTTAGATGATCAAGTCATCAATAAGAGTACATGTTTTAGATATCTTGGTTCTATTGTTCATATTGATGGTGAAATAAATGGAGATATTATTAGGTTTTTGATGGTTGGATGGTTAAAGTGGAGGAATGCAGCGGGCTTGTTGTATGATAGAAAAGTCCCCCTCATACTTAAAAAAATTGTATAAGATGTAGTGAGACCTGCAATGCTTTATGGTGCAGAATGTTGGCCATTAAAAGAGAAGCATAATATTAAGTTTAAGTGTTGCAAAGATAAGGATGCTCAGGTGGATGAGTGGCTATACTCTTAGAGACAGAATACGAAATGAGCATATATGTGAAAAGGTTGGAGTAGCTCCATTGGAAGATAAGATTAGAGAGAGTCGCCTTAAATAGTTTGGTCACATATCATTATAATATAGTTGAAGTGGGAGAATGCATCAAGCTTGTTTTGTGATAGAAAATAAAGTCCCCCTCAATCGTAAGGAAAAATTCTATAAGATGGTGGTGAGACCTGCAATGTTGGCCATTAAAAGAGAAGCATAATATTAAGTTAAGTGTTATAGAGATAAGGATATTCTGGCATGTGAAGTCCAATACTAATATTCTGGTGGAGGACCAGTAGTAAGGAGGAATGCATCAGGATTCTTGTGTGATAGAAAAGTCCTCCTCAAATTTAAGGGTGAAATGCGGCGGCATTTATGTCGCAAATCCATCGTAATTTGCGGCAGAATTAATGGCGGGTGGCTAGAATGAAGACGGCGTTTTCTCGACTTTAATTCCATCGTAAATTTATCGTAGATCTGTCGCAAAATATTTGTGATGAATTCTGCCCATCACAAATACCTTTGCAACGCGACTTTTACCGTCGAAATATATTTTGTCATAAATCCACTGTAAAGCTAAATTTATGACAGATTTCGCTTGTTTTGTGGCGGCTTTGTCTGTCGAAAATAGTTGACTTTCCTATAGTTCCTGATCTTCTATAATTGATGTCTATGGCTTTGGGTACAGCTGATGCTTATCACGAGGATCTTGATTATGTATCTATTGTTGGAGGTTTTTCTTATTTTTCTTTTAGTTATTAGTTCTGCTCCTTTTTT